>JAVLVB010000602.1:2160153-2192960 GCA_032876305.1 Orestias chungarensis
CCCGTTTCTGCAGGCAGTTGGGGAGTTGCTTCAGACTCGAGGTCATGAAGTGGGTGTGACCACAGGAAGGAAGCGGCGCTGTGGATGGTTGGATCTTGTCATTCTCAGATACGCTCACATGATTAATGGCTTTACTGCGTGAGTATCACAAGAAGTTTGAGAAAAGCTTAATACACTTGCAGTCTTACACCCTCGTATTTGCTATTTCAAGAGCTACAGCTGACTTAAACTAAGCTTGTTGTCACCCTGGGTTCAACAGCATTGCTTTGACAAAACTTGATATTCTGGATGTGCTTGATGAAATAAAAGTTGGAGTTGCCTATAAACTAAACGGGAAGAGAATTCCTCATTTCCCAGGTAGTAAATAAAAGAGAGTTGTAAGATTTCTGTTGCAACACCACAACTAAAGATTGAGGATGCCTTTTCTGTTTTATTTTCAGCAAACATGGACATTTTGCACAAAGTAGAGGTAGAGTATGATACCTTCCCAGGTTGGAAAACAGACACATCTGCAGCTAGAAAGTGGAACGATCTCCCAGCCAAGGCACAGAACTACATTCGTTTCATTGAAAATCACATTGGAGTCCCAAGTAAGTATGACGCAAATTTTCAAAAATCTTTAGTCATTTATTTCCACAGCAGTTAAAATAATTTAAATTAACAATGTTTATCTAGTATGAAGCTCAGTTAAGAAGTTTACACAGCTTGGATCATGATTTGTTTGAGCACCTATTAATAATCTGTTTATTTTTCTCATTTCAGTCAAGTGGGTTGGCGTTGGAAAATCCAGAGAGTGCATGATCCAGATGTTCTAGATCAAAACACAACTCCATGAAGAAAGGATTGGCATAATGGGGCATGTTTCAGCAGAGAGATGTTGTCTTTAAAAAAATAAAGTAAAAAAAGAAACATGTGTAAACAGCCGATGTGATGTGTCAATCAAGTCTCTTCTGGAAGAATCTAATATACCTAGCCTAGTATCTATCTATCTGTCTATCTATCTATCTATCTATCTATCTATCTATCTATCTATCTATCTATCTATCTATCTATCTATCTATCTATCTATCTATCTATCTATCTATCTTATTCCAAATTATTTCTAGTGTTGATAAGTTTTAAACCTTAGAATAAGTGCATGGTATTTATAATTACATTTAACAATAGAACTGAAAACTAACTCTTAGAACCAAAACACAACCATTGAACTTCTTTATAAGTAGTACCATCATATTTGCTAAGTTGGTTAGGTGGATTTTTCAAATCTTTCTTGACATTTGCAAGGTTCAAAACAATTTATGCAAACAGTAAAGGTTTGGTATAGCCAGTCTCTTTCTTAAAATCCTCAGTTCATCTCTGAAAGGTAAATATTCAGTAGACTCAATATGATTAGTGCTTAGTCATGTTGGTAATACACCTGTACTCTGGAGCGATGTTTTGTTGTAACCTTTGGCTAAAGTTTAAATGATATGACTAATGCAAATTGTGAATGTAGGACATAAATTGTAAGAAACTGGACAACATTCACATTTACAATGCTAATTTTCTGACAGAAAATGTGATTTTGATACAGAAAAAAATGAAGAAATGGGAGCACAACACAATTTCCTTTAGGAAAACTGTTTATGCAGTCCTGTAGGAATTACGCCGCAGTCTTTTTATACCTCCATATGTTCCTGGCTTTTGAGGCACAAATTCTCATATCAGCTCGGAAACAGAACTTTACAATGTCTTATCCAGCCTCTGTGGGCATCTGCTGTGAAGTGATCTGACTCTGCATCCACAGCAAACAGAAGCCTCATTTGTGGAATTCCACCATTTTTGTCTCACCACTTTTTTGCCACATCACCTCATTCTTTTCTAGCTGTTGACCTCGTACAAATAGTTGTCCTTCCATAATCAGAAATCTAAAATGAAAATGTGTTCTGGTTATGTACACCATAAACTTGATTACTTGATAATTCATGGGGTGTACATTTAAGATATTTTAGAAAACTGGTTGATAATTGGTTGATTTTATGCATCACACAGGATTCACCTGGAGCAATTTACCTATTAGACATAAAGTATAATTTAAATGTGGCTTGGGATTAGGGGGTGTTATTTATGGTAATTGTGATAGTTCCTTTTGTTGTTACTGTTAGAATAGTGATGTATAGTCACGGCGACAAATTAAGGTTATTAATGTTTAAAAACTCTAGAAATTTGTAAAATTGTTATTTTTACTTTTTTCCCCACTGTTTATTCCATCAGATAGATGATAAGTAAAAAAACCAGGATGAATTGCAATCAGTGTAAGGTGTATGCAGTATAGTGGTTTAAAATATACTTATTATATAACGGCATATTTTAAATAGCTATTTTTCAATTACTTTATGCTTAGCACACCAGGATATCCTGATAAAATATGTATCCAAATTGCCTAAACCTGCATGAGATGTTTAACTTGTTTAAACTTTGTACATGTTAGGTGTTAAATGTGGAGTTGGAGACTTCAACAAAACCACATATGTGGGAGCACAAAGGCGTTTGAAAATGTGCTCTCAGAAAATGTAAACATTTTTTTTAGTAGCACAAGAAGCTGAAGGCGAACAAATAATTTCAAGAATTTTGATTATTTTAAGAGAAACAAAAAAACATCACATAGTATTTCCGACGGTCCTCGAACGCGCCATAGTGCCACTAAACAGGTTCGAAAGATGGTCACAGGGCACAAGAGCGGCAACTCAGATTGGAGCCCTAATACCATGTGACAGCGACATGCCGTTTCTGATTGGCTGCTTTCTGCCTCCCTGCCATTTTTCCCGCAATAAACAAGAGCGAAGGTTTTAACGAAGCAGCGAACGGGGCAAGTTTCAACATTTAGCAGCTAAAATGCCCAAACGAACTTGCCCGTTTCCCGAAACCTTCTCCTCTCAATACAAAGTGCACATCGGACAGCGGGAGATAAACAATTACGGCGTGTTTGGGAATAAATACAGACAGGAAATATACGGTAAGTTAACAGTTTTGGACGCAACTCTGTTAGCTAAACGTGCTAGCTTAGTGGCGCACGTTAGCATCTTCTGACTGTATCTCTCGGGATTTATCTTACTCCCTCCTGACTTTCTGTATCTCGTAGAAAAGACGAAAAACTTGCTTTTTAACGGGGCGAAAGCTGTAGTGGGGAAAATATGGACTGGAGAGGAGAAGTGCCCTGAATCCCTGCCAGCATGCAGTCAGACGCTCCTGAGAGGACAGACGACTATTGGGCTGGATGGGAAAATCACAAGAACTACTCCTGTTCAGGGTAAGCTCAGACTTGATTTCAACTTTTCAGGCAATACGAAGTGTTGCATGTTTGGATCATAACCACAGAACCGTAGCTGATACACGTGGTGCTGCTGTTCAATCGTAGCAGGTTTAAAAGTTCTGCTACAAATCCCTACTGGAGGGAAAGTGAGGATAACTGCCTTAGAAGAGGGAGAAAAATGACTGTTTTTTCATTGGGTAGTTCTTTTTTTTAAATAACTGCTTGTAAGGATTATTAGTAATCATAGCCGGACTGGCAGCTTTGTTTTATATATATATACTTGTAGTTACATTTTGTTTACCTAATTTGCTGCTTGTAATTTTCCTATCAGTATTTGAGATATTTTTATTCACCAGCTATCCTAAAACAAATTCCTCATATTTCCAACAATTTCAAAATGTACTTGGCAATAAAAAAAAAAATTTGTTTGTGTGTTTAATGACAACAAAAAGCTATAAAATCTGTCAAATAAACTTTTTTCAGCTTCAAAACGTGCAGCTTATTAAAAAAAATGAAGATGTCTGGTATATGTAGTTTTATCCAGCGAGTCGTCGTGTTTGTGTTCAAAGAGCTACATTTGACTGATTTTACACATTGTACACATCATGGTAAAAAAGTAATTAAGATTAAATATGACTGCGTTAACCTTGGTATCAGTCATTGTTGGTCCATTTTTTTCTCCTCTTCTTTTCTTCTTTTAACATTGGTACAGGTCCGATAAGAAAAACTGGGCCAATATTAACGAGCCATCAATTTTTCTATGTTGTTGCTGTTTGTGTTTGCCTTTCTTGAACGGATGGTTGGTCACATTATACTTCGTTGTTCATGTGACATTGATGGTAATGATATGGACGGCTGGATTATTTGGTGTTTGCGTGAAGCAGAGAGGCGATGTAGGTGGTGTAATTTGCTGAAAAGCTAGAGAAGTATTTATATAACATCAGGTATCGGCCAGAACTGAAAAATTAACATCAGGTATCGTAAAGAGTAATGTAGCATCAGCTTTGCTGGCTTCCTTCCTCCTATTCACATTATTGTGTAACGATACTCGGGTCTACCAATTTTGCTTTTGGATTCACGCTAAAACATTGTTTTAACCCAAATATTTCAGCTTAATATCTAAAAATAAATTCTGACTAGCCAGTTTATCAAGGCGTATCACTTTTTGTGTGTTGATTTTAAATAAGTATATCAGCTTTTGAATGTACATCACACCAAATATATATTCATTCAACAAGGATTAGATGAGCCCAACTGGTTTTCTTTTCTGCCAGTAACATTTGATTCTAGCATTTCATTATTAACAAGATTGTTAAATCCTTTCATGGCTTCTACCAGCAGATGTCAGGCTTGTCTTAGGCATTGAAGTTAATGTTGGTTATTTTTTAATGTCTGAGTCTTCATGCATTTCTGTTTTTGTAGGTGCAGCCGCAGCAGCTTCCTCAGGCTGCTCTGTTTGTCATAAAAACCAGGACTCCAGGACGCCGTGTTACCAGTGTGACCGACTGGCTTGTGCTTCTTGTACCCGACAGTGTTCCAGCTGCTGCAGCCTGTGCTGCTCCATCTGCACCATCATAGAGTGAGTTTAACTTCTCTCCAACTTGTTTTCCATAAGTCTCTACTAATGGATCCTCTTCCAAATGACACTTTAATTATTCACACATTACAACTTCCTCTCTACATTTTTTTGGGAGCTTTACTGTGAACTCTCCCATAGAAGTCTTAGAATCAGTCAACACAGTTCAGCTGTTTATTTTATTTATCTTTGTATAAAAAATTATTTTGTGGAGGCTTTAAATATTTAAGAACATTAGGGAAAAAATAAAGATAAAGGAACAAACCAGACTGGTCAGGTCAAGGTGAAAGCACCAAATACAATTTCAAAGACCTTGTAGAAAAATGTGGAAATGGGAACATTAAGGCAAAACTGCAAACCTAGAATCTATCTTAACTGTATGGCTCTTATTTATGAAACATTGCATAGGATCTATACTAAACCTGTATGAAAAAGCTAAAAATACTGCACAACACAAAAAAAATCCTGATATTAATTTTGTTAAACCAAGCACCCTGGTGGCATGCAGTTATTGCGTTTGTCCTGCCTGCGAAATCAAATCAAAACTACTTATCCCAAAGGGACATTAAATGGTGTTGAAGTAACTCATTTAACTAAGGAGTTATGGATGGTGATGGCTGTGGGCAGGAAATATCTTCTGTAGTGTTCTGTTTTGCAACTAAGCTGAAAAAGCCTCTGACTGAAGAGACTCTGTTTTCCAATAACTGTCATGAAGAGGATGTTCAGGGTTATTTATGATTTTCTTGATTTCATGTAAAATCGTTCTTTGCATCACCATCTCCAGAGAGTCCACATCTGTGCCCAGAACAGAACCAGCCTTCTTTATCAGGTTGTTGAGCCTTTTTAGGTCCCTTGCTTTGACGCTGCCGCTCCAAAAGATTATGGCAGAGGAGACGACCCTCTCAGCAACAGACTTTTACAAGATTTACAGAATATCTTCTTCCAGACCAACGGCTTATTTACATGAATTATGTTGTTCCATAAAGTGGCTTAAGCGGCAGGATTAATTGTTGATTCGAACATATTTTCTTTAAAACTGGACACAGTTAAGCATATAGATCTGGTATTGACGCTAAAAAATGGCTTATAAGTCCGTAATCATCCCGTGCCAGAAGATCTTTGTGATTCCTGAAAATTTGTTCTCTCCTGATTCTCATATTTACAACTTATTTTTTCTTGCCGTGCCAATATAGGCTCTGCAAATGTTTACATACAAGTAGCACAGCAGTATTTACAAAGAAGCTGATGTAAATGCCTCACACGTTTCTTGATTTATGCATTCTTTGCTATGTTTTATTCCCAATATTTATGTTAAAATATTGTAAGGATCCCCTATAGGTCTGTTGTTTCTCTTGTTTTGTTTTTTTTAAAGCTCCTCATGTTTAGTTCTATCTAACTAGCACAAGTCGTTATTACTCTCTGGATTTAAATGCATAAGATATAGTTAATCTGTGGGTAAAATCGCCATGGAAAGCACATGGAAAACATGAAGATGCTAACAAGAACAAACTAGTGCTCCAGTCATATTAGAACAAATGTTAATTAAAATCTTACGAGATTATAAACATGTCTGGAAGTCACAACAAAGCTTACAGTAATTAATTACCCCTTTTAATTTGTCCCTTTATCACCTTTTCTCTTCCTTAAAATACTGTAGCAGATTTTCCTACTTTGCAGAAAAGACATCAAAAATTGTATTTAAGCGCCCAACTTATAGGTTTAGGCAGGACTGATGAATCTTTTTAAAGTATTTGTCTTCGTTTCCAAACTCGCAGCATATTTATCAGTAGAGGTTCTTGGTTTATGAAAAGTCGCATAAGTTTAAATGGTAGAAACAAGCAGAACGGGCTTCTATTTTTATTAAAACCGTTTTGTACTGGTTTCAAAAGATTTAATAAAGTTATTCCTGGATAGTTAGTGGTATGCAGATACATGTCCAACATCCTAATTTCTGCAGTTACATTTACTCCCAGAAGGGGTAGACATATCCTTGCAAAGCGTGTTTAAAATGTCTTCACTTTCATTTTAAACGTTGAATTTAAATGAAATACTTTATCTGTACTTACTACCTTCATTGAGTTTTACCTGAATTATTTTAGTTTTTAATTTATGTGACCAAGCAAGCATTACTTTACTAGTAATTAACAATATAAGTTTTTATTTCTTCCACAGTTACAGCGGACCATATGATAAAGTGCTATGCTGCACCTGTTCAACATAAACGGGACCAACAGGAAGGATCAGCTTGTATACTTGATCATGTATAGTTGCACCCCCACAACATATTGCAAACATTACAGTGCATACCTGTTATATGATTCAAATGTACTCATGTGTATATCAATGCATATAATTCTGTAAGGAACTGAAATAAACTTTAATGTGTTTTTATGATGTCGTTGTCCATTGTGTAATTTAATATCGTCATAGTAAATTGCATATATTGTAGTTGTAGAAAATCTTTAATTTCCAGATATATGTTTAAAACATTTAAAAGCCATAAAGTCAAAGAAATGTATGTTAAATATTTTTTTCATCACTAAACTTGTGCGTAACAAAATGTTCACCCACAACAAAAGAGGTCCTACTAATGTGTTTGTTCCAATGTCGGTTTAAGTTAATATTTATGTGGTGGTTAACCTAGTATAAAAAAAAAATGAAAGTCATAAATGTAACCTGGAAAGCATTAGTTTGAACCCTTAACAAACCTGACACCTTGCTGAGGATTTTCTGTCATTTAGCAGAGTTGGCAATTATTGCTCGTCAGCCAACAGTGTAATTTGAAACACTACCTCTGCAGGTTTTTGGGTTTGCCGTAGTAGTTTCTGCTCCAGTTCTTACCAGCATTACTCTAAAACCAATGTTGCTCTGTCCTGCTGTTGCCCTGAATTTTTTTTACAGAATACAGCACTTTGAGGAGTCCTCAGTAGATTTTGTATGTTTCACTGTTCTCCATCCATTAAAATCTGACTTTTTTTTTTCTTTCTTTTTTCTTGAGGCTTTGGCAGTAAATTGCTTATTAAAATGCAAAATGAATATTTTTAGTGCACAGTTAACCATTAAAATGTGGGCAATAGCAGGTATTTGACACAGTTGACACATTAAAGCAACAATTGTAATACAAAACATTTTCTTGATCAACTGCATGACTGCATAATAAAACGAAAGTTGCAAATGTAACTACGATTCAATGAATCCCGAACGACCGTTGGAGGGGCAGTGCATGCACCATTCTAGTGGTAATGCCAAAAGAGTCACACCTATGATACACTGGATAACAATCAAGAATCTATAAATCCAGGCGTCATCCGAGGCTCTGTTTCTTCAGAATCTTCTTGTGAATGCAATGATTCTGGGTGACCTAAGCTCTACCGGCCAGTCGGTATTCATAGAACCGTAGTTACATTCCCAGCGTTCATTCTATTTCATCAATACTGGTCGCCAGAGGGTGGTGCTGAAAGCACTGAATGACTAATACCAGCGATTTCAAGAAGAGTCCTGAGCACATACCTCACTGAGAAGACACAGAGGACACATACAAAAGGACCTGCCCCAAAGGATGAGGGGCGGTCACATTGACATGATAAAATCTGGTAAATGTCCTTGGGGAAGCCAATGACAAAGCAATACATATGGAATTGCAGAACCCCTCTCATAGCCATCCAGGACGCTAAGACGCTCCTGGTAGAGTGTGCCCTCACGGTAATAGCCCTAAATGCCCTGCAGCAATAGGCACATGAAAGTATGCATCTGTCAGATCTATGGATGTAAACCACTCCCCTCTTTCGACAGCGTGAAGAACTTATGATGTTGTTAGCATGGGTTTGGGGGGGGGGGGGGCAGAGTTTGAGGCCAGGACCCGCCTGGCTGACTGGTTCACGAAAAGTCCCCGCTGGGACCCCCTGTTCACCACGTGAATAAATTGTCCCAGCCTGGACACAATTTGGAGGAGGTGTTCAAGACCCAGATCTCTCAACCAGGTGATGTGAACGCCGAGTAGGGGGAAAGGCATACCTTTGCTGAGGCCTAGTTTGGCGTGCCTGAACGGTCCGTTCCAGCAGAACCAAATAACTCCCCTGGATCCACAGGGGAGTTATTTGGAGGGTCCTACAACACATCTCCGTCAAAGTAGACTGGGCCAGCCAAGCCTGTCGACGAGTCTGGACTAAGAAAGACATCACCAAACCAAGCTCCTTGGTCATCAGTGCAAATGCCTCCAGTGCTTTGTCACTTAAGCCCACTGCTTCACCTGCACCCTCAGCATCCTGAAGTAATGTAGAGAGGGGGAGCATGAGGAGTGGAAAGAAATTGCCAAGGCAGCCAGCAAGTGCGCCACCTTTGTAAGCTCCACAGAAAAGTAACACAACATAGAGGTCAAGTGCACCGAACATCATGACACAGAGCCTCATCTGGTGACACAACTGCAGGTTCAGCCATTGCCATTCGCTCCAAGCCTGCCTTGGCAGAGTCATGCATGGTAGCAAACACCCAACCATCCGCGGAGAGATGCTGCCGTCACCGATTATAGAACAAACAAAAACTTCTAGGACGCAAACATCGGTGCCAGAGTTAAACTCTCAACAGAAGATCAGCTAAAATTGGGCAAGGAGCTGCCATCAACAAGCATAGCGAAAATAACTTAAAACGCTGCCGGCAATGATTACAGAACAAACTAAAATTTGAAGGAAGCTAACAAAGTTAGTCAGGCTTAAACCTTTAACAGATGATCAGCTAAAATTGGGAGCGTGTGCGAAAAACCACCACGGTCACCAATTATAGCATAAACAAACTTAGCACAGATAACACAGTCAGTCCGCTTCAAGTGTTAACGTAAACTCGGCTAAAGTTGGGAGAGGGGAATTAAATAGGAATTAAATAGAACCTGCAAGCGGCCATGTTTGGCTGCCTGCTTGAGCCATTCATAGTAAATTTGTTAAACTGTGTTGTGGCAACTTTTCTTATGGATTGTTTTTGGTCATTTAGCTCACTTACGTTTTCTGCAGAGGTAATGTTTGCAGTGGATGCACTTACTTCATCCTTTTTTCGGTGTTGCAAATAACTGGTCACACATCCATCCATCTTCCTAACAGAACCACTGAGGGTGCCAAACCATCGGATCTATGCTTAGAAGGGCTGTTTTGTTGTTGTTGTGCAAAAACTTTGACTTAAAAGGCTTTTAGTTTCAGAATCTCATAATTTGAAGACATTAGGAAGGTTGCTTCTTGCTTATTGGTTGTCAGGCACTAAGGTGTGTGTAATTTGTTATTTCAAAACATTTGAGTAAGAAGGTTGCCCCATCAGCAGGTGGCAGCACACTTTGAGTTGTTTGAGGGTTGCTGCATCTTCAAATCTCTAAATATCTGAACAATATGGTCTCCCCAGTCTGGAGACAAACTCCTTCAACCTTTAGACCAAAGTGTTTTATTTTGGCTTGATGATGATAATAAAATTCCTACCTACGACCTTGATGTCTATTAACTAAAGCGAGACAGGACCAGAGCTCTGAAGCAGCTTGACTTTGGTTATACGTACTGTACCCGACCTTGGGTTAGTGTATTCATCCCTTTGTGTTGGCTTCTGTTCATCTCTGGCGACGGCTGCCTTTCAGGGTCAGATATTGCACACTGTAAATAATTTCTCTCAGCAGCACTTTTTCGAAATAGTCTGTCACATGGTTAGTGGATGACGGCTTGGTTTGAGTGAGCTTTGCAGAGCTTATTGAGAATGTGCCTGTTAGCCATTGAGTCACATCGCTTGCTCAGCGGCCCAGTTGTGGCCCTTGGTCTTTTGGGAGCTCTTGCAGTTGGTGTCCGAGGGCACTGCTTGACTTCTGGCTGAGTTAGCAGACAGCTGCTGGGGAGCCAGGCGTCAAGTTGTCTGCCCATTTCTTGATAAGCCTTTAAGAAATTCTGTTGGAAATGAAAAACTTAAAGCTAATTGATGCTTTTAAAGCAAACGCATTTCTCCTGAAGAGTAAGGCACGAAAACGTAATCAATATATAATTGTATTTACATAGCTGTTTGCAAATCCACTATATTTGCTTCACACAATCAATATGTAAATGATAGCAAAAAAGTGCGATAGATAAAATAGCATTAACAAGGTCGATAAAACCAGAAGTGTAAGTATTGGATAATTAAAAATAAAAGTATTGAGCTTTGATTTAAAAACTTCTGTAAAAGTATATATAGCGGCAACCGGAAAAGCTTAGTCAAATTAATCTTTTTACATCGTCAACGTAACATTAGGATAAAGGTTAGAAGCATAAATGATAAAAACCAGACTGAACAAGGCGATTTGTTCGTCAGGTGTGACCCCTTATGTCTTTGACTTATTCACTCAAATAAAGTCAGAGCTCAAAAGTCAGTGGAAACTTTGTAACAATATACTCTGGTTTAGCCGATGTTTAATTGTGGAGATGTGGTCAAACAGAGAATGCTGTGGATTACAGCATTCTGGCCTTTATGGTAAATGCTTTAGTAAATCGTGTACAAAATTATAGAAGTTTACATTGTTACATTGTTATAACTGACTGAAATGGTAACATGTATAAGGAGAAAAACAGAGGACCTAAAATGGAACTTGGGGCATCTCACACAGAAGAGGAGGAGGGATCATTAAGCATCACAGATGAGATTCTTCAGGCAAGTAAGACGAGAAACACTTTTAAACCCGTGTTACAGACGGTCATGCAGTTGGGGTAAAACAGACGGAGTGGTCCAGATACCCAGAATCAACTGTCTGAACAATGATATCATGAACTTTTGATAGAAAAGGAGCAGCACCATGTTGGGATATAAAATAGTTGTCTTGATCATTTTTTCTAATACCCAAGAGAAAAAATTTATAGTTGGATACAGGTTTAGTTTTTGTAAGGGGTATGAAAACTATATTCTTAATGTAGAATATTAATAAGAAAATAGCATATATCCTAAATCTTCTCATATATAGCAACAGAGTAGATATTATAAAATTTGAAACAGTTAAAACTGTAATGATAAAGGATGGACCAAGAACCTGTGGATCCGATATGTGTGGGAAATTGCAGCAAAGCTCGACAACTTTGGGTCACCAGAAGTATGCCTTCAAAAACATTTTTGCTCAACCAACACAAACGTAAAGGCATGGAGCCGATAAGCAATACTAAACCATGTGCTTTGGTAAAAGGACCCTAAGATTGAGCCTCTCAACAAACCTTTTGCCCACCTCTCCAGTCACGAGTGTTCAATAGTTTGTTAGAGACAAAATGTCCCCATTGTGGGACTAATAAAGAATTCACTTTACTTAAGCTGTAGAAACTAATTGTTGAGAAAAGCACCTCGTTTATTACAGTGGAAGATATGTAATGACGTGGGCCTTTCCTTGTTAGAGATTGAAATTGATTTTAAAGCTGCTGGAATAAAGCAAACACTAAAATTAAGGCATTGTAGCATGTCCAAGCATAACTAAAGGGTCAAAAGATATTCCCAGACCATCAAGGGCATGGGTTACCCAGATTAAAAAAAACTTTTTTACTTTTTTCATGACCATTCCAATCCACAAACGTAAATTTTACATAAAGCCTTAGAGAAAAAGAAAGAAGATGAGAGAACCCAGGACTCTGGATGACCAGATGGTTCCACTCATTAAAAATGTGTATATCCTGTTTATAAAATTAGATTGGGCCTACATTTTATTTTGTGTTGAGGGCACTTTACATAATTTTAAATCAATATGGATAACATACCTTTGAAGCTCTAACTATCTTTGAAAATGTGTTTATGACTTTTCATTTTCTGCATTTTTATTTTTTTTGATAAATGATGACTTCATGTCCTTTTAAAAACATGACTACAGCTGGTACCTCCAGCACATCCTCATTAATGACTCCAAATAGTCATACTGAGCAGTCTTGCTGATAAAGACCCGCGCTCCCCTACACACGTTATTCCTTGGTACATGTATGGCTGTAAGAAGTAGCCCCCCCCCCCCATATAATCACCCACTGTGCACCAGACAGCACCAACTGGACTGGACCACGTGGCTTTGTCTTTCACCCATTCTTTTGGAGGGCCAGCTGTGGTCTGAGCGTGGCAAGTGTCAAACCCAGTGATGCTGCTACTATAAATATGAGTCTCTGAGTGGATGGAGCGTTGGTCAGTGACAGCTGTATGCTGGACCAAGGACACACTGTCTTGGCACCAGAAGCGGGAGAAGGTCCAAATAAGGTCAACATATTACGATAGATCGCTAAACAGCTGTATTCTAATGTCAATGCTATAGATAAGATTTATACGTGTTTACAACTACATGCTACGGTAACGAACTTTTTCAAATTTGCTTGGTTGGTTTGAAATTAGAGGGTAAATATTACATATTTTAAATCTACAAAAGCTAAAAATGTTGAAAGTTTTTAACCTTAACTATAACAATCACCGAATGGCTCAATGTCACTGACAGATGAGGTCATAATCCACTTTTGGTGAATTACAAAGACTTTGTAACGAGGTACTTTTAATCTAACTCCCTCTATAGGGTGTTCCATTGTCAGGTCTCCAAGCTACTTCTCATTTCTACCGACTTCCTTCTCCTAAAAGCATTAATATTCATATAATGAATACAATTTTAACTCAAATGCAAGCCACAGTCTTTACCATTGGTACTCTTCACTTGGGTGGACGTTGTATTACGCATTAATCCGGTGTAACGAATCATATCTATTGCACAACTTTTGCTTGTTTCTTGTTTGTTTTTTATTACCTACTTCTCATGATGAAATGAATCCAACTATTGTGAGATCCAAGCTATAGCGCAACTAAAAAGGAAAAGAAAAACTTTCAGAAATCACTATCATGCCTTTGAAATAGCGTTTTAGATTTTCTGAAAGTCAAAGGAATGCCTCCTCCAAACATTAAGTGGATGATAACAATATGCATGTGTAAGCGGAGAGAGGGGTGCACGTGTGTGTGTGTGTGTGTGTGTGTGTGTGTGTGTGTGTGTGTGTGTGTGTGTGTGTGTGTGTGTGTGTGTGTGTGTGTGTGTGTGCACCGGATCTGTACACAGGCGTGCGCGTGGACATGTTTGTGTGCCCTTCTCAAAGTGTGACCACCTGTCTTTTGTTAAGAAATAAATAAATAAACACTGGCCCCACCAGCTGTCCCTGGCAGTCCGTCCTGCAGAGGTCAAGGGCTCCCACCACTGGCCTTGTTCAGGTGGTGGACACTTACAACTTTCCTCTCAACTTCTCTCAAGTACCTCTAAACACAAACACAAACACAAACACACACACACACACACACACACACACACACACACACACACACACACACACACACAAACAGAACAAGGCTTTGAGCATCATACAGGAATGTTTTATTGCTCCGTCGAGTTGCGCTGCA
Organism: Orestias chungarensis; assembly: GCA_032876305.1. Lineage (NCBI taxonomy): Eukaryota > Metazoa > Chordata > Actinopteri > Cyprinodontiformes > Cyprinodontidae > Orestias > Orestias chungarensis. The sequence continues at coordinate 2,174,400 of JAVLVB010000602.1, forward strand.
CATATCCCAGTTCGTCGCCCTGCAGCTAAGCCCTATCACATGGCGCCTGCTTTCCATGTGAATGTGTTGGCTCATAAGAAATGCACACAGGCAGGAAGTTTAAGCCCCGGATCCCTCGAGGCAGATGTGAGATGCTGGATGCCGGTGAGTGCTCCGAGGCCCGCTGCCACTGTGGCTGCTTACAGTAACATTTGCGAAGGGCCCTTATTTACAGTGCCGCGGGCTGGCTGGGGCTGTTGGGGTAGCTGTGAATGATCTTGGGAGGACATTGTTTTCTTTATGTTGGCGCTGGCTGGCTAGCGCCGCCGTGTCGTCTGTTTGTGCATAAAGTACGTGCTGGGGAGCCGGGCCAGACAATAGCCTGGCTGAGCTACTACCCACACTCACAATAGAGCAGTTGGATGAGGCCGTGTTTTTTTTTTTTTTTTTCTGCGTGGGGGGTGTTTGGGGCGAGCTGGATGCGGCCCTTGTCTATACGGCGTTCCCAGAGTGTGGGTGAGGTGAGATTTGGGGGAGGGTGATGGGAACCCAAGCACATCCCGATTGGGATCACGCAGCAAAGCAGCTGGATTTCTTTCAGGGTGTAGCAGGGAAATAATTAAAAGTCCTCTCTATTGAAAATGTTCAGTGGATTGGCGTGAATCTCCTTAATTAGACACACATTTTGTACGGGTGTGTTTACACACAAATAATGTGTGTAATCAACTCGAGTTTAGGGACAAAAAAAACCCTAACTAATCAACTGGGTTTGTTATGCAGGTTTTATCTCTTTTAAGAACACTGGCAACAGGTCACAAACAACAGGAGCTCATCTTGTAACTGCTCTGTCCTTGAGGTCAGTTTATGGTTTCAGATAGATAGGGCCTGTAAGACCTGAAGTATTATCACACTGTTGTCTCTGTACACACTGCAGCGCTCCCTGCACACAGCAGCCACTTGTGAGTCAGACAAGGACTTCTCACACGCCACCACTGTCTGTACATGTAAAAAAAAAACAAATTCAAATGAATTCCTATTTTTTCCCAAAGTAGCATAATGTCACATTTTTGTCGTTTTAAAAGTTCAAAGTTGATTTGGACTACATTTATTCCGTGTGTATGGGGAGGATTTAATGTCAAATTCTTTAAATTAAAGTTTTATTTGGGATCCAAACGGAAAACGCACATTTCTTTTAGGTACTCGTCTCAAGACTTACCTTCAGCACACTTCTCATTATCTCCACACATTGTGGAGGATGGTATAAATAAAAAATAAATAAAATAAAAACTCCTTCTACGCTCCCTTTTAAAGAACTGCAACCAAGTGTGGTTATACTAGACAAAAAACCTTTTTTTCCTACCATAATAAACGTCATCTCTACTGGGACTTTACCTGAACATGTGTGTCAGAAGAGACTCAGACTGGGGTTTTTTGTGATAAAAAAAAAAAAAGAAAAAAAGTTGGAAGTGGGTCTTATAACAAAATATTACAAAGTCAAACATCCTCCATAACTTTAGAAGCAAAATTACAAAGAGTTAAAGAGATCAAGAGAGGTCTCTCTGTGATCTAGAGGGATTGTGATAAACAGGAATAGTGAAAGATACCCTCTCTGTCGAAGCTGCAATCTTGTGAAATGTTGTTCTTGAGTTGTTTTCTTTTAATCAAAGTTAGCTGTTAATCAGCTGGCGTGACATTGCTTTAAAATAAAATGGGGAGGTTGGGGAAACAAAAAGATTGCCACACAAGGATAAAGTTGTTCCATTTAATTCTATGTAGAATTTCAATAAAAGACCTAAATCAAGATTGTCACATTTTCACAGCACACGCACAGTCACACTCCAAAAAAAGAAAAAGAAATCAGAAACAAAAAAATCCCAAACAGAGAAAAATGCACAATTAATTATCAACGTAAAATTGTCTCCATATCTAAGTAATGGCAATTCTGCACAAAGATTGTCCTCTAATTCTCTACGTCGCTAACACTGAAGAAACTGATTGCTAGAAAATAGACTTTTATTTAAAAAAATTATATTAGATTCTAATGGCACTTCTAAAAAGTCTATTGAAAATCTAAATGTTCTTTTTTTATGTTTCACATTTAAACCAAGTTAAAACCAAAATCAAATGTTGCACAGGAAAGCTTATGAAATACATTTTGTTTTGTTTTTTCATGATCGTTCACAGTCCTAACCTGCAGAGGACACAATTCCAGTGGTTTGCTTTCGATTTGAAAGAGCATACAGCATGAGAGGCAAACATAGCCCCGGGGTTCAGGAAGGGAGGAAACAAAAAAATCAGCGTTTCACATTCTTGACAGTAACAAAAAAAATAATAATACGAAAAAAAATACAAATTAAACTGATTAATTTCCAGTAGTATCGGCTTAAAAACGTTTAGAAACAAAGATGTTTGATGTTCGTTGGAACACAATCGCAGCTAACTTATTCACAGAAGTTTAAAACCTGTTGTCTTAATTTCTCACAATACATGACTAATAAACAACTTTTTAGGTTTGCCATATATATATATATATATATATATATATATATATATATATATATATATATATAAACTTAAATATGTTAACATCAGTAGGGCATTGTTGCTGTGAGGTGAAACAAAATCTCAATGAAAAGGTTTTCTCCAGATGCAGCACCGATTCGTGTGTCTACAAGGCACATTTGGTGATCATCCTGGAGCTATAAATAAAAACAGCAAACGTATTTTTTATTTTTTTACATGTTAAGTTATTCTACTTCTGTACAGAGATCAGAAAGGTTCCTTTCAAACAAGCAAAATCTAGATTCCTTTGTGCTCTGTCTCAAATGAACTTTACCAGCACTTATCAGAGGTTGTGTGTGTGAAAGTGAGTGTTTTCATTTAATTCAAGCTTCGCTGCTGGATTTGGGTTTAAATCAGGGAGAAATGAACAGACTCTTGGGAGTTCCAAACCAAATCCTCCACCTTAATACAAAAAAAAGGTCAATAGTTATTTCAGAGTTTATGAATTTCTTTTGATTATCCCTAAAGACCAAAACAATTGGAGGTCTTGTACTATTTTTTTTTTTTTTATCAGGGAACAATGGACCCCCCCCCCCCCAACACAAGCTTTGAAGCCTTCAAACAATGCACCTGTTTACTGTCTGCCTTTGCTAAATACATTTCTCACATTCCACCGGCTCCATTCAACCAAGAAAAAGTGCAAAAAGAGGCTTGAAGTGCCTTTTCTCCCCATAGGTCTGGAGAGCAAGAGATATACAATGATCCCTTGAGAACTACCTGGAATTGGAAGAGAGGTGAAGGAAGGTTGGGAGAAAGGGGGGGGGGGGGGGGGGGGGGGACAATGCTTGTATTGTCTGGTTTCTATAGGTAGCCAGTAGCGTATCAGTGTGGCTGTGCTTGTGAACAACTGTTTCAACTGTCACGGACAAAGTCGGAGTGCTTTTGAGCAATTTATAGCTAGAAGAGGGAGTTCAGCAAACTCCCTAACATGAGAAAGTTAGCGGACCATGAAAAAGATGTGTCAACTCATAAATGTTTTCTAACATGGGGAGACAAAAAACATTTGATAAATATTATATACATTTACATTAAATACACAAATAGTAAGAAATAGCAGCCTAGACAATAGTGTTGAAATTATATGCATGCTAAAAAAAAACTAAAAAAAAACCAAGTGCTTCTCTGTCTTCCATGTGAAAAATCTTGAAAAGTCTTGAGATTTTCCAAACAGCATATATTAAAAGTACAATTACAGTAAGTTGATTTTGCTCAGAGAAAAAAAAAAAGAAAGACAAACCCAACACCGGTTAATGTGTACCAACATTGCTAGGCAAAAAATAAAGAATAAAACAACAACCTAAAAAGTAAACCCTGAACCAAGTCCAACTAATAAATAAGTTCTGATCAAGTCTTTTCAGGACAGATTAGATGAATATTGTGAACTTTTTAGTGCTACTTCCCAGTCAAGAATCCATAACAGCACCTTTGCATGAACAAACAGAATCATATCCTATCCTGCCTCAAAAGGACAAAAGGCATTTTCAGTAGTAACGTAGACACATACAGCGGTGCAAGACGAGGAGGGAAGTCGGTAGAAGCAGCTAAATGGCACAATTTTAATCCCTTCTAATTTAGATCCTGTGCCATCAGTGTACCTTTTGATCATGCCAAGAAACAAACAAAAAAAACAAGTTAATTTACCAGCCACCCAAATATGATTCAAGAAAACAAACTAGATTTAGTTATTTTATATTAATAATTATTAAATATATTTTTTTTCAGTAACTGTTAATCCTAAATTTAAAAGAGACACACTTGTTATTACCTGGCATGTTAAACGGATTGAACAGTTAAAAAATGAAAAGCATAACATGTGCTATTTAGTTAATACACTAGGTTTAGCCTTTAAGGATTTACAGACATTTTAACACATTTTTAAGATGCACTGCTCAGCCAGTCAGAGCTGAAAATAAGCAACTTCCCTTGATCAGATCTGTAAAAAAGAACAGGCTTAACATACAGTTTATGGGATTATTTATGCAGATGATTTTACTTTCAGCATGAATAGAAAAAGGTTGGATTATATTCAATCTCTGATGATGATCATTTAAATTCGACCACAGATTGGAAACACTATTCCCTTGATTTGCTTAGATTTGTAATAAACATTTCAAATAATGAGAAATCAGTGATTTTTAAGCTTTGTTAAATGCAGAAAAAGTAAAAACTGTTCAATAAGTGGTCATTGGCTTTCTTGTATGGGGGAAAACAGACGAGACTAGCCGTTTTTTGGCTAGGTCATGCAAACTGACTTGATAACAGTTAGTTATAAATAGAGAAACGTCTCCAATAAAACTTTTGTTGGAGGGTTTACATTTGTCCAAAGATGATTAAAATTGCTTGCGTTGAACCAATCGATCATCTAATGATTGACAGGCCACTTTTCCCAGTTTGTTCCAAGTTGGGTTTAAGAGCTCAAATAATGAGCAATCAGACTGTTTACCTAATTGATAAATACATTTACTTTTTTTTGTAGCTCTAAATAGATATACAACATTTGCTTTGCTGCACAGTTTAATTAAGAGGAAGAACTTTTTGAAAGTTAGGGCTGGATGCTTTTTTAAAATCGTGAATACTTTTTTTATATAGAACCCTGAATTTTTTTGACAAAACTGCCGAGTATTAACGTGCTTTCAAATGAAAAAAACAAACAAACAAACGTAACAATCAGAGTTGGCATTAGCAGACCTTGAGAGAAACTGACATAAGTATTGACCGAGATAAGCATGATTGGTGCATCTCTGCTACTTTTCTTCGCGTGTCCGTCTGTGAAGAACATAAGGTCAGTTCATCAAGATGTGCTTAAAACTACAGGAGGTGGAAACACAATCCATCAGAAAAAAAAAAAGAAGATGGTTTGCTTTCTTCATAAAACATTAAAACTTCATTTGCAAAAATAAACTTCACTTGTGTTTTGTGTTTGAGGGCTAAGAAAAGCCCCAAAATAAATAAGAAAATAATGTCGGTGTTTAAAACAAAATCATATATTGCTACTCGCGGACGGTTATAATCTCCTATGTGCACAAACAAACGAACCTCATTTTCTTTCTCTTTTGACGATTGTAAGCAAGCATTATGCACTGCTAAAACGGTGGAAACCTTTCTGCAAGTAAGCTCATCAAACACTCCGCAAATTGACAATAAAACCAAACCGAAACCATCAAGTGCATCGTCTGATTCGTTGACCTCTTATGTGACGCAGATCCAGTAATCTCAGCAGCCTCTTACAAAAGTCCAGCACAGGAAACAGCTCCAGTTTAAAGGTTGATTCATCTTTAGAAAATTAAGATATGTCTTTGACAAACTCCCCAACTTATGTGGAAGAACAGCAGAACCAATTCAGTAGTAGTAATCGGCACATGAAAGGACATTCTGTCTTATATGGCACCGGTGAGGGGGATTTTATCCAATGGTGAGAGTTTTGACAAGGCCACAGTGAAACTTCCTGATGTGGCGGTAAAGGTCTCCCGACTGCGTGAAGCGCCGCTCGCACCACTTACAAGCGTGGGGCTTCTCGCGCGTGTGAACCACGGCGTGCCGACTCAGGTTGTGGGAGTACTGGAAGCTCTTCCCACACTGGCCGCAGGTGAACGGCTTCTCGCCGGAGTGGGTGCGCTCGTGCCGCTTCAGCGTGTACATGCACGAGAAGGTCTTGTTGCACTGCATGCATGTGGGGACGGTGCCGTCCGGGGACAGCTTGGAGCGGGCGCCGTCCTTCTCGCGGAAGTGCGAGCTGAGGTGGAGCTGCAGCACGTGGGGGCTGGGGAAGACTTTGCTGCAGAGCGGACACACGCACACCTGTTGCCCCGGAGGTAGAAGCACCCCACTGGAGGTGGAGATGTCGGAGGATGCGAGGTCATCCTCTTCCTCCTCCTCGCTGTCCCCCAGCAGCCTGCCCCTCCTTTCCAGCTCCTTGCCTGGGGCGACATCCCTCCTCCCGCAGGTCTCCCCCTCCTCGTCCATCAGGTCCTCCTCCTGGGAAAGGAGGGTGGCTGTAGCCCCGTTGTTGCCTGGGAAGAGGGCAGCGAACCCTGTCACCACAGAGCTCCTGGCACTATTCCCAAAGCGCTGGCTCTCAGGGCTCATCGGCTCACTGTCCTCCTGTTCTGACAGCAAGTCGTGTTCGTCTTTAACAAGTGGCTCAGTGCCCTGCTGCTGGCTGTCGAGGGCCAGCTGTCCCGAGACGAAGGAGGGGTGTAAGAGATCTCTGCTAGACAGAGGCTTGAAAGACAAATCCAGCGCACAGTCCATGTCATTTGAAGCCCGGGACCTCTGGGACAGCAATACGGTGGAGCTACTGACATCAACTTTTGTTTTTCCAGCTGTTTGGACGCAGGTTTCGGCCTCCGCTGACATATAATTGACACCTACAAGGTCTGGGGACCTGCCGGAGTGACCGTTCGCCTTCTGCCTGCTCTGCATGGACCTATCACAGTTGTTGACAGCCAGCCTGACTTTGCTGCTGTCTGTGTTAAAGTCGTCCGCAGGGGGGGCCCTGTGAAGCGCCTGAGAGTGTCGCTGAATGAGCTGCTTACAGTGCAGCTCCCCATCCGAGGAGTTCTCCCTGTCCAGACAGCCAAGTCCGAAACCCTCCCCTAACTTCTCATCCAGGCAGGAAAGTTCCTTATCTTTTAGTTTGCCTTTGCAGACTTTCACTATATCGTACATGTGGAGGTAGCTGGCCGCGGCCAGAATGTCTTCCACAGGCAGAGTGCTGAACTCCAGCTTCCCCTCATACATGAATTCAAGGAGCAGGCCAAAAGCCGGGGCCGTCACAATGTCACTGTTGAGATGCACAACGTCCCTTTTGTCCAGCTGGTCCCTGTAGAATAGGTGGAAGTACATGCTGCAGGAGGCCAGCACGGCCCTGTGCGCTTTGAAGCGAGCCTCCCCGACGAGAACAGTGCAGTCACAGAGGAAGCCTTGGTGACGCTGCTGACTCAGACATTGCAGCAACTGGCGGCTATGGTCTGGGAACTCCATTCTTCCTTCATAACCTGATGGAAAAACGGGAAAAACAGGATAGTGGATAAACCAGGCGAGGCGTTAGTAGAGGGCAGAGTGCAGAGCTTTACAGGCAACCACATAAAGCAAAGAGAGTCTGAGCTAAAGAGTGCTAATAAATGACTTTATTACATAAACTAAAGGCTCAAATCCAGTGGGAGGTTTTTGATATGGCTCACCACTCAGGGCACCATTCAACTGGGGGTGCTTTAAAAAACAATTGAAATTGTAAATGAATATATTTAGTGAAGTAGGCATCTAATTCACAGCTTTAAGTTTGTGATAAAATGGCTATTTTACTGTTTGTTTGTTTTTTTAAGAATCAGAATTAAATCTGATTATCAAAATCTAAACATATTGACTAATAACACTGAACAGTATAGTGAAGATTTATGAAGCCGGCATTCTGTTTGTGTTGTAAATGCTCTATTAAGAGGTTTTACACCTGGACAGAAATATTCTACAAAAAATCATTTATTTGAAATATAGTATGATATATATTCATAAAATCTTGTTGTTTTGACACCTTCGATCAGAACACTACACAGGAAAACAAATAACAAAAAGAGGTTGCTTAGCCAGGGCAACATTAATGCACGAGTAGCCACCGTTGACACCTCAAGACTGAAATAGAGCCGGACAAAAATCCAACAGGGTCCAAATCAGAATTTTATCGATTCGGGCACATTTGTCAAATAAATATGGGAAAACTACATTCTAGTGAAATCAGAACAAGATGCTTTGTACAGTGCAATGTAATGTGCACGAACATCTGGGACTGAAAAAGATGGCAACAAAATAAACCTTAAAACAGACATTATTTTTTTTTTTTGTTGGTGTTTTCTTTTTTTTTTTTGTTAAATCGGGATGATTTTCTTTATGACACCAGACTTGAAATGTTTAGGTCGCTCACACACACACACAAAAAAAAAATCAGCATTATTTATTACATTTATTATTATCTGCAAGCATCAAATATACATATATTGTCTGATTGGTTTTGCGCAAAAACAAAATAAAACAAAAATAAAGAGCCACACAGAGAGAGAGAGAGAGAGAGAGAGAGAGAGAGAGAGAGAGAGTAAACTGCTGCTCTCCCTGCTAATTACACTACAAGCTGTGGAGTCAGCTGCTCTGACATCACCGCAGTGGAAACGCCACCTCCAGCTGTGCTCGCCTTCATGTCACTCGTTAAAGCGGTCCGATAAAACTTTGAAAATACATACATGTGTATTTGTGGGTGGGTTCGAAGCGAATTCATTGTGTTGTTTTTTTGTTTTGTTTTTAAATGGCTTTCGTTGTCGCAAGAACTGCGCTTTCATTACAACCCATCAGGCACGCGCGGAACCGGGAGCACTTGTTTAAAGAGAATGATAATGATGAAGGAAAGATATTTGTAGAAAATGAAAGTTTTGTGCGATGCAAAATATCTTCTTTTTTTTTTTTTAAAGGAAGAAAACTACCGGGGAGCCTTTTAAAAGAGCGCAGCAGAAATCCAGGCAGAGGCAGAGAGACGGAGAGAGAGAGGGACACTTTTTTTTTTTTTTGTAACTTTCGCTTTCTCCGTTTAAAAAGAGCACATAAAACAACACAAGTCCCCCACTTACATGTATCCCCGCACCTGTCGTCTTCTTCCTCGTCTTTTTTCCTCCCCGTCTAGAAGCTGCGCGGAGCTCTCATGATGTGCGGCCAGATGTTCGCGTCCTCTTGCCGTTTTCTTGAGGCTCCCAGTCCCGACAGGAAGGCAGGCAGGCTGGCTGCAACTCACACAGCGCGGCTGCTGCTGCTGTGTGTGTGTCAAACCAGGTTAATAATGGCACAAGTCTCGCGATAACACCCCGCCACAATAACTTCTGTACTACTCCGAGAATTCACACAGCGGCAGCAAGTAGCAGTCAGAGGTTTGCGCTGGAGGAGGGGAAGGAAAAGGGTTTGAAACACCTGTCCCACGAACAGGGCTGGCTTTCAGCCTCATAAATCCTTTGTGTGTGTGTGTGTGTGTGTGTGTGTGTGTGTGTGTGTGTGTGTGTGTGTGTGTGTGTGTGTGTGTGTGTGTGTGTGTGTGTGTGCGTGTGTGTGTGTGTGTGTGTAGATGCTTCAAACTACAATGCATCCTGTACAATTATCTTTTTTTTAAGATGACTTGTATATAATGCAAGTTATTTCTCATGGTGCATGTCTTTCAAATGCCTTATTTCTATTTTACATTGCATGACAATAAATATAAGTCCAACCAAGTAGGCTTTACAAGTAGACTCCTTAGTTAAAACAGTGTAATATGTGTGTAAATACAGCTGCCTTAAATGTTTTTTTTTGGTACTGGGGTCATCGACCTTTACTAAGGTCATACAAAGTTTGGCTACAAATTTGATAAACTCTTCTGAAACAACAAATTTGCCAAGTTAGCCTCTTAATTATACGTATACATATAGCTATTAATGATATATGATACTCTTCTATATGACTGGACTGAATAAAATTTGATTTTAGACAACTCTGTAGTGAATTGAGCTATTTTTTAAATGACCTGACCTACGAAGGTAGAATCATTCACAAAAATGTGTCTATTAATTGTGTTTTCCACATGAGGTGTGAGGTGAGGAAGGCAGGGAGATATGATGATGTCCACCACACTATTCAGATTGAAAAACTGTATTCTCATATCAATAAAACATAGATATTTTTAGACATGGTAAATGTCCATTAGTATAAGTTTTTACGTTCTCCCTATAGTTAAAATATATAAGCCAATTTTAACAGTTGGAGTAGCTGGGATGTAACTTTCTTTTTTGACTGCATACTGAGTACTAATCGCTCATTCACAGTAGATAAGGACCAAGACAGGTCCTACACAATAATATTCCTCCGTTTAGAGATTGAAGCTTCAGATGTATTTATTTATTTCCTCAGTAAATTCCTTCTTGTTTGGTTTTTCCTTTTCCTTTTTTTCTTTTTTTTTTGAAGTATCCACGACCTGTCGGACGTTTAAATTTGATTAGTTTAACAAGCTTCTCCAAAATGTTGCATGTGGTTTAACATCTGCTTTCGTATGAAAGAAACTACTTTCTGCCTCAGAATAGAAAGTGATCTCTGTGGTATCTGACTCAATCAAAGAAGTATAAATCAGCTATTGTTTCACCGCAGGTCAGTGGCCCGTTGTGAACTTTAAGAGGATGTATCCACTTATGTAGTTTTAGTCAGAAAACGAATAAAATTACCAGACAAATGGGCTTTTATTTCAGACGTGACCAACTTCTGACTCAGGCTTATTCGACCAAACGCAGCTTTTATTAAAACCTTTGAGAAGCAACGATTAAAACACCGTCCAGAGTTTTCTCTGTAAGGATCAAGGCAACATAGGCAGAGACAATGCGAATAAACAGTCAACGTTGCAGCTGCTCATCTGGTGGCCCCTCTGCCCCCCCCCTCCCACCCCTGCTTGTGCTCCCCCAACTGCTTCAGTCACCTTTGCCCCGTGTTCCAGCTGTCGTGCGCTTTGAAAGGGCCATTTGCAGCCCCTGACACAGAAGGAAGCGAGCAATGCGATGGGAGGCTGCGGCCACTGCTTGGAAGGGACCAGCGGACGGATCTCATCCACTTAGTACCTCACTCCATTTTTAGTCTGGCTGTTACCAAGAGGACAGGCAAGCACGAGACCACACAGTCTCGGTAAAATAAAGGGTAGCATGTGTCAAAACTCAATTTATCATGCAGCACCAAGGCACAGAGACACACTCACATCCTTCCAGGAGGCAGTGATGTGGATAAGAGTAGTAGTCTTGGCCCCGGGTTTCTCATACCCAGGCAAATGTAGGCACCCAGCAGAGGAGGGGTGTCTGTGTGTGTGTTCACAGGGCAAGACAAAGCAGTGGTTGTGCCCGGGGGACCGTGGCCTCAGCGGAGAGAGGGCCTCGGCACGGTGAAGGTTCTCACACACTGGGAAAAAAAAAAAGATAGGGGAGAGACAGAGTGAACCAGAGTGGGGGGGAGCAGGAGACAGCGAGAACACTTCCTGGAGGTTCATTCTTCCTCCCTGCAATCATCAATGGCATTAATTCTCCCCCAGACCCACTTCTCTCCCAGACAAACAAAAGACTCCACATTCCAGTGTAGCCTGACCGGCCAACCAGCCAAGCCAGCCACAGTAGAGCCACATCTTTCTCCCCACTGCACCGAAGTTTCCTGGTGGCAGAGGGTTGAACTCTGGCTGTCATTCTGAGAAGGTTTGTGCTTTAGAAAACAAAAACAAACACACACACACACAAAAAAAACATCCTCTCTCAATTTCACTTAGAAAATCTATACATTTTACAGAATCTAAATGAAGTTAGTACCAGCTGTTCACTGATGATTTTTCGTGCCACATTTCTGCATTCGGGGCCTTTCAAAAGTATTCACTCCCTTCTGATTTATTTGGATTTGATGGTACAGGCTAACAAAAAGAAACCCATGACTGCAAATTGGAAGAAAAAAAATGCTACATACATGCATATATATATATATATTGATTTTAACAATTCAAATTACTTGATAGAGTATTTAAAAAACTATAAAACTTGTATATTAAATAACCTGGGCTGGATACAATTGTCAATGATTTCAGATTTTTATTTGTAAAAAAAAAAAAGAAAGAAAGAAATAAAAAAGCCCCACCATTAATCCTTTTCATTGTATTCCTTTGTAAATTTGCCTTACTTTTTGCTAGTAAGTTTTCCAGGAATACCCCAAATATACACTAACGTGTGGTAGTATTGTGACAAAAGTTCAGAAGGGTGGGAACATTTTTACAAATCATATTTCAGCAGTCCAAAGAATACAGATTACGTGTTTGATTCATGTTTAGCTGCAAGTTTTAGACGTAAATGAATGATAGCCTTCAGTAAATTATCACTCCATGATAATGAGGTTGTATTCCTCATTTAAGTTACAGACCTGTTTTATGTTTAGTATACTTAATCGTTCTGTTGTGATAAAAATTGTATTTTACCCTGATTTCAGCAGAATCCCCTTAAAAAAAAAAAAGCAACAGAACTGTAAACAAATGGGATTCCCTCAGTGAGCTCTGTTTGCATTACCACAGGAACAGCCAAGCAAAGCTGACTCATGGTTACAGTGAGGAACAAATCGTGAGTGAGTGATAAAATAAAGGGATATGACAGTAGAAGAGGCTCACAGATAGAGAGCACACAGAACAATAAATGTTTCATTACAGACGGAAGTCTAGTGGCAGTCGCTGGAATCCTGTCATTCAATAGTTCGTGCTCAAACGGCTGAGTTTTATTTCACATTGACTGCAACGCTAATCAAAGAAGAAATATGACTTGATTTTTTCAATGTTAGGTTCTGTTTTTCCCCCCATTCTTTTTCTGTCTTTTTTTTCTTTTGCAAAATATCCAAGCTCTTCTTCTGTAAGATCTTGATTCAGTTGTGTGATGGGCTTTAACTAAACACCTTGCTTTCGTGTGTGCCTGAAAATCTGTTTAACCCCTATCGCTCCAGCGCAGACGGCGTATCTGTAAAGACACAAGTAACACAAACAGTATTAAACACTTTAATGTTATTATTTTTATTATTTTGTTATGTTATTATTATTTAGAGTGTAATTGGCAACTGTACACATGTATTGCTGAAACACTAACTTTTCATCTTTGTACACTTACGTTTTCAGGTGTTAAATAAAGAAAAGTTTTAAATATATGTAACATGACAAAAGATATTAAGCTTCTTTTTTTTTTTTTATGTGTCAACAGGATGTCTGCCTCAGATTAGGAGTTTTTTGTTTGACCATTTTACAAAATGCAGGAACTAAGAAAGTTATCTAATGTTGTTTCTGGAGATCAAAACGCGAAATTCAACTGTGAGGGCTGGACTTTAGTTGGCCGAGCTCAGCACCTTGAGCAGGGATCTCCAACTACTTCATAGTCCTGTTGCTTTCAGATCCATCCCTGCTTTGGTACACCTGGAACTGCAGATTCTCTCAAAATTGTGTAAAAAAAAATGGGATTATAATTTTCACAACTGTTTTATTCTGGCAATAAGATTTCCTGTAATAAAGTGTTTTGTTTGGAAACAGAATTTATTGATTTCGTCTTCAGGTAATGCTCACCAAGTTGAACAGTTTGAAATTTTGAACAGTTGCTAAATAATTTGACCACTTTGTCTGAATATACAGAGCTGTTCAGATGTTTATGCAACTTATCAGCTGTTGCAATGTCACATTTATTCTGAGGTTTTTAATAATGCTTTAGAAATGGAAATACAGGCTAAGAGATGCCCATATAAACCAAACCAGTGTTTTGATAAATGTTCCCCAGAAAGCTACAGAAAAGCCCCAGACATTTTGTAGCGTTCAATAAGCTTGTGGCCTAATGGCTGGATATCTGAGCACTGTTATTACTAGAAATGAAAGAGTTCATTCTAAATGTCAAATGGGATTCAGGTATAGCAAATTTCAAAAGCTTAACCTACTCCATCTATTCTAAAATCAGTCCCTTTGTGTGTTTGGGATATTATCCCTTTGGAAAATTGTTCAAACTTTGTGGGTTTTGCAGCTACTAAAACATCTTCATGATGGATGGGTTTCTCATATTTCCACTATAAAGACTGCTCAGAGTTCCTCTGAAAATCTTGTAGATGGCTTCCAAATTGTATGGCGTTTGAAAATCTTAAAAGGATATTTTACAATGAGTTGTGTGACTTTTTTGAAAAAAGATAAGACAGTGCATTTAAGTTTTAAATGAAATTTTTTTATTCGTCCTAAAAATTATCAAAAAAAATAATTTAAAAAAAACAAAAAATGTAAATGATGTGAGAATGACCGTCATCACAAATATTCTCAGCACAGAGAATATTTGTGATAGGGAAAAAGTCTGGAAGAAGTCTGCATGGAGTTTATACCTGACAAAACAGAGAACAAACACCAGAACATGATATGACTACTAAAATATAACTGAAAACAGTAGCTGTTAGGTTTGTATGCCATTCCAATCTTCCTGTAGACTCTGGAATCCTAATTTCCAGGAGAAAGGCAGAAAAAGATATGTTCAGATAAAGACAGGCTTTGAGACGGTCCTCCTCCCCCCCTTAAGCTCAGGTAAGATGTTTTTCAGATGTCTGGTTCAGGAGCGGTTCAACACAAGAAATGGGAGTCCAGCAGGAATCCGAAACTCTCTAAAGCTTTTAATATGTCTGGAGTTGTTTTGAATCTTTAGTCAACTGCATTGTTTTTACACCCCTCTCGACTATAATATTGGTATTCTTTGTTTAAAATATCAGACTTATTTTTCACTCAACAATCTGTCAATATACCTCAAAGGTCCTGGTATAAAATCTTTAAAAACAGCCTTGCTGATGAAGTTTGCCTACATGGTTCTCCATGTCTTCCATGGTTGACAACCGGTGTCTCATTACTGTATGTAGTAACATATCAGAAACTGTGCAAAAAGGCCATTAATATCAGTGTGTTTAGGGTGATGTGCAGTGTTAGTTTTCTAAAAAGATCTATTGTAGCTCTGCCTGTGTGTCTAAGGTGTTCAAACTGGGGAAGGGGACATTTGCAGTGTTGCACGATTTTGCATTCAGGACAACAAGTATATTCATGAATTTGGCTGACAGAAATACATTCCTCCTAAATGTTTGCTGTAAAGGCTCGTGACAAATTTAAACTGGATTTTATCGGCTTCCCCACAACCATGCCTTTGCTCTTGTCACTTAAAAATAAAAGGTCTGAGTTTACAACTAATAGCTATCGAGCCTGAAATAATTTAAGTGTGTAAAACCACAACTAAATTAAGATTTTCTTATTATATTCTTTGTAGTGTTGTACACAACGGACTAAAAATATTCCATGACTGTTGGAGGTAAATCGATACATCTTTATGTTTCACAGACTTGTCAGATTTCCTACTTTTTTTGTTTAAAAGTATGCAAAACTGAAATGCTGAAATATATTGACTTCAATTATATGTAGTCCATGTCCAGTATGTTTATTAATTTTTTTATATTGCAAAGCAAAAATTGGCTGCATGTCTGAGATAAAAACAGTGAATTGCCACATTTTTTTCCTTTAACCTAACTTTTCATGAAAAAAAGGCTTGTATTACATGAGCAATAAAACTATAATCAAAAAGCTAAACAGAGATGGTTAATCTAAAAACAGGTTTATAGGTTTCATTTTTTAAACCAAATTAAAAAATGAAATTTACCTTTACTTGTATCCGCAGACATCCAATCAAATATATATATATATATATATATATATATATATATATATATATATATATATATATATATATATATATATATATATATATATATATATATATATATATATATATATATATATAAATAAATATATATATATAGATCAGTTGTACACTTTTATAAAAAACTTATACAGCTGGTACAAAACTTGCAAAAGAAAAAAAAAAAAGACAAGAGTAAAGATAAGCCTTTATGATATCAATCGTGACTTGGGTTTAAAATATGTCCCATAATGCAGATGGAGTCAAAAGCAGGAAGTGTATTGAAGTTTGAAGTAAACTGTATTTAAAATTTTAAACTTACAAACAGGAACTGGTAAGAATGTGAGAACGATACCACCTTGACGTACAAGAGGACATCTGGGAGTACTGGCTGCATCTCATACGCAGTAGGAGGAGCCAACATGCAGCGAAAGAGGGAAAGAAGCTTAAGAACAGGTGAGTTTGATTACTGATGAGAGGCAGATGGCTGACAGGTAACAGGCTCCAGCTGAGAGAGGAGACCAGGAAGGTGGGCTGAGGTAGATAGACAGTAATGGCACAAGAGGAAGAGATGAGTAAAAATGACCAGAGAACTGGCAAACATACATAAACAGTAAAGAATAAACTAAATACAAACAAATTAACTACCACAATGTTATCTAAACACAGTAAAATACAACACCTATGAAAACAAAGAATTTTAAAAATTGGAATGACAAAAAATAGAAAAATTCTAAAGCAACGTTAAACATAAGAGATTTTTTGTGATCGAAAAATTTATTTACAGTAACAATAATTTCCAGTTGCTGGTGTTGCTTAAACCTTACAAAATAGAAGTTTAAATATCCAAAATATTTTAAAATGGGTGTATGTCTTTTTTTTCTTTTTCTTTTAAGATCACTATTTCTCTTTGACTCCTATGACATGCAGTCTAGCTATTCACCAGTCTAAAAAGCACACAAAAAAAGTATATGATCACATTGATTTTTGTTACAATAAATACCAGAGAATATAATGCTAAAACACTAGGTTGATATCAAGATGTTGTGCAATCACCTTTATTCAATACATATCTCAATTAAAGTTGTTGTTAGTTACAGAAGTGAAATTCCTACAACCACTTGTTCAACCTCCAAATCCTTGTGTATCCTATGCGCATTAAAAATGTGGTTTCTTATTTTTGTTCACAAGTTGCAATTGTCTCAGTACATCCATGCAAGGGATTTTGTCAAATTCTCTACTTTATGTTAATGAAACTGTTTTCCATGTAGTCTCAACATTTATTTATGCATACATTTGTCATGTTCTGTAAGCCCTAACGTGAAAAATGGTTAAACAAATTGTCATAATTTGTCAAGTAAATTTCAATACCTTTTAAATTAGACTCATTTTCCTAAATCTGCACTAAATTCCTAAACAATGCTCAGGTGAATTTTGAAGTTGTCCAACGCAGGTAATTGTGTGAAGCATTAGATCAGCCAATGATCAACCAGTTTTCTGAAAAAGTTCAAAGGTACATTTCATGAACCATCAACTGGCAGGTATATAGTGTCTACACATAAAAAGAACAACAGGTCATTACCTTTCTGACGACGGAAGGAAAGGATTTGGATAAGGTCAAAGCCAGAGAAAAAGAAGAGGAGAGAGACTGGGTGGCGTGGGTTTGGAGCCAAAACAGACGAGAAGGGTTGACAAGGTGAGAGCTTAGCCAGTTACTGTTGCAACATCCAGCAATGGTAACTGTGAGCCACAGCAGGATTCTGATTGAGTTCCTCTCTATTTATTTCCTTCTCTCATTATCATTATCTTAAAGTGTGAAGTTAACATAAAGGACTAAAAAGGCTTGGATCTGAAAAAGTTGGGAATTCTTTGAGAGAGAAGTGTCTGAGTGTCTGATGTCAAAGTAATGTGAAGTTGTGCCTAAAGTGGTGCCTAAAGCATACCGGGTAAATGTAAGTTTTTTTTCTTTCTTTTTTTTGTCATATAGATATATATTTATATATTCAAAAAAGTTAGAAAGTGTAAATCTAACTGCTATGCCTTACACCACCCTTCACATTACATCATTCTTTAAACTATATCTCCCATAATCTGTTGGTTAACTGTATTATTTTATTGTTTTAAGTTAACATAAAGGAATTAGAAAATAAGTCTTGGGTGCAAATGCGAAATAATAAAACAATAATGCATTGCGGTCTTCTCTTTCTTTATATATATATATATATATATATATATATATATATATATATATATATATATATATATATCTCCCCCACTGTGGGACAGCTGAGCCAAAACCTTTAGATAAAGTAACTGTTTTATATAATAAATCCCTACATGGAGCCTGCTACCTGCATAGTCAGACCAGAGGAGGGTTCATCGAGGCTACGCGTTGTTTTTCCTCCTCTCTAAACGACGGTGGGCGTTAGGACCCGGGAGACTGCAGGCCGCCGCGGAGGCTCCGCTGGCTGCGCGTTTTTTGGGAGGCGTAGTGGAAGAAAGGCGAGGAGAAACAGAGTAAATGAGAGCCGCTCTGTCCACATTGTTCAAGGACCTACCGAAGCCAAAATACCGTCGAAGCACCAAAGTATTATGCTGTTGAGCCGCTGTCCAGGTAAATGTCCGCCTTTGTTGGGTTCTTGTTGTTGTTGCTGCTTTTTCCTCTCTTTGGTCGCACGGTTGTTTACTAGAGGCCGAGAGCTGAGCAGGGTAAGTCCCCATTGTGCTTCGCAGGAGATGCGGTTGTTCTCAGCCAGGCTATATTCCCCCCCCC
>JAVLVB010000602.1:2193060-2228299 GCA_032876305.1 Orestias chungarensis
CCAAACATTTAATCTTTGTTTCCGCACATCAGATAAACCCACCATTCGTTGTGTTTCTATATAAAAATGAGGCCTTTTATTTATTTTTACAAAAAAAAAAAAAAAGAAAACTCTCTGCTCCACAATTTAGGACTTCAGGGAGGTCTTAAGTGGCAGCTGCAGTGTTATTTAATAGTTTTCCACTCTAGTAATCAGTGCAGTGAGATAATGCATGTTTTTCATGTCTTCACTGTCATTACCAACAATGACAGTTGTTCATATCTGCCTCTAAATCGCCCTGTGTTTATTTGTGGGGCACTATAGGTGAGTGTTGGAGAGCAACGTTGATGGAGGCTTAAAGTTACTATGTGGAGTCTTTCTGTTGTTGTTAAAAAAAACCCCCAAACAAAACACTTAAGTTAATGCTTGCGATTAAAAAAAAAAAAAAGTTGGGCTTTTGTTGTTGTTGTTTTTTTAAGTGCAGAAATGGGGGGGGAGATGAAATCCAAACTCTACTTGTGTGTGTTTGGGATGACATCACAATGGGTGGACCAATGGAGACGGCCCATTCATACTAATCCGGCATCACTGTTTCCTCTTTCCTATCTGTGTGGTTCGTGTCACAGCTACAAACAACCCATTTATGCACCAAAGCTGCTTTATAGTCGCTTTACTGCGAATAAATCATAAGAAATGGTTAGATTAGACTTGAACATTACATTTTATTTCATGTTAAATGATCTGAAAAGTATTGGTAACGCTCAATCTTTCAGTTTATCTAGATTTTCATTTTCTATCCTCCGATTTCTGATTTAAGAAAGCGGTCTTTATTATTGGACTCATGTAACCTCCATTTCTTTTGCAGTCATTATTACTTACTTGAATCTTTAAAGATGGATAAGTATAGTAAATATAGTTTTTCTCTTAACAATTTTGATATTTAAGAAAAACTTTCATAATGAAAATAAAGCATATCTTTTGGAGCAGCCTTTAAAAACATGACGCACATCATTTTGTTGCTGTCGGACCGAAGCGTTGTACTTCAACACTATGCTAATCGCAGTAAAATATGAGTAAAATATAGAAATGTGGTTTATTCGTCAGAATGGGTACGACATAAGTCTTGCGGTCCCAAGCTACAAGACGCCATTTAGTAACCATAAAAAGTTGCGCTCAGAATAAGCAGAACTGCAAAGTTGGTAGAAATCATAATGTGGGTGAAATTATCAACACCCATAGTGACTAATAAGTTGTCATTATGGTATATATGTTACTTTTTGACAGATTGGAGTCTCTCTTGCGGTCATTTTCAGGGGCAGTAGCTTGTGATGTTTTAGTACAACTTGATAACCTTGGTAAACTGGTTCAGTTTGTTTTGTATTGCCTAATATTTTTGGAATATTAGGCGATATATGCAACTCAACATAGGACAGAAATATGTAACAACTGTTTGGAATACAAGCAAACAAATTTTCAAGAGAGAAATTTAATTGAAAAGATGCTAACGAGGAAAAAAACCTCGTGATTATGTTCATAACAAGTGTAACAAGTTTTCTTATATCTTATCTAATGTTAAAGAGGTGGGTTTATTATAAGTTAGATGCACCTTTAAGTAACAAGCTATAGCCAAACATCAAAATAATACAGAAAGGCATGTTGTGTTTTGTTTTTGTTGATTTATTTATTTTTTTACTGATGTTTGACTGGTCTCTTTAAAAAACAAGTGTGTAAGTCTGATATACAGTTAAGGTTTGATTCGTCCCAAACGTTCCAGGCGCCGTGATCTTTGCGTATCTCCCGTTTCTCAGCGCCGTAGAGCAACACTGTCCCCAGACACGCTGTGCCCTTCATGCCTTCAAGTGTCAGAATGTTGTTGCAGGTCATGAGACTACGTCGGACCACATGCTGGCGTAATGAAGCAGCCGATGACTCGCTTGGCTCTCTCCGTGTTCTGTTTTTGAAAATACCAGTCGCCTCCCACCTCGATCCCCCACGCTCGCAACTCTGTTGACGCAAATGTGGCGCTGTTTGCATGCAAAATCTGAGGAATTTTGACACTTTAAGCAGACAAATTTTGGACGCTTGGTAGCATTTCAGCAAAAAAAGCTTCTGTTCTCTTTGCTATTTGATCTGTGTGTTGCTTCTTAGAGGTAGGCTGTAGCTCGCCTTAGCATTTCAGTAAATCCAATAACGTGAGTCATAAAGGTTACGCGTTTAAGGTCGTTACAGGATTAAGTCAGTATGTCTGCTTTTCTGTCAGAGTTGCTACAACTACAGTTTCTGAAAACTTCTTATCAATGGTTTATTTTCAGGGAACCTGTAAGAGGAATTAGGGACTGTGTAGTAGTTCATACTAACCAGTTCCACTATGGCATTCAAAGGCAAATAAGTGCTGCCTTGAGGGCCTAGTTTCACTATCAGGTGAGATTTTATTTAGTCTTTTTGACTTCTTTCATCATTTGAAATGATTGGGTGTAATGCTCACCTTTTTCTGGCAGGAAATCTGCCGCTGACTCATCTTATTTACCTAGAAAACAGAAGGAAAAACCAACTTGTGTCTATCGATCTGCAATGACGGAAGTGGCGCGTCGATGTCGGCCTGATTTTCAGCTTCCTGTCTGAAATGCATGGGACTGTCCTGCCTGACCCCGCTGACATGCTTGGTCTCTTACATCTTTTGTCGCTTGACGCCGATTCCCATCGATTGAGGTATCTCCCTCCCACCACCAACTTTCTACCCTCCTGGAGCTGGAGTCGGAGAGACGACATGCTCGAAAACCAGCCCTGACATGAGGCCATCTAGGCAGGCGGTGGCCCAGAGGCTTGTGGACCATGTGATCCGCCGTCCGGGGTACTGGGTTCATTTAGTGGCTGCTGGGCTGCAGAGCTGGCAGCGGCCCAGCCTTTTCCACCCTGGCTGCAGTAGCAACAGGTCGCTGCTATTAAAACAGCAGCGCTTTGTTGTGGCTCCAGAGCGAGTCTTGTGCATGTGTTGCTTTTTAGGCTGTGGTTCTGTGTGTGATCAAGCTTGTTTATGTGATGTATCCCGGCGTGTATATAAACTGTGCATGCCTCTGTCCAAGGGATCCAGCGGTTTTAAACGATTCCTGCTTTTTAGTTAGTCGGTGTGTTTTTTCATATTTTTGTCCCTAAATTGAGACAAAAAGAAACTCCCAACAGTTCTATGTATATTATAATCTCAACTATGCTTATCGACAGAAGTGAGAACAGTCTCACAGTGAAACGTGTTGATTACAAGTATAGTGACAGTTGTAGTTAGGCCCTAGGCTGTACTTATATCACTTGTTTGCCTGTCAATAGTCAATCTCACTTCCTGTTGTTCGGGCTCGACAGTAAACTGAATGAGGGCAGTGAAACCCCGCCCCCCCCTCTCCTTTTGATGGCTTTTCCCTTATGCAGCTGCAGAAAAATCGATTTTAGTCGGTGGTCAGAAATTGCCTTGTGTTTTGTGCGACATTTGTGTACGCAAACACGGCAATTGATCATTGTTTTTCTTCCGCCTTGCATTCAAAGCAGCCGTTATATTATATAAAGTGGGCCTGGATGGATGAAAGTGTCAAGTGTTTTCGTAGTGGCAGCCTGTGGGGTTTTACTTTGAGCTGTTGATGGGTGACTGATAAGTGTTTTGGATTTGAGCCAGTTAATCAGATGACTCTTAACGCCTTTTAACCATGCGTACAGAGCCTTGCAAAAGCATCCACATCCTTTGAACTTCTCCGTGTTTTTATAAATCTCTCAATCTTCAGTGTGTTTTATTGGGATTTTATTTTATTGAGTTGGTAAATAAGTGGGAAGCAGATGCTGTAATAAGATTTCCCTAAACAAGCTCCAATGTAGACGTCTAATTAGTAATTAGTCCAGCTATATGTAAATTTATCTCAGTATAAATATAACTGTTAGTTTCTCTGAAGGTTGTTGAGGAATTAACAAGAGAGGTGATGGGTTAACTTTGGGAAAATTTAAAAATGCATCATTTTTAAAAACAAAAAACAAAAAAAAAACTCAACATGACCCTGAAAACAAATATGGTGGTGAAAGCGTAAATGAGGAAGCTGGTCGAAGTTGATGGGTTTTGTGAATGGAGGACAATCCTGGGGTTAAAAAAAAAAAAAAAAGACTTGTAGACTGAAGGCAGTGAGCTGCTGTGGTTAGTTTTAATCAAACAATATTCATATGCTAAAGCCCATACCAAAATCAAATTGAAAAGACTTGAAAATAGTTGTTCCCTGATGAGCTCCATCACATTTGATGGAGGTTGAGTTACTTTACAAAGAAACATGGGGAGGAATTTCAGTTTCTAGATGTGAAAAGCTATCAAAGTTTAGAAAGTCACTAAGTAAAGATAGGTGTTGACTGCAGCACACCACAGTTTCAACATTTTTGTTTGCTGAGGGGCTGCCATTTCCATTTTGTCTTGTTCTTTCACTTTGTATCTCAGGAAATCCCCCCAAAAAATGCATTTAACTTGAACACATTTAGAAAAGTTTTAATGTTATGATTTTTTTTTTGCAAAGCACATTAAACTGTCGTGCTTCTGCAAGAAGAGTTTTATGAAAATGTGGTGATAGTTTTTTATATTTTCTTTGTGCATTTCCCAGTAACAGATGTTGTTGGTCTCTAAACTACAGCTGACCTGTAAGTTTTCCACCACTGATTGAGGTCAATAACATTAAAGATGGTGAACAGGCAACACAGCACCAGAGTTCCTCTAGGGATAGAAAAAAATTGAGGCTCCATGCGTACTTTGGTAGTTGAGTAATGAGTCAATGTTGTTCAAAGTAGCTGATAATTTTGTCCATATCTGCATTCTTTAGCTACACACTTTGTTCTTAGTACAGTTATGTTTTGCTCCACCTTAAGCAGCCAATTTTAGCCTCACAATAGACTAAAACCAACCACTTTATAACACATGGATCTGAATATATTTACTTGTTTGATCAACAATAACTCAAAATCTAAATACGAGACACAAGTCAAGTCTGGTCTAGATTGTTCCAAAATGATTTGATTTTTTTTTTCTTTCTAATTTAATAATTACAAAGTTGACATTCTAAACCAGCTTTGGCGTCTTGGAATGATGAGTGACTTTGTGAAAAGCATGGGTTGGATTGAAACGGCCGTCTCTGACCGAGCAGCTTTACTGTAACATTTTTAGTCTTTCTAAAATATAGCTCTGTGTCTTCTTGAATGAACTACAGAACTGCCATGGTGTGCTATAGAAAATTCAGCTTCTGTTTAATTTGCTATTCTAGTGCGGGCCTCTTCAAGTGTCTGTTTTAAATAAACCTCTGATATTGAAGTGGTTAAGGTTAAACCTTCTTCCTCCAGTACAAAATCACGTTCTGACGTCTGTTATTAGTGCAACTCGGCATCGTTTCAGTGTGGTGCATTTACTGACTGGTAAAAGGTTTGATTTAGTAGAATCCGACCAAAGGTAGCTAACCCAATTTAAATTTAAGGATGATATGCATCCGTGGTAAATGAGGGTAAAACTATACCAGAGTCATCTGAATAGTAACCACCGGTCCACAGCGCAGCGACCATCCATCATTTTTTGTTTTTTTTGTCAAACACCATCAATTCAACACCATACATCTGACATGTTGGAACAGCGCAAGATGATGCAGACACAACTATTCGCTGCACTGCAGCGGGCCCAGATGTGTTTTCACCTTTAACCACGCAGACTTGACATATCGCTGTGCAGTTCTTGCATTTTAGATGCTCGTGCATTGCAGCAGTGCCTTGCACCGCATGCATTTACCAGGCTTGTTGACAACTGTGACAATCCTTTCTATTAGGGTTTCTAAAGGAAGCTATAGTAATTCTCAATTTAAGCTTTTGAAGATTCTAAATAGGCATTCAGATTTCCAATGTAGGCCTAAGAATTGGTAACATGAGTCATCACATTGTTTTTACATTATTTTATTTTTCTTCTGTTGACATGATTGTTTTTGGCTCGGACATAATTTTGCTTTGACAAGACGCTTTTAGTTTTATTGAGGATATGAAATCAAGAGTGCTTTTACATTTGCAATCATTATTTTGACAATGAAAGAAGGTGGTCTACTACAGTCTTCCTTAACTCAAGTAGTCTTGAATTTGAATGAAAGTTAGAATGTATTTATCTGAGGCTCTGGACCTCGCTGAAATATTGATCCACCTTTTCTCAATGTGAATAATCATACCTTTAGCACAGTTTTTGTTGTTGTGTCTAAGTTATACTGCTGGTAAACTTGCTTATATTTATGCTATTAGATTGCACCGCCCAAATGGACAAGCACACGATTCGAGTGCAATCTTGCTTGTCAGCAAGTGCCAGCCATTTTAAGTTTATCATACTTATTCCAGCTATTGATTTGCTGGCTGGTCTTCTTTGAGGGCTTCCCCCTCACTGTAACCGTGCCTGGACTGCTTTGACTACATCAGATAAGATTCTAATCACAATAAATAATTACAGATAACTACTCTATCAGGAATGGTTGCGCTGGTCGTCAACGCTGTGGAATTTTCCAACACAGCAGACTTCATTCTGAATGCCAAAACACACGGCCTCGCTTGGTTATTTGAACCTTGTTAAAATGACATAGCCGTTGCTGTTGCATGTCCACATTTTGGCCAAGCCATAAAAGCACAAGGATCCTCTTGGTTACACCGCTTCCACTGTGCTATGTTGATCCGAGGGTTAAAATTTAGACAAAATGGGGGGGGCTAATCTTTCACCTCATTTTGGGGCTAATTTTTACTTTTTCCCTTATTTAATAGGTTACCACCATTGAGAAGGCGGCCCTAAACCCCACGACCCCATCTGCAGGCTCCTGCACAGGGCTGAGTGAAGGAAGCAAAGTTGTGTCTCTCCCGGCGGGAAACCTGGATCCTTCATCTTGCCCACCAACATGACCAATGTGGTGATTGTCAAGGAAGGATGGCTGCATAAAAGAGGTAAAAAAAACAAATCAGATTTTTAGTCAGACTGATCAGAGTTTCATATACAGCTGCTTCTTGGAAGCAGTATTTTATAGGGTTTTATGGGCTGGGTGATTCATCCCATTTTTTTTCTTCTAGCTAAAACAACAATCCTTCATCTTTGCTTTATCAGTTTCAAGAATTTTACCAAACTTATGCCAAATAAAGGTAATGTTTAATATTATATTCCGATTCAAACTGATTTGCAGATATCAATGAAACACAGTTTCATTTAAAAAGTGGAAAATTATGACAACTCTTAGGTAAAGGTTTGATCTTGCTTCTAAATGGTGATTTAACATTCAGAAAATGTTAACAAGTGTGATGTATTTTTCTTCGTGTGATCACTCTCCCACCAGCGCACACAGAATGTTTCCTGTAATACATTATGTCTGTCTGGAACAAGTGATCCTAACAGCATTCAGGGTGTTGGGGTTTTACAAGCATACAAAAAAGCCGTTGCATCATTTTACAAATGTCCTGTTTGCACCCTTTATTTATGCCTAAAGTCCTTATTGTGAAGTTGCGCTATAGCAACACTATTAAACCCTTTTCTCTGACCCAGAAATGTCCAGTCTATTGGCTAGGCATCAGGATTTTCTAGTTTAAAGTCATACATTATAAAGAATATATTGTGTCTGACTTGGTGAGCTTTTGTTAAAGAATAATATATTTGTAGCCAAAGTAATTTATTATGGCTTTAACAGTAATTTTATTTCAAATAAGAACACCTTTTAAAACCATACTTATGGCATTGGAACTGTTTGAAACGGTAAAGGTAGTATATGAAGCTAAAGGACGAAAGAGGAAATACAAGCATCTAAACAAGAGCATAAAACTACACTACATAGACTGTGACCTATACTCAACTCAATAACCTTCCCTTTAGCGGATCGCCTACAGCAGACATGGGCAAACTACGGCCCCCGGGCCATATATGCCCCTTTAAGCTTTTTAATCCGGCCTGTCGAATTTGTCCAAATTATAGTAGAAACCCAAGGATGTGTAAAAACCTCATTCACTGGCTGTAATCATTCACAAATTAATATTGATACATCTCTGACTTTAAGCCGTTGCAGTTCAAATTCAATACTTTCACCCTTTGTATCCAAAAGGATGGAGTTTTAATGACCTTCACTAACTGAGCTGTTGTAGATTTTTGAAACAGCATTGTCGTTCCCATATTAATTTTGTTTTTTTTATGATGGTGTGTAGGGTTACTAGAATCTATGAAACTGGTTTAACTTTAGTGATGTGGGGATTCTTTCCTGATTGTTTTCAGATATAATTTAAGAAACTATAGTATACTATTAGAAGTTAACTGAACCACATTCTAAGTATTTGTTTCTGGTCTTCTTGCTTTAAGCAAATTAATCATTTCTGCTTAGAAGAGAAAAAAAAAGTGATGCAACATGACTGTGCAAAAATGACTTGCACTGTTGTCAAATCCAGTATTTTCCACCATTGCCGGATTTTTAAAACAGAATAAGACGGAACGGAGAAATGTACATGTTTTCCTGTTCGATCTGCAGCCTGAATATATAACGTTTCCTACACAGATTACATGGCTTTCTATATCTAAATGCTTCCTGTTTATTTGAAACACCTTACTGCCACTGAACACTGTTATATTTTCAGTAACAGCTTCCCCACAAATAAGTGTTGTCATTGCAACCCTGGGTTGCTTATCATGCTATTTACCAAACAAAAAAAAAGATTTCTCAATTTCTGGTTTAGCAACACATTATCACAATATAAGTCCTCTTACGTTCACCAGTGAAGATATTGGCCTATCATTATGGCTTATCGTCTACATTTGACTAATGTGATTATCTTGTATTAAAGAAACCCCAACTGTTCTAACTTGGAGCTGCCAGAGGACTCAAACTATGTAAAGAACCTGAAAAATGTCCATTGCGCAAAAAATATTTTCAAACTCCCTGTTGATGCACGTTGAAGAAATTTTTGCGTTTCGGCAATATAGTTTGATTATTGTGCTCAGTTTTCAGACGCTTTTAGGAATTGATCCATTTTCCCTCTATTGCTGGAGAATTTTACACATTGCCTGCAGTTTTTTTTCTGATTTAACAAGTAGTTTAATTCAATAATCTAAAATATCGTAAGTTCTAACGCAGAGGGACCCTTTTTGTTTTCCCCATCAACAGTTTTGTGTGGCGTTTGGCATGGTTCTGTGTCAGCCGTGATTCCCGTTGTTTGGACGGAAAAGGCATTCCTCACATACCTGCTGGCTTTGAGCAGCTTTATACGCGCATATTAACTCTGCCTTTCGAGTGCGGCTTCCTCACTCCATCACTACCTGGGGCAAAATAAGGATAAGAGACTTTTTCCAAAACCACTCAAACCTACCGGGCTCTGAGCCAGAGAAGGAGACCTTTACTGGAAGAGGGGGGGGACTCAAACTTAATGGGTAATATAATAAGATCAGGTCGCTTACAAAGACCAAATGGAAGCTGTGATGTTGCAATATTTTCAAGTTTTGGTTCAGTGTCACAATGACATAGCTTTTTTTGTTTTTGTTTTGTAACAAGGATAAGATCTCGTTTCACTATCAAGAATATGCGTAACAATCTATTTCAGTGTTGGCTAATCCATGATTCTATATTTGTTACACCTGGGTATCTGAAATGTACCTTCACATGAAACGATGCATATATACCCGGTGCATCAAAAGCATCTCATATTGCTGCTTGTTTTATGCCTGATGGACAACTGGTCAATAGGTAAATATTTTTAATTTAGTTAATGAATTCTTCTTTTTTTATATAATTACCGTGTTTTGTTTTAAATGTATGTTTCAAAGAAATCAAAGTTTAGTTGTATGTGAATTTGTAAAATTGATTTTGGACAGGCAGTGAAAATCATAGACATTTCTTTTATTGGATACTATTTTTTAGTCTTTGTGTTTAAAAAAAGTTATTGTTCTTACGTGCGTAAAAATCTGCAGGTATGGATTATTGCACCAATCATGCGCTAAATTAACTGATAAATAATCAAAATTATATACACAAGTGCTGCTTTAGACAGTGTAAAATGTAACTTGAAGATTAGTCAAATAATGACTGGGATGAGAAAGGTGAGTTTGTCTGACACGTGTGCGTGCGCACACATCTATACGTTACTACTGCGTGACACCTGTGTACTTCTGACACGCACTAAACAAACAACCTGTCAGGAATAGTGAGCTGGCATGCTGTCGCAGCCCAGCAGCTGTGGTCTGCGAAATGTCACCCCCGAGTCTCCGCGTTTTGATTGGAGGACGTCCGGCCGCTTCCCTGACAGGAAGGCGTTTGGTGTCGCGTCACTGTCACACACTCGTTGCCCCAGAGCCGCTGCACAGAAGGTGAACCTGCGGCAGCTCTGCTCTGCTGTCCGTCACCTCAGCCAGGCATCCTGCACCTTCGCCTTGGCTTTTATTGCGAGGCAGTGCCACCCAAGTGACTCAAATCTCTGCGTGGGCATGATAATAAATGGCTTGAACAACTTGAGTGTGTGCACTCAAAACACTAATTTAACATCTCAGAAAAGATAAGCCTTCGTATTTCCATCAACTTTTCGTGTACGTTCCATTAAACCTGATTTCTACGTTTATAACTTTACAAAACCTGGCTCGGCCTGAGTTTCCTCCTAATCCTCCCACAGATAAGTTACTCTCTCTCTTTATGGTTATTGGATTTCACAGCGGCTCTGTCACAAGCGCAAAGCACAGCCGCTATAGCATCTTAACTAAACAAAGCCCTGCCATTCACGCTTACCCCTGATTCCTTTCTGATTAGTCATCCTGAACATGCATGTGCAAACTATTTCAAGACTCCCAAAAGAAACTGGAGCAAGGATTTTGCTCCATACTTTCGAGAGCAAGGGTGTCTGTACAGCTCCACATTCTGAACCTTGAGAAGCTCTGAGCATTTGTTGTAAGTCCGCGGCTTTAGGGGAACCAATTCTGCATGACGGACTTTCTGTTTAGGCCTTGTGTTCAAGAAATGTGCTCAGATTGTGGGAACTGATTGATGTCCAGTTGTGGAAAGGACCACTTTTGCAATGAAGCCCATGAGACTGACAGAGATGATGACTTTAGTCTGAAACTTGGTCTCAAATGCATATAAGCTGGAAAACAAAGAGATTTATGGTACAAATACTCAAGACTGTAGGTCTGGGACTTAACCTGCAGGAACAACCTTTCTCTAATGTCATTAGGTGTAAAACTGTGCCAGTAAGTGTAAATCAAGTAAATGATTAATGTTGTCATCTTTGCGATAGCCTACAAAAAATAACCTTTGTCATGGTAACGGTGGACTCTGTCCACGTGGAGCTTTTGTAACGTTTCTTAACAGTAAAAGCCAGAAAAAAGGAGTTAAAAGCAACCTCAAGGTTTTTAGTCTTTATCAAATGCTGCTGTGAAGCTTTTATAGTAGGTGATGCCCTATAAATCCGACATATTTATATTTTTTCTGATTTACACACTGGATTTTCTATATTGCTCCTAAACCTTTCACATTTATTGTAACATTTAAATAAAGATTATACTTAATTGTGCTAACTGACTTAAGCTAATGTGATACCAAGATTAGCTTCACCTACATCAGACACACAACAAGTCGGTGTGCATTTTAAGTATTTCATTAGAAAAGTATGATGGAAGGGACAGCATTTAAAATTACTTCCTCAATTTTGCAAAAATAGTTTTATGCTTGCTTAGGGTGGCTTTTCCAAAAGGGTTGGTGTGCCAAAAGACCAATTGAAACACATTTGCTAAAGACGTTCTGACATAGCGGATATTTTATTTCCCTTTGGGATGAATAAAGTACTTTTGATTGATTTATATAGCATGACTTAATCAGCTGTGGTCCATGCTAGTTCAGAACCTGCACTTCTGGTTTCTTATCCATGACATTAATACCTGGCAAAAGTATGCTTTCTGTAGTTTAAAAAAACCCAAACCAGCAGATGGAATCATGCCTAATTTCAGATGAAACATAGCAACTTTCTCACTGTAAACAAACAAACAAAAAAACACCCCAAAAAAACACGTTAGACACTTCAGATTCTTTCTAATTAAACGTCCTATCCACACTCTAAATTTCACTAAGCTCTCTCTTTTACTGAAGATTGTTAACCTCAAATCTTTTGATAGTTGTTGTTTTATTTCTGTTGTAATAACCCGTTAGAACTTATTTATAAGGCAATTACTGATTATTACTGATTATCTTCATTCCTGAAGCTGTGAGACTCTTAAACACATTCAATTACAAATGAAAAACACTTTCTCATTTAACCGGCACTGTTCACTTTAATATCACACTTTAAAATGTCACTTTAAAATGTCACTTAATATGTCACTTGCACTCCGAATGTTCATTGCTGCTATGTCCGAAGTCCCATATTGTAGATTCTGTGTCCATATTGTAGATTCTGTGTAGTCAAATCCTATTTCTTGCATAGTTATTTATATTTTATTATATTATTTAAAACTGCTATCAGGCTGTAAACTGGACCGGAGGATTACAATTTCGTCCCACCTCATGTACCACATGTGTTGTGATGACAAATAAAAATTCCTTGATTCCAGTTAAAATTTTAGAAGCACTTCTCCTGCTTTAAAATAATTTTGTCTCTTTTTTGTTTGTTTGTTGTTATTGTAAAACATTGTTGTTGTTGTTGTAAAACAATATAATTTACCAGGTTTATTTACAAAAGTCTCTCAGCAAATCGATAATTAAACAAAACAAATGACCATGTAAAATACCCTTAGTATGTTTGTTTAGATTTAGAATTCTTCTAAAGACAGACTTAGTCAAGAGTTTCTTAAATATTTTGCAAATGCTCAAAGAAAGGAAATGGGAAGCTTTAAAACCTGGTTTAATGTGCTATGTAGTAAACAAAGAAAATTATCTACAGAAGATGGATGTTACCAGTTAATTTGTTTTTATTAAGACAAGTGATAATCATTAGATTTTCTAACCCCTCTGAGCTCTGCACTTTAGATTTTAGCATGTAACTTTCACACAGAGACTTGAGTTGGGTTTAAGGAAATACAATTTGCAAATTTTCCCTGAAAAATTTACGGTCTTTATGAAGCACTCACACACTTTGAATGTTTCTACGGCCTCTAGCGGCTGCGGATCCTGAGCGGCATGTTAGTTTTCTTTGGAAGGATGTTCTTTCTTTTTTTCTTTTTTTTTTCTCCAAAAGTTTCCTTCAAAGCCAGAGCATCATCAGACATCAAAGCAGCAGATTGTGTGTCCTCTAGTTTCCAGCAAAGCGCCGTGGCCAAAAATTCAGTGAAGCTTGACAGAACGGCTCTTGCTTGTCCTCGCCTCATCCCTGGCCCTTGTTTGTTTGACTCATTTGCTCCTTGACAAGTATAAAGAGCCAGCCTCCTCGTTAGGCTAACGAAGGCCACAACAACTGTTGGATTTGGGTAACACGCTCAGCTGGCTCTGACTCGTGAGAGGAGGGAGGTGCATAGAATGCGCCAGTACGGGTGGTGGGGAAAAGATAAAAGGGTGAAAAGGAGGCAGAAGTTAAGCAGCGTCCTTGTGATGTTCCCAGAACATTGCTCAGTGACCCAGTCGGCAGTAGGAGAGCTGATGGAGGATGTGTGAGACTTGCCACCCGGAGCCTCTTGAAGGTATAGGAGAGGATCTTCAGCTCATTCTCATCTTCTCAACACTGCGCATGCGCCACCTCATCTCCTGTAACTCCCCCTGATATCGGGAGCTCGTACGTCCTCAGCACATGCAGTCTGTTTACATCTGCGGGACCACAGCCTCTGGCGCCGCATCGGACTTATTACAGAATTGATTTATTTTACAGCAATGAATTAGCTACCAAAAGGTTATTTGTTTAGGAAAACGCTTGTACAAGAACATTTGACAGTAATTAATGATTATCAGTGATAAATAATCCCGCCATTGGGTAGTAATTCCACATAAAGGCTTCACAGCTAGTGTTTTCTGACGGACCCTGCGTAGCGATTAAAACGTGTCAAATCAACAATCAATCAATCGGGTATAAGCACATTACCTGTCTAGGAGAAACTCCGCAACGACTTGATTGTTTTTGAATCCCTTTTCGCCTTTCAAAGCCCCCCACCGCACAAAGCAGGAATCTCCGAGACAAACTTTTTTTTTGTTCATCTCTGCAGCCGTCTTTCTTTTTTTCTCAGCGACTTCGAACACGATTTTTCTCTTGCGAGCTTCCATTTTTGCTGCCGTACGGGGAGAACCTCTCTTCAATGGTCTTATTGTTCACCACCGGTCATTTTTGATTGGCTGTCATTTTCTATGGGATTTTCCATTGAAATTATTCTACTGAAAAGATTCTCTCCTATCCCTTTAGGGTCTGATGTGACAAGCATTGGCTAATCGTTCCCTTTTGCTGGTCATGAGGTTGATGGACACCCATGATACGCTCCAAATAAAACCTATTTGGTGGTCTAAGAGAGCGCGTGGAACACAGGGAGAATAATGTGGGTGGGTGCTATAAAACATCAGACACTACGGATAGAACAATATTTCTCTTTGCTTTTTCTTTCTGGAGGTTTTTTATCTGAGGCATGTGGTGACCAGACCTGCCAGCTGCTTTTCACAGAAGTCGTGGTTGACGTTTTTAAAAACCTCGACGAAGGAGAGCAAACATTCCTCCACATTTAAATGTTTATCAGAGTAGCATACCTACCTGATTAGGAATGTCTCATGATGCTGCAATGCTGACAGTTTTAAGACTCCAGGTCTTTGAATTGCTGCCAAATTTTTGGCTCGGCTCAGCCAGGCTCCTGCACATCCATCCCAAAATGGCTGTCAGGGCCGCTCTGCACAGACGCACAATCACACGACATTTTTCACTCACTTTTACATGTACTTCCATTTAGTTTATGTATATTGCGCCAATTTATAATGAACGTGTCTGGAGGAACTTCACAAGAAAAAATTGTTCCTAATTATTAAATAGTGCATCATGTTACTTAAATGAGGTTAAAAGGTTTTTGATCACAATTAACCCACAAGATTTCATTTCATGGCAGCATGCTATTGATACTAGATGACAGCTTGCGTTGTCATTGATTTAAAGGGAATACCTCTTACATGCATGCATGTGGCGACAGTGGAGAGGAAAAAATGTCCCTTTAACTGGAAAAAACCTCCAGCAGAACCTGATTCAGTACGAGCGTCCGTCTGCCACCATATCAGCCGATGGTTTCGTTAAATAATTCTTTTACAGAACTTATTCATCAATAAATTGCATTTAATACCTCATATAATTGTCAATGGTTTTGCAAAACACCACATACTGGGTTCCGCAACTAAAGCAGTATAAGCAGCAGAACTTCACCAGTTACCCAGTCCAAAATCTGAGGTGTTCTCTACATGTAATTGATTATGTCGCAGTGGCATGAATTGGAATATCGTCAAACGTTTAAAATGTGGTTTATCTTGGAAAAAGTAGAACAGTAAGGTCCCCTGTGAGGTGCATTGCTTTGCTGTGAAGAGTGAAGGAAAATTAGGCTAGACAGTCCAAATTAGAGGGAGTATATTAGGAGATATTTTGTTGTGACAGAAGAGCCTATATTTACAGCAAAATTAAATTTTACTTATTTATATTCCTGAGAAGAGATCCTCTTTTTTTTTTTTACAGGTTGTCACATCTAATTAATTAATCTCTGAGAAGCCTGTCTGAATTGTGTCTCGAGGCCAGGCAAACTGTCCTCTTTTCTGGACATGAAAATAAAGTCACACTACCTTAATTTTGGTTAATTTTTCAGTTGAGACCCATTTCTGATTGTGATTGGACATAGACGCTGAGGTTGCGATAGATGACTATGATCAGTTTCCTGTCATTGCGACAACTCCCTGAAGGTCTGAAAAACAAATAAGCGCTATTGATCTGTACCTTTACGCTGTAATCTAAAAATATTTTTAACGTTCCTAGCGTGATATCGCTAATAGAAATGAATCTAACACTTCACATTTATTTTAGAGAAGTACGAAAGTACAGGAACCCTTTATTAATGTAAAATCCTGTACAAACTTTAAGATTCTTAAGATTTTGTATTAATTTAGTTTTTGTTTTTTTAAATTTTTTATTATTTTTGTGGTGCTAGAAAAAAATATATTCCCTGTAAATCTCTAGTGTTATTATTTTATTAATATATCAGCCCTGTTGTATCTTTGGTCTGGTAAAGAACAAAAGAAGAAAAAAAACATTTTAAAATACACAATAGATACAAAACACAAGGACCATGTTGCTCTGGTCAGATGTTGCATTATTTTTTTTTTCCTACATACAAAACATCACATGAGATGAGAAACAAACACTGAGTATCACCCTGAACAAGTGGTTCCCTAAGCATAAACATGAAGATGATCATAGTTGCAAGGATGATTTAAGTAGCTTAATATGGATACATCCTTAAAGGAAAGCTGCATGGTTATCTAAAAAGACTTGAGAATGAAGTGTTAGTTTACCTTACACTGTGTTCCAAATTATTATGCAAAAAGTGCTTAGGAGTTATAAGGTAAGAATTTTTTTGTTTGTCAGTTAAACTCATTGATGGTTGTCAGGGCTCTTTATATCACTGAAAGCAATTGCAGACACCTGTGCTAATTAGTTTGGTAGGTGTGTCCAATTAAAGGCAAGATTACTTAAGAAGGCTGTCCCACATTATTAAGCAGCCTACATTTTCAGCAAAAATGGGAAAGAACAAGGATATGTCGGCTGCTGAGAAGCAACAAATTGTGGAGTGTTTTGGTCAAAGCATGACTACAATCAACATTGCCAAGACACTTCATCGTGATCACCGCACAATCAAGAAGTATGTAGCTGATTCAGAGCACACACACGTGTGCGTGCTGATAAGGGAAAATTGAGAACTCTTTCCAACAGGCAATTACGTCAGGTTAAAAGAGAAGCTGCAAAAATGCCTTGTCATAGCAGCAGACAAGTTTTTGAAGCTGCTGGTGCCTCCAACGTCCCCCGAACAACAAGATGCAGGGTCCTTCAGAGGTTTGCAGCTGTGCGTAAGCCATCCTGTAGACCTCCTCTATCCACTGCACACAAGCAGAAACGGCTCCAGTGGGCCAAACAATACATGAAGACTGACTTCAAAACTGTTTTGTTCACCGATGAGTGCCGTGCAACGCTCGATGGTCCAGATGGATGGAGTGGAGGATGGCTGGTTGATGGACACCCCATGCAAACAAGGCTACAGCGCCAACAAGGAGGAGTCAGAGTAATGTTTTGGGCTGGAATCATTGGGAGAGAGATTGTCGGCCCCTTTAGGATCCATGAAGGGGTAAAGATGACCTCCATAATGTATGTGGAGTTTCTCAAACAGCACTTCCTGCCATGCTTCAAGAAGAAGAACCGTGCATTCCGCAGCAAGATCATTTTGATGCATGATAATGCACCGTCTCATGCTGCAAAGAACACATCTGCATCTCTGGCTGCTATGGGCGTAAAAGGGGACAAACGTATGGTGTGGCCCCCATGCTCCC
This sequence comes from Orestias chungarensis, assembly GCA_032876305.1. Classification (NCBI taxonomy): domain Eukaryota; kingdom Metazoa; phylum Chordata; class Actinopteri; order Cyprinodontiformes; family Cyprinodontidae; genus Orestias; species Orestias chungarensis. The sequence goes on from JAVLVB010000602.1 coordinate 2,210,541, forward strand.
CTGACCTCAACCCCATTGAGAACCTCTGGAGCATCATCAAAAGGAGTGTCTATGATGGCGGGAGGCAGTTCACATCTAAGCAACATCTCTGGGAGGGTATTCTGTCCTTATGCAAAACAATTGAAGCAGATACCATCCAAAACCTGATAAATTCAATGGACGAGAGAGATCAGAAGCTCCTTTCGAACAAGGGCTCCTATGTGCAAATGTAACATCACCTAGAATAAAGTTTTGACTTGAAAACAGTTTGATTTCAGTTTGTAATAACCTACTAATGCTTATAATTTCACAAATGACATTTTTTTGTTCTTTAAAAAAATGAAAAGGTTGAAAACTGCTGTGCATAATAATTTGGAACATGCATTTTGAGTGTTTTATGTTTTTTGAAATATACTGTTATCATTGGCAGTTTGTTCAAAAACCTTTTAATTGTACTCTAATAGTTGATGACTGGAAAATTACAATGACTGCAATTCATATAGGTAATTTAGGAAAATCTGAGAAATATTATTTGCATAATACTTTTGAACACAGTGCAGACCAGGCCCCCTAGACACTTTATTTTTACTGTATCTTTTATTTTTCTACTTTTGTTGGCTAATCGCAGACAATCCCGTCAAAACTCTGAAATGTGCTTCATGCCAAGATTCGTAAATTTGTTGGTAACACTTTGATAGCAAGATGGCTGTCTAAGAGTTGGGACTAAGTTTCATTTATGTGCCTCCACTCAATCTAGAGGAAAATTCAAAGACTGGAAGCTGAACACTGACTGATTAGGCCGGGTCCAGTAGCAGAGGGTGTCCCACCAGGAACTCAGCGATCTGGCAGGCCAGGTTTCTGGCCTTTAGCGCAGACCCCCTGCTCTGGGAAATGGGAAGCAGTCTTCCTGCTAAATGTGGTGGAGAAAAGTAAATTACCGGGGTGCAGCTGTCGGTAGGCGAGAGTGCTGGCATGGTGGAACTAGGAAGCTGCGGGAGGTGTCACCTCCACCAATTTGCCTCCTATCATGACAGCCCCGCTGTGTGCTTACTTTTCTGTGTAGAACCCGCCTGCTGGCCCCAACTGTGATACTCTGCAGTGCTCAGTGATTTTTTTTTTCCATTTTTTTTTTGTTACGACCCCCATTTTTGTCTTCCCACTGTCTTTACCACTATTTGATATCTTGTTCTTTTCCATTCATGCTCCTTAATATTTCTCAGTTCCTATATCCCTTGCCCACCACACTTAACTTTTATTATGATGATGCCGCTGACAGTTCAGAACCGTAGCGGACGTTTGCCACGAAGCAGCAAAACGTTTCCATCAATCACATCACTGGCACTGCTCTCCATTTAGCAAGTGAGGAGAAGTTGCAGAAATAAAGGGGGAGTCATCTGTTTCATTTCTGATATGGAATGTATGCTCAGCTAAGTTTAAAATCCTACACATTCGCTTTATCACTCATAAAATGTTATAAATTACTTGTAAATAGGGGTGCAAACTCTTTACTAATATATGTGTTTGGACTGGGCTTGATGAAGTCACAGAAACGTGACACTTGTGACTTCAGTCTGAACTATTCAGACTTAAGGCTCTTGACATAAAAAAGTGTTTTCACGTGCACAAAAAAGAAATGTCTATTTTTAACAAAAAGTGTCGCTTAAAGATTTGGTTAAAATACTGAATGGTTTTCATTAAATGATGTTGGTGGGTTACGAATTGCACACATGGATGGGGGGGAGGGGGACATCCAACTTCCTTCAAAATTTAGTTGAGCCAATAATGAGTCTGCTTGTTTTTATAATGAAATCATTCTTGTGCGTTCATGTTCTCTCTGTGAAAGACTTCACCGGTTATGCAGTACCAAGAGGACAAGGTACATGCCTGAAACTTTCCAAGACGTTGTTTACCTGTAAAATTAAAAGCAAAAACCTTTTTTTTTTTACTTCTAAATGTTTTTCTTAATTTATTTTTAAAATAACTGAAATGCAGTTGCCTTTATTATTTTTTTTCTTTTAAAAATGTTTAAGTAACCATTGAAAAGGTTATTTGTGTCTGTGCTTGTTATTCTTCATAATGTGGGTGAATAACTCTAGGACTATGTTCTAAATTAATGTACCTTTTAATTTTTCTTTAAAAGTCCACTTTGTGTTTAAGACTTGAAATTTTGCATGTCTTGACTTAAGGTTAATCTTTGAACTTGTATGCATTTGCCTTGGCCCAGATTTGAGATTATTGTCTTGAGGGTTGCACTGGTAAATCGGACAGTCGACCTACAAGATTTCCTTGATTTTTGGGAGAGATCAGCCAAAACCTACATATGAAATTCATCTCTTCCACTGATCTTGTTAAATGTTTGAAGATTAGCGGCTGTCCATTTTGCTTTTGCATGGAAGACTTCTGACTGACAGACCTGCCCACCAGATCAACTCTGCAAGTTTTTTTTTTAAAGATCGGTCACCAGACGGAAAATGTATTTTCCTGTTACTTTTATTTACTGTGGCTGTTTGTTGTGTTAGCGCTGCTGTTATTTCGGCAGATAATCCTTGTAAACCTCCAATGCAATAGTGTAGAAATAGGCCTGTTTGGCAGCTAAGAGTCAGAGACATAATATAGCAAGGGTGGGATTTTTTTTCAAATAGAATCCATGATTTTGTCACATTTATTACTCCTTGCATCTTAGAATTGCTCTAAACTGTAAAATTGTTTAAGTCGAGAGAACTGGAAAACCAAAAAAGTTTTTTTTGCCTGAAATCTTTGATTTTTGTCACAACAATTATACTATATAACTATAGTAAAATGCTAGAGGAAGTATGTAGCATTCAGGGATGTATAATAAGCCATAGAGCCCTCTATCAAACGAACAGCAACAGCGTCTCACTTCTTAAATATCCAACACTCAACGGAGAGATTGTGTGTGTTCTTAGAGCCAAAGAACAAATGTAAAAAATACACATTTCTTAAGCCGAACAATTTATTCTTTTGGTCAAAGAGATGTCTAAACGGATTTGAAGCTTACTGAAGATCAAATTGTTTATGATTAAAATAGAAAGTATTAGCTGTAAATTATTATAATGTTTAAGCATTTCAAAATACTTTGTACCTTCACAAAACCCCATCCAGAGGTTCTTGTTTTTTTTTTTGTTTTTTTTTTTTATGTTACTGCCTTTTCATATCTAAACTTCCACCCCGTTATTTAGCTGTTTTACTAAGGTTTTCTTATCTTTTTCTTTTATGTTTTGGTTCATACATCAGTCCTTGAGACTTTATTGCCACTAATTTGCTCTAAGTAATCTGTGTTTATTTGTTTTCCATGCAGTAACCCAGTTAAATAATCCATGGGTTGCTTGTTTACCCAGGGAGCAGGGGCAAATCTCAGCCCCTGTATGGCAGGGGGGAACTTCCCACAGTGTCTCTATGGTAATCAGCAGGTGTCACTCACCATAGAGAAGAAGTGAATGCTTTCTTATGAGCGTGAGAAAGAGAGGCAGGCTCCATCGCATCCCCAACCCCCAAGCTTTTTTTTTTTTCTTCTTCTCCTTTTTTCATCTTGGGGTTGCAGCAGCAGCCCTAGCGACAGTGGGAGAGTTTCAGAACAGGATGGTCCTTCAGCTCAACATGATGGTTCTTCTTCCCAAGTTCAGGCCAACTTTGTGCCATTGCATCGTGTGAGAATTTAAAATGGGTCTCAAATAAACAAAGTGAAGGTGTTCAAATCGCTGGATAGGTTACAGTGGCCTAACGCAATCTGTGTTAATATGAATATGGCGACTGAACAGAGTTCTTTTGGACGGCACAAAGTTTAGCCGCATGCCTTACGATTAGACAATTCATGGTGGAAGTCAAGTTTGTGGTTGCTGGGGCTCGATAGTGACCCCTGCATCAGGGAGCCCTCTCTCCTCTGGAGCCCACAGCTCATTAAGATGCAGCGCACAGGGCGGCGGGCCGCAGCTGCAGCCTACAGGCAGAACGCGGCAGAAAAGGCCGAAGGGATGGCGGGGGCGGGTGAGGAAAAACCAACAAAAGGCAAAGCGCACCCTCCACCCCTCCTCCGCTTTGGAGTTCTAATTCCCTAATCCTCAACCTCCGCCTCACCCCCTCCCTCCACCCCTCTCATCCGATTCCCACCACTCAAACACACACATGCACAGTTCACGGAGTTACCACTGGCTCCCCTCCTCTCATCGCCAAGCCATGAATGGCCAGACGGGAGGACAAAACCCAACAGCAGCCTACTCAGGAAGTCCAACCACTGGGTTTGGACACTGAGAGGCACATTTTGTCTGAACCCCCCACCATCACCCCTCTTCTTGCTGTGAGAGATCATTTAAACTGTTACAACATTAATGTTGGTCTGCTTTATGGAATAGCCCATAATGATTTTCCTTTTTACAAGTTTTTATTTTAACTTTGCAAGCATCAGTTTGTACACATTGTTGGTGCTCAATAAATACTACTTTTTTTTTTTTTACGCAAACAAGCCTCAGCAGCTGGGACCTCAACATTCCTGGTGTTGTCACATAGAGACGGATAGGGCAGAAAGAGAATTGACCTCTTTCACTAACTCGTTTGTTTTCCCATTCCGTGTGAAGATTTCCATACATTCCCTCTTTATCATACAAGTCTTTCCCCCCTTTGGCCTTTTACACGTTAACTTCCAAATGCTGTGGTCCCAAAAGGCTCTGTAGGTTGCTAGTTCTTGCTACTCTGGGAGGAGAAATCTTTAGATCTGTTAAAACCAGCTTGGGGATGGGTGCTCGGTATGGATTGCAAAAATTTTTCTACATGTCTTTCTCTGTAGTTTAAATTCCTTTTTTTCTGGCTGTATGTAACTTAGAGTATGTATGGGTGTCAGTTGTCTTTAGGCCAGCTGACTGGCAGTGCCCAGAAAGGGATTGTTAAGGAGCAGCACTGCATCATCATGTTGTCTACACTGTCAGACAAACAAACGTCTTCTGGCAGTTAAAGGAGTTCAAACCAAACAAATTGGATAATAAAAAATCATAGCAGTCAAGAATTATCTGTCAAATAACTGAACAAGCTATTAGGGCAACTAATTGGCCAGCTGAAAATGTCTACAAAGATCCCACTCTTTGCAGGTGTAAATAAAGAACTTTAAAGCAACACTTAGTAACTTTTTAACTTTCATAAAATATTTTTATAACTTCTGTAATTATACGTCGTTGAATGACACCTCTGTCATGGCCTGAGTGAGTCCGTATCGCTTTAACTGCCACTAAGAAACTTTGAAGAGGGTGACAAGAACCCTGGCACACAAAATGACTACAAATTTGCTGTTTGCTTTGCGGCGTACGTCACTACCCACGTTTCTTATTTTTAACATCATCATATGACATTGTTTCACCACAATTAGATTCATCACCTCATCGCTATTCATCCTTTGCACAGCCAGTGGAAACAGAAATGTACTTCAATCCAACTGCAGGCAAGCGGGAGATCAGGACTTTACGATGCTATGTGCTGGTCCTCATGGGAACTGCAGTATTCTGTCAGGCAAAACAATACTGCTTTTGTCCATAGGGGGCGCCAAAATCGACCAAAATTGACACCTCTATAGTGTTGCTTAAAGAAATATCGGACCATCGTGAGATCATACATTGATGTTGGACAATGAGATCTGATTCTCAGTGAGTTCCAAAGCTGTTCTACTAGCTTAAAGCTAGGGACTTGTACAGTCCAATTTGGTTCTTCCACACCATAACATCGGTGCTCAGTTGAGTTGCAACAGAAGGAACCAATCCCCAAAACTGTCTGCATAGCCAGAAGCATCAGATTGTCCAACAATGCCTTGGTATGCTGAAGCATTAAGAGTTTCTTTCTCTGGAGCTAAGGAGCCAAACCCAGTTCTTGAAAAAACATCCATTCACCATAATCCGCTCTATACACTTGAGATAAAGTCAGGAAAGTGCCTTTCTCCCGGCGACAGGCAAACCCACACTCATCCATTAGACTGTCAGATATGGAGGATTGATTAATCACTTGAACGAACATGTCTCCTCTTCTTGTAATACCAAAAATATGGAGTTCTTATATTAGAATCGCATACCAACCACTGCCTAGTCTGGAATAAATTATTTGTTTTTTTTAAATCTCAGGAGGGTAGGCATACAACTTTAAAGGCTTCTTTGAAATTTTTTTTATTTAATTTTTTGATTTTTATAGACAAACTTAGGCTCAACCTTTTACAGTTGTGGCCAAACCTGTTTCTTCTTCCCCCACCGTACGCCTTGTCGGGCGCATGTTTTGTTGTTGAGGGGATAAAGGGCGTGATGGTCGCACGCGAGAGCCGTCCACATATACAGGGCCGTGCAGCAGTTGGCAAATAAAGATGAATTCTGTTGTGTTTGGCAGCGGTTCTCTGTTCATTATTTTCCACTTTGCCCAGCGCGCATCCCAGCCCTCAGCAGCTGCTTGTCATGTAAAGACACTCTATCAGGCCCTGACAGCTCCTCCCATACACACACACACACACACAAACACACACTGTCACTTTGCGCGTGGTCCATACACGCTCTCTCCCTCTCACAGGCCTGCATATGTGGGGAACATATGTAGCGATCTGTCTCACTAGCATTCCATTCAGCACAGCTCCTCGCACAGAGCTTTTTCATCCCCTCCAGTTCTCCCATCGCTCATCTTGTGTCAAATCACTCTTATTATACTTCTGTCCTTCCCCTAAATTAAGTTGAGTTGAGCCACATGGCTGCCGTCAGACTTCTGTAGAAATGCTTTGATTCTGTGACACAGATAACACAAAGGATTTCCTATTACAGATGCCTGTTTCTCTATCCGACATTCAATGAAAGTTTGTCTAACTTCGGTTGTGGTCAGTGTGTCTGTGGCCCATTTTCCTGTTATGGAGAACATTTTGACTTGTTTACTGGTATAGAGCGCCGGTGGACTGACTCAAAAGCAGAATATGCTACTGCTGTATGTGTTGCCTCCCACTCAGCTGGGGTCTGCTTGGGACTACGCCCACAAAATAACTTATTTAGTTAACTTGAATTCTAATGCACAAGTACTCAGCATATTTACTTTTTTTGTATTTAATTTGTTAATTGTAATTTAATGTAGTTGATCTAAAATTCCACTAAGGAACGAATTTAAACATGTTTTACTCTTAATAAAACCTAGTTCAAACACCTAAATTACTTACGTGGCTACTGTATACAGCTGGATGGCTCAATTGGAAAGTCACCTGACTTTCATACTGGGTTCAAATCCAGGAAGAGTAAACTCAAACGGCATCCAGTGTGGGTCCTTAGGCAAGACCCTTTGCGCTACTGCCTACTTTGTAAGTCGCTTTGGATAAAAGCGTGTGCTAAATACATAAACACGCCAAACAAACACGTAATCCACCTTAATACTACAACATTCTTCTCTACATGTCTCTCTGAAACTTATCCCAACATTTGAACATTTCAGAAAAGAAAACGTGTGGCTCAACTGTATACGTACAGAGATCTTGTGATCAACCTGGTGAACCAACAAGCTGGATTTAAAAAGCATTGTTAAAACAAAACCAATAGACTTCCTCTCTACTGTTTACGACTAGTGATGTAGGAGAAATCGCAAACAAGAGGAAGGAGCTGCTTTTTTCTGATGATCCAAAAATTTAGTTTTGATCATTGAGGCTGAGTAAACACCTTCAGATGTGTTTTACTGTGTCGCTCATCCTGCAGTAGCTTTTTTCTTTCATCAGTGTGTGAGTCTGTAACCGCAGTCTCTCCCCAACCTTGTTTATGTGAACTGTTTGAGATGCAAAAAGCCCAGCTGTCAGTTTCACTTACCCGACATGCCAGCGCTTTAAAAGAGGTGTGCGGAAAGTACATATGAATTAAAAGTAGAAGGGGAAATGAGTGCAAATGGGAAGCTGCCAAGGGCCATCTTTGTTGTTTATTCCCTCAGAAGTAACTGTTTTTGGTGTGTGTGTGTCTGTGCGCGCGCGTGTGCGCGTGTGTGCGTGTGTGTGTGTGTGTTGCGCTGCAAAGCTGTGGAGACGCAGTCTCAGACAGCCGGATATAGCTACTTCCACTCTTTGTCATGTGACCAGGTTTTGTGGTCACACACGAGGAACTTGCACTGTCCTCCTGTCTCAAAGCCGTGCACACAAGGTGAAGATGTGCCGGGCAGATGTGGAGTTTCCCAAATTTCCTACCAGTATAGTTTACGTTTTTTTTAGCCTTCGTTACTGTCTCACCATCTCTCCAGCAGCATGTGGAGCTCAAGTGTCGAGTTCCTTCATAAACTTGTTTGCTTCGTCGTATGCCCCCCCCCAAGAGACAACATGAACTCATTTCTCCTGACATCAAAGTTGAGCATAGTGACGATTCTTGGAAGACTCCAGCAACGGAGAACGCAGGGCTGGCTGGCTTTGTCATCTCTCACAGACACGGACGCGATCAGAAGCCACCTCAGTGTCTCCAAAAAAGCAAAACGCTGGCCAAGCATCGAGCGGCTGCTGTGTCATAAAGTACCACCCGTGCTGGCTCTCCAGTGGGTGCTATGCGTCAGCGGAGCTGGCCGAAAAGGCTCTCAACCTTCCAAAGTGCGTGTTGACGTAATCTGCTACACACACACACACACACACACACACACACACACACACACAGGGGCCTTTCTTTTTTTTCCCTAAAGGCCAGGGTATAAACAAAACTATTTGCACACAAGCACATAATGTAGAGCTGTGGTCAAACACCTGTCTCTACCCGTCACATCACAGTGTGTACATTAGAATATTTCCCATTCTTTCGTGTATCCTGGCTGCATTTTTGCTTTTAAAACCAAAACCCTCACAACTAAAACTTTTGTTTGTTGTCGTCGTTTTTCTTCTGCACCGTAGAGACGAGCGTGTACGCAGGGCCCGCGTCTCGTGTCAGAGGTGTCAGGTAGAGCGCTCATTATCCTGCCTCTACATTGTGCACATACTGTCCTCAATGTTAGTTGGCATGGAGGATATCAGGGGAATACGGGTCAGCCAAAACCTGTCAAGAGAGCAAGTCGCCAGCTGGGGCCAAGCTGAGAAAAACAAGGTTCAGGACAAAGGGTTCAGCATTTTTATGGAAATCAATTTTGGCATTTTCATTATTGCCGAGCAGGTTCTCGATTTTTACCTTTAGGGTTTACATCTAAATGGCATTTGATATGTGCAGAATGCATCTTTATATATAATATAGCTACGTATTATACTGTGTGTTGATTCTTTCAAGTAAAGCACATATTTGTGCCTTATTGATCCTAAACTGGTGTTGTTTAAAGCTGATAAATGGCACGTTTTTCTAAAGATTCTAACGTTTATCGCAAGGCAGATGTGTTTTAAATGAAATACAAGCTCATTTATAATTACTCTGCATTAAAGAAAGATTAACAAGATATTTGAGGTGTGCTTTAAATAAAATAAAAAGAAAGGAAGTATACAAACACATGTAACCCCTCGGGTTCCCAAGAATAAATCCCTTTAAGATAAAAAAAACAACAACAACTTTAGCAGTCTGTTTATTCTGCACACGAGGTGTCTCGTACTAGACTTTTGTGTATATGTGTGTTTTTTATGCCTAAGGCCAGTCACTATGAGGTGATTACAATTTCTCGGACTTATGATTGGCAGAGGGTGGGACTAAGGAAGAGAGTGACAGGGGACAAGGAGAGATGGGGAAAAAAAGAGCGGCTGGAGAAAAAAGTTGGGGTGATAGCACTGCTGTATTAGGAGTACAACTTTGTCTATGGACTCGGATAAAAGGAGAGTTTAAAGAACTCCAGGGAGCATGCCGTCAGCTGGATCCTGGAGGTTGGAAAAACGTGGCCGTAAGAGGGAGGATCGGGGCTCAACCTGCACTAAACAGGCTGTCTGATGCCTTTGCGTTTCCTTCCACCTTCACCAGGAAAGGTGGGAATGGTCTCATTTCTTTCTTTTGCTGGGATGACTCACCGGGACCATATATAACCCGTCCACTGTGAATCGAGGAACATTGGTGAGGTTCTTTCAAGACCATACCTGCAACGTGGGGTTCATTGACAACAGTTTGTTTTTGTTTGTTGTTTCTTTGTGGGCTAGTTAAAATATGTGTGATGCAGTCTGTTTTATGACAACCTGAAGGACTCTCACATGGTTCAAATTCTTAAAACCAAGTTTTAAAAATCCTTTAAAGAGAGCTGATATAAGCGAACCAAAGTTCCCATTTCTAAAAGCTTTGTTTGTCGGATCAGATTGTATTTTATAAATGTTTTGAGTACAGCTTTGAGGTTAAAGAAAAAGAAAAAAAGGGTAAGATGCCTCAATTTATTTATTTTTTATTATTCGCTACAGGAAGGCTGTTTTCACCAACAGTCAGTTTGATGGTACGTTTTTTTTTGTTTTTTTGTTTTAGATGTCATATGTGGTAAATGTCCTCTTTTAAGTTTGCAATAAATGCTTTAATTTCACAAAATGACAGTATTGGTGGATCAGACATTATTAAGCTAAAATTAAACCTTTATTCTTGGGATGCCTTTCTGACTTCACAAAAACCCAGAGCGCTAAGTCTAGCTATGGACTTTTAAAGCGTTACATACAGAACAGAAAAAGTTGAACTGTGTCTTAAAGTCGTGTCTGTTAGAAATTGAAAAAAAAAAAAAAAAGGTTCAGCATCACCCAGTACCCAAACAAAGAGCGTATGTATTCAGCTTAACTTATTTCTTGTCAGTCAGTCACCCACCTGCTGCTAAAACCCTACATCCGTTTAAGTGCGACTCCGAGTTTAGTTCCCAATTTAGGATAGATTTGTTGTTCCACCTTTGTTTGACTTTTTAAAGTCCCAAGGAAAGTGGAACAAACAAGTAAAACTAAAAATGGTCAAATGGACTGGATAGAAAATGAAGGGGAAAAAAGTTATTTCAAAGTACAAAAAACAAACAAATGTAAAATACCTCTGAAAAGAAAATGTTAAATGTACTTTTAAATGTACATTTAAGATTTTGCAAAAAGCAGAAACTGAATTAGAGGTGTTTCCATCGACTGGTTTAACCATGCTATGCAAAGCTGAGGATGATAACTGCTTTTTGATTGTATTTATTTAGATTAAAAGTTTTAAAGAAAATGAGAAATAAGTTTACTTGACACAAAACAAAACAAAAACTCTTCTATATGGAGATTTTTGGCCTGTTTGGTGAACCCCACAATTCACCAGCACTCTACTAGCTTCTGTTTGTACTGACTAATGTTTTCTCCAGTTTTATCAATCAGAAGTTTGTTTGACTGAGGGTAACAGAAGCTCATATTGACAGATCTTCTACATCTCTGTACACGCGCACACACAAAGAAACCCCACACTTCTGTGTTAGAGGAAATGGGGCAATTAAGGACAGCTTGGTGCTGCTCTGCAGGGGGTTAATATGCAGCTCCGTAATTAAAAATAAATTACAGTTTTCCAGTATAAATATTCAAGTTCCACGCCGCCGTGTGCCACTGCACTGTTATGGTGTGTTGGCTTTTTTTCCCCCTTCCCTTCCCTTCCCTTCCGTCTGCACAACATCTGGCGCAACATTTCCTGAAGCATCTCCTGAATAAATTGAAATTGGCCTTTCTTCAGAGATTTATTCTTGTGAATCAAGTTGAGTAAGTGAGTAGGATGGACCTGTGTGGCTTCAGGTAATGATTGTTTTAAATAGGAGGTTTTATTATAAATTTCGAAGTGCATAGGGTTTTCTGGAGGATACAGTTGAAGAAGACAAGAATGTTGAGTTAATTCAGTGCAATGATTTTTTTTTTTTTACTTCTTTATAACTTTATGTTGGCTTCAAATTTGGCATTAAGATATTGTCGATTATCTTTACATAATATCTTGTGGTTTATACTTTAGTTCTTAAATGAAATCACCATTAAAACGGTATGGAAAAATGCAAATGTTACATAAATTTGGACTTTTAGAAACCTCACAGTATGGACTGAGTACTATGTTGTAGTCATCAGTGCTTACAGAAGGAAATGTGGAAGGAAAACTACACGGCCTATTGGCACTCTGTCATTCATGACTGATTGGCGAGTTTTGTTTGCGACCGGAAGAAGACGGGATGTTTTAGACAACACTTGGATGTTTCCTTAGGTGAAGCCAAGGGTAAAGGGGTGCTGCAGAACGGGAGTCGCTGACGTAACGTCATCACAACATCAGCGTCCACAGTATTTACATCACAAAGGATTGTTTAAAGTGCAACCTTTTCATGTCAATATAAGGTTTAGCCTGTGTCTTGACAGCAGATGTTTAACCCAGAAAACTAATTATATGACCCAAAATACTAAACATCAGCATACATGAGAAGTAGTGTGGACGAAATGCTGCTGGGAATTTGGTTAAAGTAGATGTTAAGATTGATATAATTATAATGTTATCTAAATACATTATTATTGTCAATATTTTTCTCATAAAGTTGTAATTTTCTTTGTTTTAGTAAAACATCAACTTTGGCTCTATTTGTCTTTATGTAGATGTAAAACCGCAAAAAGGCAAAAAAGTTCTAGAGGTATAAATACTTTGCGAGGGAGTCTGTGTGGATACAGTCCCGTGTATTTAACTAGAAATTGACTTGTTGTGGTATTTATTTATCTTGATCTTTATTTTCTTACTTTGAAACTATTTTTTGTCTCTAAGAACTTCAGGATTTATATAAAAATTATTAAAGTTGAACTACCAGTCAAAACTTCTTTTTTGTTTCATTAAAAAAAAATCTTATCCTTTATTTGTTTCAGAAAGTGTTTATAAAATCCTGTGAAAATAGAAAATAAATATAGCTGCATAAGTTCAGTTTCACAAAAAAAAAAAAGTTCCATCTTGTATTGTCACCTTAGTCAATTTTGGCAGTACTACTTTATATTTATGGTTGTTTAGTGGAAATGAAAATGGCAATTGTAATGATGTTATTGTTCCACAGGGAGAAGAACAAAATGTTGCCACCCATAACATCACAAAGACCACAAACCAGAGAACAGTTACACATTAGTCAGCCTTTTGAGTATGTAACAGGAAAGGTTTCTCAGTAACCTTACATGTCCTTTCTGGGTTTCCCCATATTAGGAGAATACATCAAGACCTGGAGACCGAGGTATTTTCTCCTTAAGAGTGACGGTACATTCATCGGTTACAGAGAACGACCTCAAGATGTCGACCAGCTGGAAACACCCTTAAATAACTTCTCTGTTGCACGTGAGTATTTGCTTCAGAGAAAACGCCTCCTTGTTCGTCCACTTCTGTTTCTTTCATTTTCTCGAAGCACCTTTTTATTTTTCTGCTTTCATATACTTATCTTTTTGTGTTAATTGTTCATCTGTTTGTTTCACATATGTTGTTTAAAAGCAGAATATGGATAGTATAGTTTAACCAAAGTATATTAAAAGCTATCACTGTAAATGTACCCTCCACACAGTGAAGCCTTTCAAACACTCAGATCACAGTCTGGTGTTCTGATGCCCTCAAAAAATTGTTGTGCAGCAAAAAAAACTTACCATTTTATTTATCTGACTTATACTTCTCTGGGCGTGTCTTTCGTCAAATTCCCCAAAAGGTATTTTGAACTGCATATTTTTTTCTATTACAACTTTGAGTGACTCTAGAAAATCATTTGAGGAGTTCATTTTGTTTTATGCCGCTGTCCCCGAACTTACTGTAACTACAAGGAAGTGTGAGCCTGCTTTTTCTTACTATAAATAAGCTCCTAACTTGCTGCGTTTAAAAGCTAAACTACCTGTTTATTATGTGAAATTACCGTAATAGCTATTGTCCTCACTTCAATAAGAAGTGGCTGTGGAAATGTTAATTTGCAGTAATTTGGATGCCGTTATAAATTTTTCTTGGGAAGAAAGAGCTGAGCCAAAAAAAGCGAGAGCTTGGCAATTTACCATTTCGATCTCCAGCTCCTGATTCAAGCATTGAAACTGGAGTGCCTGAAACAAGCCTCCCACATAGGACGTTGTGGCTCAGACATTTCTGCTAGAGCTCCAGATCGTGCTAATCAAAACAAATTGTGGACCCCATGGGGAAAACCCAGATCTTCAGTGATTGATTATGATCTAGGAATGCCTTGAGATTTCCCCAAAATTAGCCCGACAATTTTGGATTGAGGAATTGGTTACATCAGGAATCTGATCTGATGGATGGATAGGTTCCAGTAGGGTTAGGATCCCGTTTATCCATAAAGCTGCTTGTAGCGGAGCCACTACTTTTCCACATAGAAAGAATTCTGCTGAGCTGGTTCCGGATATCTTGTAAAAATCTCTTTAGAGGATATCGGGCCCAGTTGCTCATATAGGAGACCCGCAGATCATGCCTTCAACTATGTGGAGAGACTTCATATGATTTTATAGGTGTTACTGGGGAGATGGGTGTATGCTCTTCATTCAAGGACCTTGCTGATTAGGAGATGATAAAATTGTTGAAATTTGGTTGAAAAGTGGTTGGAATGGTTTAAATTGTTTGACTTTCAACATCTTTGTTTCCCAAAAAAATTTATCTGGAACCAATGAGCTTTTAAAAAAAATCTAATTTTTAGCAACGTTTTTTGGCGTAATGTGGTCCGTCTGAAATGGCTGTAAACGAGGTCTAAGGCTCTAAATCTGCACATACAATGGTTATTTCTATAGATTGGATTGATGGAGCAAAACTTGGCATGAAATAAATTCTCAAGACTTTTTGGTTGTATAAGAATTTATCGCCAGAGTATTGTGACATACTAAAAACGTGCAGAAAACTGAAAGAAAGCATTCTAGTGGCATCAAATGTGATGTTTATACACGACAACATTTTATCATCATTTGTCCCTTGTTCTAGGTAATAGGAAGAATCATTGCTCAAGAAACTTCTGTATTTTCTCTCGCAAGGGAAAAGTACGATAACATCTTGATGCCGATGTTAACTCATCGGGTGGCTGGCCTCCTTCTCTTTGAGCGCCTTCCAAAAACCCTGCTATCTTATTTTGACAAAAACAAAGTTAAAAATCCTGTGAGCAACAAAGCTCGCTCTATCTTCACATTATAGAAAGTCTCAGCGATAAGCAGAGCAGCTGACGGAACACAACAATAAGACGGCACACTGTTTGTTTAACTTAATGTTTCCTCTCAGACACTCTTGAGTTATCGCGGCTATTAACCGCCTGATTTTCAGTATTTATCTGGGATACGCTCTGAGGCTCTTGCCTCCATCCACCGAGGCTATGTTTTTTTTTGTTGTTGTTTTTTTTGTCAAAAATGCGACCCCTCCAAAGAGGACACATGGTGTGTCTCTGCTGAGGGGGCGGCTGCAGCTGGATCACACATTCACTCTGATGGAGCCATGTTGGATCTCAGTGGTGGTCCACTCGGAGTCCTCCATCTATCAGGCAGAGGGCATATTTGTGTCACATCCAGACACATTTGCTGACATGTTTCCTTTAGGAACAGATGTTAATATGCAAAAGGTGCAGATGGAAAGCTCTGCTTTTGTACTTTCGGTTTGGAGATCATTGTGAGTAATTTGTTTTTAGAAAACCGCTTACATAACAATTATTTGCTCCAAAACTGGGGTAAAAAAATATGTATGTGTGATGTGAAAGAAGTATTCAATGTATTACAACATTCTGACAAGACCATCAGTTCCGCTGACATGTTTCTTTATCAGCAAATGAAGAGTTTGGACTTTTAGACTAACAAAAACAATTAAACAAGATTTTAAACATCAAAACTTTAAAGATCTCTGTTTGAGGAATGTTTAGAGAAGATTTATATCGGATGTATTAGAAGTTAGGATTCCTACTCACTATCTATCGATTCATCGATTCTTTCGATCTCTTGTCTATTTTACACATTAAGGTATAAGAAACATAAAGCAAAAACCCGAAAGCTGAAACTACAGAATTTTTACTGAGAAAGTGTAGGCAAACCATACAGTATATGTTTATACGTGCATTATTCACAGGACACCAAGTGACACATTGTAAAGAAGCTTTCAGATCTTTTCTTCCAAAATGCACCTGTTCTTTTCCAAATTGGCTGAAAGTGTCTGTTAGGGTGGCGATAAAGATAAATGGCTGTAACTGTGGGTCTGTCTTTCCCCTCTGCTCCCCCTACAACACTGGCCCTTCTCTTCATCTTCCACCCTGCTCTCTCCCTGGCTGTTGGTCAGAGTGCCAGCTGATGAAGACAGAACGACCCAAACCCAACACATTTATCATCCGCTGCCTGCAGTGGACCACTGTCATCGAGCGCACCTTCCACGTGGAGACCCCCGAGGAAAGGCAAGCTACACACACACACACACACACACACACACACACACACACTCATTTCTTTGCTATTAGTCCTGTAAATCGCAAACTGTTTACATGGAAAGCAATTGTTTCCAGCTTCACAGATTATGGGTAATATATATGTAAAAACTGCACAGATGTGTGTATTGATTCATTGCTGCATGCTTATTCAAAGTCCTGTCTGATAGGCTGAACTTGCACATGAAATTGATTTCCTGTTGATAAGAGAATTGCATGATTGGGCTGCTGGGTTTGCTTGATGGAGAATGGGCTGATTTCATCTCTTTGATTCGTCCCTCTAATTCAGGGAAGAATGGACCAAAGCCATCCAGGCAGTGGCTGAAGGGCTTCACAAACAAGAGGAGGAGATGAAAGACTCCTCTCCAGAGCCCATGGACATGGAGGTCTACCTGACCAAACCCAGACACAAAGTGGTACTGTACTTCATGCATACACTCTATCATCGGATTGTAAACACAAATCTGATGGATTTTACGTGATAACACAAGGTTGTACGTAATTGTCAAATGTTTTTTTAACAGTCTTGGAATAAAAATAGGTGCTAAGTCAACCAATAAGATAATTGCATTTATTGCGTTTATTTTAATTTAATCGCATTATAGATCCGGAGTTTCTGTGGATGCTTCAGATGTTTGTTTAAAGAATATCAAAGAACAAGCAGCATGATGTTGATGTGGAAAAGGAGACAACACTGCACATAGCCTTAAGCTTCGCCATCCACACAGTAAAATATAATGTTGGCCGTATCCTACTGTCACTTTTCTTTTCATGTTGATTGAAAGATTAATGCTACTAAGTAAATCTTATTAATTTTAAAGCTCTGTTCAGACACTGGTGTATTTCTGGGACCACGGTAGAGGCTCCTCTTACAGAAGAATGACAATCCTACAATAGTGGGATTCAGACCCAAGCAAATTTGTGTTTACTTGTCTTTGTGCTTCCCATGTAATCTGACTGATCTTAGGCCATTTTACAAATAAAAAACGGGCAAAAATGTCCGGTTCAATGTTTCTGTATTTTGCATAACTTATTAACTCAGTGAGTGGAACATAAATGCTCTTTACGCATTTGAAACATTTAGAAATGTTGAAATCTAGCAATGTTTTCTCTTAATTGTATAATTCTGCTTGACAAAATGTTAGTCTACATTCCAAATATAATGTTTGTTGGTGCGAGTGGACACAATTTGAAACAATTCATGTGGCATGAATATTTTTCCTGTATACTGTGCACTTTTATCCCCGAATTTACCCTTAAAACAAAAGGCTGGTGATCCTAACTTCTTCTTTTTTTTTTTTTTGCTCACTTCATCCCTTATTTGGCCATGGCGCCCTTCTTCTGACCTGCTCTTCCCTCCATACACAACTTCAGATTTGAATCCCTTCTCCAACCATCTTTTGAAAGACATCAGCCATGGGTGGCTTTGCAACCAACCCCCATCTCCCTTCAACAAGGCCACAGGATTGGATGTCTTCCCCTAAATGCCCCCC
>JAVLVB010000602.1:2231562-2247710 GCA_032876305.1 Orestias chungarensis
AGATTGATTTATTCATTATTAAGGGAATGGTTCAACTGAAATATATATCATTGGTGTCACACACTACTTTGGTGCTAAGTGCCAAAATAACAACATTAAACAAATAATTTATGTATTTGTTTCAAATTTTGATGCTTATATATTGTTTTTATTCTATAAATGCATCTGAAGATTATTCATTTTAACTTAAATTAATGTTACCTTAAAGACAACAGCATTCTCCAATTACTTTTGGAATCTCAATAGTGGTGTTTTATAATTTTTTAAAGATAATAACTCATTCCTCATGTTTATTTACCAATTTGTATCTTGTAAATTTGTAATTATGAAGTGTTTGCTAATTCAACATTTTTTCATATTCTTTTAATCCACTTGAATTTTTACATTTATACGATGGTTTTTAGCTGCATTTTTCCACTCAATATATTCAGTTTGTTTTCCCAAGTCACTTGGAACTCTTTTTCCTCTGCTACATCTTTATTCACAAGCCAGTATGTGCACCATTTAAATAAAAAAAGTAATAATAATTTCGTTTATATGGATGCTTAGTTGTGTTTTCTTGCAATTTCTATTTCTACAGCTGGAAAACCTCATGCTGGATAAAGACGGACACATAAAGATCACAGATTTCGGTCTCTGTAAAGAAGGGATCAAAGACGGAGCCACTATGAAAACTTTCTGCGGGACGCCAGAGTACCTCGCCCCCGAGGTAAATATGCCGCTGCAACACCTACGTAGCTGCACAAACATCTTTCTGAAGCTATGTACAATTATGGGGCAATTTAAAGAACCGATTTTCATTGGCCTTGTACCAAAAGAGCCAGTTCTTTAATTTAGTTTCTACTGAAGTGCTTTATTACTTCACCTTTTTTTAATGAGGTCTGATAGAGATGCACTAAACTAAAGATCTAAAGAAGGTAGAATACACAAGTCAAATAACCTTTACACCCTTCATTAACAACAGGTCCTTTTAGAAGAGCGTCTGGGTTATTAGCGTTATTAGCTACAACTTTTGCCTTAAAGATTACATTTTACGTAATTTCTTACGATCACACAACACTGGTTGGATCAATTTTTCCTCTCCTTACACAGTAAAGGAAAATGCTTCACTTTAAAGTGTAGGTGTTAAAATAATCCCTTTTTCAAACTACGAAACCTTGTTAGCCCTGGACAGATCCCGCTTTATCAGCCAAGACGATTGGCAAAATTGAAGCCTTCCTTCCTGAGCTTCAGCAGGCACAAAAGGCTGCACCCGGAATTTTACCAAGTTCAAGGGAGAAGCGCATGTTTAATCTTTGCCTCTGAGGATTATTTGTGCTAATTATAAAATATTTTAAATATTCTGTCGCATTTTGTCAGAAGTGCTGCATTTCATGTAAACCATCTCATTCTCTCATGTTTGCTGATACGAAGCTTTTTGTTTCAGCCTTTATGGCCGCTCTGAGATGCATATTAGACAAAAATAATCAATTTTCTGTTATTAAAATCTCATTTAAAACATAATCTCCTCACTTTAAACTCTGAATAAAACATTTCTTCTGCTTTATTTTATTTGGTAGACTCATTGTCAGCGTTGGTGTTGTTTTCTAAAGCACTTTATCAGAAAGTGCAACCAGTAAACCATTTGACCATCCCGCTTGAAAAGCCCCAACCAAAATGAACCATTTCCTGGTAGACATCGTTGGATGAATGGGAAGCATTTGAAGAAAAGAGCAGCTGTCCCTCTCTAATCTCCAGCTGAAGCCGAGTTAATGAGTGTGCAGGGTGCCCAGGGCAGGGCGGCCTGCTCTCATATTTGCCATGTCTGGAGGGGTGTGACTGCTTGCTGTTGCGTGCAGGTATGACAAGCGTAACCTGATACGTTGTATTGTGGGTGTTTGGAACGTGTTTTGTGGGTTCTTCTGGCCTGTTGTCATAAAAATGCTTTCTTCGCAAGAAGGGTATCCATGTTGACACAGTTGCCGTATCGTTTTTAGACTGTGCTTGGAATTGTGTGTCCGAAGGGGGAGAAGGCATTTGGATGGCTGGGCTTCGGGAAATGTAAACTTCCGTCAAGGAAAGCGAGGAAAAGAGAGATCACATACGTGACAGCTGTTGCATGGCACCATGAAAGGCACTGCTTGAGATGCTTCACCCGACCAGACCGCACACCTTTAAAGCTTGTTTCCTTCTCTGAACACCTTAAGTGCTTGTAAAAGTAAAAGTACTTATAATAGACAGAGACAAAGTAGTCGATCATTCATGAATTTTCTCTTGATGGGACTAAATAAAACACAGTAAAGCTGATTTCTTTCAGTTGTCACCCAGTAAATACTCTACGCAATTTAATTTCAGTATTAATGTTGTTCTGTGGAGGCCTCACTCACTGATCCAAGTAAACTGTGACCAGAATGCTACTTTTGACCAAAAAGAAGTCCCTGTTTTAGTTTGCCAAAAGTTATTTATCAACCACTTTAAATCTCTACGGTCAATGTGACCAACCTAAGATCTTTTATTTACAATTAAAACACCTAAAGAATAAGTCTCATTGGAAATTCAGTTTGAATGAAGATAGTTGAAAAATGTAAAACTAATGTAAAATGCTTTGTTTGCTGGACTTGCTAATGCTTCACTCTGAACAAAACTTCTCAACTGTAAAAGATGGTGATGGTGATGATGGCATCATGCTGTGTGGATGCATTTCTTTTTTTTTTTTTTGAATAGTGAATTGATCCCAATTCAGGGCAAAAATAAAAGTTAGAGGCTGCAAAGGTTTGTTATCGATGTTCACCTACAACCAGAGCTGTGATTCCTTTCGTGTGTTGAAATTACTGAGTTAAAGTCCATAATAACAGCCAAACATAACTGTACTAAGGCTTGAAAATCTGCTTAAAGAACTACTGCAGCCAATCCGACTGATCTTGAGGTGTTTATAAATGTAACACAAGTTACATTATCCTACAGTGAACTGCACTGATTTGAGTTTATTTCCCAATGATAACTTTGATGCCATGTATCCTTTTCTTTGAAGTTTTTCCTCCTGATCTTTAAAGTTTGCAGTTGCAACTTTACAGCACACAGAAATGTTAGAGGTAGAACTATTTTTAGAAGACAGAACACCTGTCTCTCATAAAAACCTTAATCTCGCCTGGATAAACCTTTTTTTTGTTTTTTTAAGAAAGAACCGGTTCTATCTATTGCAGTTGTTCCTTGTTTTCTATCCTCCTCCGAGGCTTCTCCCAGCCCAATCTGATGACAGCTCCAAGCTCACCAGTGGAGCGCTGGTAGACATCAGGGGGCATCGCCATGGTAACGGGGTCACTGCTGAGCGTCTCAATGGAGTGCGGGCCAGGCAGTGTTACAGGTTTTTCTGCAATAAACAATGACCTTGTTGTGTGTGCTGTACAGGAATGCAGTAATGTCTGGGAATATTCCACCCAGAGCTGCAGAGAAAGAGAGGGAAAGGTAGGGGTAGGGAGTAAAGACTTGGGTCTGTAACAGCCCGGCCAGTTTGTCTCCCGAGTACGGCGCTGGACAGATTCACTTAGTCGTTTTTATTAAACAGTTACAGAAAGAAAGCCATTAATGTCTGAGGGAATTGGCCGTTGGGCAAGGTTTACAGAGAAAAATGTGGACGTGTTCAATCCAGCCTCCAACATCGATCCGTATTCGGCGTCTTGAGAGATTAATTGCTGTCAGTGTGGAAACACTGTGAGCTGAAAAACGGCAGTATGGAAAGTGTAGCTCCCAAGAATCATCAGTGAGTGTGTGTATGTTTTTTTTGTTTCATAATCCTCCTCCTTCTCTTGTCCTCCCTCTCTCTCCGCTCCTTTGGGGCAGGGTAACAGTATTAGCTTAGAGCCGGGGGCCCAAATAGGCAGGCAAGCAGGCAGTCCTGGTTACGTATATGAGGGATGAGCTTGGCTCCTGCGCTCCTGGCAGCTTCACAGCTGTGCTGCTCTTCTACATATATGGGGCAGCTGCGGGCCCAGCTGTCGAACGGTGTGAATCACACGACAGCAGCGCTGGAAATAGAGACGGCCCAGTAATCTTAGCCCCGCACCGGCTTCACGTTACCCCCTCCCCTGCCCTCCCGGACCTTCTCCCCGATACTAGGCACTCGCAGCAGGACCAGACCGAAGGCCCACACAGACATGCAAGCTGCATGCGTTCACACTCGCCACCAGTCTTGTTCCTTTTACGGACACTCCATCTGTTTCACCGGGACCACCCCTCTCTCTAGGCCGGTACACTTTACCGGCGCGTCTAATTCTGTTAATCCACCCTCTTCTTTTTACCTTAGTTTCTAATATTAGGTCTGCATTTTGTAGCATCATGCTGCTACGATCGCGGGAGAACACTCTGTTCTTGTTTTGTTGATTTAACCTTCAACATCCGTCTGGTGAGGTAGAATCCAGTACATGTCCCCAGACACCCTGGAAAAACTCCACACCGCAGCACATTAGTCATGCAACAGGTTGCACTGTGTTCGCTAGTTTCTCATTTGGAAAATGTCACAAAAACTCACATTATGGACAGAATAGGTTTAAATATTTCCCCTATCTGTGACTCCAGCTGTGTTAATTGAACAGTTTGCAGTCATTTCTTTGTGTGAGAGATTAATACCTCCTCTACTTGTTTATCTGTGTGCATTTGTATGTATGTAGTAGGGATTGAGTTGATTAAATATGCAAGACTCCAGGGGATACTCTATACTTGCTCCTAATGCGAGATGTGAGTCAGGGTTGGCCAGATCTGCCTCAAAACCTCTTACCAGCACGTAAATTTGTCGGTAACTGGCTGGAATCACAGATTTCTTTGTTCAGTCAGGAACCATCTTACCAGACGTGTTACTTCTACTTTCCTTAGTTAGGTTTAATAATTGATTCAACTATGTATGTAAATGTTTTTTTTTTTTTACTGATACAGGAATCATAAAAATAAAATAAAGAAAAGATTTTGTTTTTCTTTTTACTTTCCAAAACGAGAGCTGTGGTCACTTCATTGGTCTCGCTTTTGACTCTGTCGTAGTTGTGGGAGTAGCTACTGTATCCTATACTCTGAGCTTTAGCGTTTTCCTTAAATCAACAAAATCCTTTTCTTTTGTAAATCGTAGTGACAAACCTAAAAAAAGGTAAAAAGAGACAGTTTTTTTGAAAGGTATGAAGCTCAACCACATCACATAATGTCGAATAACATACGTCACAAAAAGTGATCTCTCAAGTTGCTATAAAATCATGCACTTCTTCGGGATACTTGCCTAAGAAAGGTTGAAATAGATTCAGACATCCTATTGTCATCCATATATGGTTCTATTTGGTGGGGCGGTTACATACTTTTGATATCTAAACATCTTATAGCTCTAAAATATTTAGTTTTAAAGATATGAAGAAACAAAAATTAGAAATGTGAAATTGTCCAATTTACATCTGATCTCTTGAATCATTCCTTCCCCCAAGGTCCTAGAAGACAATGACTACGGCCGTGCTGTGGACTGGTGGGGTCTTGGGGTGGTGATGTATGAGATGATGTGCGGCAGGCTGCCGTTTTACAACCAGGATCACGAGAGACTGTTCGAGCTCATCCTCATGGAAGACATCCGCTTTCCTCGAACCCTCGGCCTTGAGGCGCGCTCGCTGCTCTCTGGTCTTCTTAAGAAGGACCCAAGGCAAAGGTCAGTGCGTCTTCTGCATTGCATCAACTTTCAATTTCTAGGTTTCAATTATCTTTACCCTTTTCTTTCTTTTTTTTTTTTTTTTATATAACGTTAAACTCCGTGTTTGTGTGTTTCCAGGTTAGGTGGAGGACCTGATGATGCCAAGGAAATCATGCAACACAAATTCTTTGAAGGAATAAATTGGCAAGATGTTTATGAAAAGAGGGTGGGGCTCTAAAATACTTGTTCTTTTTTTCTTACAATTCAGTTCTTACGCAACAGTTCTTATATCAACAGCTAGATTTGGTCTGGTCTTAAGCATGTCTCCTCTCCAACAGCTTTACCCACCGTTTAAGCCTCAAGTTACCTCAGAGACGGACACGAGATATTTTGACGAAGAGTTCACAGGACAAACCATCACCATTACGCCGCCCGGACAAGGTAGCTTTAATCTTACATGTGAACTACCTTAATCACAGGTTAAGATCAGCTCCACCCATTCAGTTCAGTCTTACAGGAAGGCTATCCCTACTTTTTATTTCTATTTTTAAATAATTTTCATCTGTATTTAAGAAAACTTGAGTTAGTTATGCCTGAACTTTCTAAATATCAGTGAGAGCCTTACCCTGCTTCATTACGGGCACTGTGCCCTCCTCTGGGCACGCAGACAAACAGCACTATTAATCTAAAACCACTGAAGCAACAAGTGAGCTGATTACATTGACAGGCAATGGCTTATATCAAGACATTTGAAAATAAAACCCCAAACTACACAGTATCGCTTGAAACTGAAGTTGAACTGAAAGGGTATGCGGTGTTTAGAGGAGCTATATGTGTGGACCAGAGCTACCTTCAAGTTTTTACAACTTCTTAATATTTGTTTTCAAGCATCATATGTGTTCCGATTAATGCTGACCCAGCTTCCCAGTCCCTGCCAAAGGAAATAACATCACCACAGCATGACACTGCCACCACCATGTTTTAGTGTGAGGCGTGGTGTTAAGTGTTACGTTTCTTGTCTGATCAGATAATCCTCTCTCAGATGGTCACTATTCCCCATAGATGACTTTTAAAAGACAATAAACAAGACTTCCTAAAGTTTTATTTCGACAATGGATGAACCCCAGCAGCTCTTTCAAAGTTACCTTTGGTCTCTTAGCTGGCGGGGACTTGTGGTGAGACGCTTTGTTCCAGTAGTACTGTTTTGACTTCCTGATGGAGAGAACAATCTTTTATGAACTATTTGGAGCTGGGGTTATTGTTTTCTAGCTTGATTTTGCTTTAGACTTTATATCAGCTGATTTTATTTGTTCACTAATGTTCTCGAACAACACTGTGATGACTCACAGACAAAACTGGTTTTATACTAAAGGTATAATACACCCATGCAGATTATATTTAGTATTTTGGTGGCTTCTGAAGGTGATTGCTGTTCTATATTTTATTTAGGGACATCAAAGTAAAGCATGTGCTACTGTGTGTTGGTCCATTACAAAAAATCCCAATATGTTTTTATAATCAACAATTGTCAACTGACGTTTCATCAGATTTGTTTTCTTTTCCAATCTACCAGATGACTGCATGGAGTCTTTCGACAGCGAGCATCGACCCCACTTCCCACAGTTCTCCTACTCTGCCAGTGGGACGGCCTAATATGCAAATCTCAAACATTCCTCCAGTCCCACCATCATTCCCCATTCTCCATCTGACTGCACAGAAAGGCCCCGGCCCTCAAAGCCTCGTCCTCCCCCAGCATTGTCTTCACGAGCCCCACTCCCCTCCCCACCTCTGCCCTCGGATGTCTCGGTCCGCGAGCTGTTGTTGTGATTTTTTTTTTACAGAATGGAGGAAGCGCGAGACAAAAACGCCGATAACTGTGCTTGTTCTTGGTGGCCTTTGAAGACTGACCATGGAGATAACACTATCCCGCATTTCCTGGTTGTCACGCTGTATACAGAGCAGGCATCCATACACCATAACCAATGGGGAAATGTAGCAATGCACAAATTGGTCTACTCCTTTAACTCATTTTTTTTTCCTTTTCAAGTGGTTGTTTATATTCAATACAACATTAACCATTTCAAATAGACTTTAGGCATGCTGTGGACCAAAAAAAAAAATCACCATGTAAAGCAGAGAGTGTGTTGTTTGTTGAGTGGGTGACTTATTCATGTTTCTTGAATCGTTTCAGATATTTTTGGCCTCATAAAGTGAATGTACTGTATCAAATAAAGTTGATCCTTCAGCATAATGATGTGTTGTAACACATGTCTGTTTCTCCCACGATTAGAAAGCCATCGTCGCTTCACTCTACGCTCGATTCAAAACGGAAACCGATCTGTTGCATTGTACTTCCACACCGTGATGTGTCCGATTGATCAGCGGTGCAATACGGTATAATATGAATAGGTTAAGCATGAGTCAACATTCTGGCAAGTAGTTTTAAGAAATTGTTTGCCCATCAGTTTGATTTACTGCTTCCTGTTGAGGCTAATAAAAGCATCTCCACCCCCTGAAGTTAGTGCTCATACTTCCTGGGGCCTTGTCATGCTCCTTTCTGCTCCAAACTCTTCTCCACTTCTCTGGCTTTTTACTTTGTATACAGTACACTATTGGGTGTTATATCCTACCTGGTGCATATGCTGCAGCCTCAGTGAGGTCACTTTTAACATAACACACTTCTTTTGCATGCTAACTTAGCTTCTGGGGATAACAATCATTTTCAATCTTGCTTCCTTAAGGGGACTTCTACCCCTTTTCACTAGCTTTTTAGTTATTTATGAGACCAATGTGGATGAAAAGGAGTTTCACTGTGCCAATTGTATGCACTTTGTTGCCCAAAAATGATTGTATTAGGACCCCCCCGTTTAACTTATGGCTGCTAAAGACTAAATCAGCTTCCTTTTTGTAAACCCATTTGTTTTGGATATGGTTGAAACATGATATGCTGGTTTTTTGATCCATTTTTCTTCCACTGAGGCTAAAACTGATAATCTTCCAATAGTTTCTGGAAACCCATCAGTAGTTTTATGATGACTGATAATCATTTAAAAAGTGCATATTTTCATTGAATGTAATGGTTTTTATATTGTTTCTCTACAGTCATTTGCAAAACCTTTTGTTCACTCTTTGAGTCTGTTTTGTTACTTATTCCTATGCACACTCCCCTCTTGGCTGTCACCTTCTGAAAATAGGGGGAAAAAAACATTTTATATTTTTTACTTAAACTTTTTTTTTGTACAAGCCCTTCCTTTATTGCTGAGAGCGAGGACACCAGCTTTAGTAAACAAATAATATAAACTTTGTACACTGTTTTTACATGTTTTCTTCTCAATTGATGAAATAAAAGGTCTTATCAATTATTTGACCCTTTGTTTTTTCTTTTCTTTTTTTAAGATTACATACACAAAGGTAATGATGAAAACACATATTAAGGAAATCTTAAGGTTTTTCAGTGCGTTTTCAACTCAGTTCTGGTAAAAATAACCAGTTTAGAGCAATTAATGCTATGTAACCTTTATCAAAAATAGATATTTTTTTGAATATCTACAGTTGGAATGAGAGAATGGATACATTTTCTTGTATGGGAGATATTGATATTAGTGGAAGTTGAAATCAACTTAAGTGAAAAATGTCAGCTTGTTATTTTTATTTCCTTGCCAAAGCCACAAGCTGCAGATCCCTACTATACAAAGTTCATCCATGAATCCCCATTTACTACAACTGTCTAATTTGGGGTTGCAGTTCACGTATCCTTTGAGCCAAGATCCTGATCAGCTGGCCCTAGCTGTTTCCATGGTTATGCATCATCACAACTGTCTGGAGGTTGGAGCAAAACTGATTCCAGCTGCAAACCTAAAGGGAACAATTGTCCAGACATGCCTCAGCCAAAAAAATTAAAATAATGTAATAAGGTCCTCTTATCTAATATCTTCTCCTTGATTGTGTAGACCATAGTTATAAATATCTGTCCAAATAATGTCTTCCAAAAAAAAGTGATGAGTTCCACATTTCTTTTTGGAAAAAAAAAAGAGGATATTGCTATCGTTCACACCAGGTATCTCCTTCCCAGGTGCATTGGTGCATGGTTGCATCTAAAACGAAACTCATCGGATCCATTCCATCTTCATAGAATCCATGAAGTAATGTCAACAGGAAGATGAGCGACGTCATTAAAGCAACCTGGGTGTCCTGAACACCTCAACAGAGCTACTCTTTGATTTGATTTTGTGCTGTTCAGGTGCAGAGCTTTACAAGAAAGAGGCTCAGACAAAGTATTGACTTCAGGCATTGTGCAGTATAATAGCATCGTTTTTGTATAAGTGTATTTAAATGATTTTTGGCAAGGATTTTATTTTGTGTTTGTATCACCTGTTTAAATGATCAAAAAAGGTTAACTTTTTGATCACTTTGGTTCATTTTCGCTTTGATTTGAACTGCTAAAATACATTTTTAATATTCTTATTTATTAAAATGCATCGTAAGGATAATTCGCAGCTCGATTGGGATGCTGAACTCTGACACTTAAGATAAAAAAAAAAACTAGGGATGATTTTAGCTTCTCTCCTTCCTGTGAATGTGAATTATTACCAAGTGTGAGAAAAGTGTCCCAACACCCAGTGTCTCTTTGTCGGCGAAGCAGCTCGTGTCCCCGTCCACGGCTTTGCAGCTGGTCTGAGACGGGGAGAGATGCTCCAATCCCCTCAGGGGGGGTGCTGGGCAGATGGTAGAGTCTTTGGAGCAGATGTTGACAGTCTGCTGTTTTGGACAGCTGCAGTGCACAGCAACATTACGAGCTGAGGCAAAAGGTTTGGACCCACTGTGAAACTCACCTTTCCTAGCCTCTTCAGGTCGACTGGTCCTGAATGCAGCACAAAGCCAAGATGTTATTTTCATACATTTTCGAAGTCAGGAGTCCTTTTTTTATTTTTACATGAACTAAAACAATTGAATAGTTTGAAACGACTGCTTTCACTTTTGTTTTTGTATGTGTTTTTTTTTTTATCAGTGATCATTTGAGTTTTAGAACCTCTGTGTTGTTTCTGACAGCTCAGCATAACTTTAGCAACAATCCAAGCAACTGTTTGGAAATTGGTTTTTGCCATTTTAAGGTTTCTAAGCTCAAACTGATGGGGTCCGGAGCTGACCTGGTGATGAGTATTCAGTTTTATTTTTAAGTACGTCGGACCATTACACTTTACCAGTTTTAACTCATCATCCCTATACCTGTAAATTGGGCATAAACATGACAACAGAAGTCACTCTAGTTCTGATTTTAACAAATATTTTTACATTTTGCCAACCAAAACCCTGTTATGTGTTTCATTTGGATTTTTTGTCAATGCTCAGCATTCAGTGGTGAATAACTGTGGAGTATGAAGAATGTCTTTGCATGGTTTATTTAGCTAAAAAACAACAACAACAAAACAAACAACAAAAGAGAACAAAATGTTGGAAAGTGTAAACAAAATTACCACCATGCTGGAACATGGTGGTGGCAGCATCATGATGTGGAATAACTTTTATCTGGTAATAACAGAGATGCTTATTAAAATTTAAGGGGAATAGATGGAGGACGACACCAATAAGGTTTAACCCTCAGGGTTTCCTGGTAAAATAAACAAATAAATGCTGGACGATACTGGGAGAGAAAATATTAGAGGCAGCAGAAGACTTATTAGTGGGGAGCGCTGAAACGAAGCATACATAATTTTTTACGAATCATCGTTCTGCACCTCCGTTCACATTTTGTCTCACCAGCTTTATTATATACCATTGTACTGCATCTGACTCTGTCACCATGGAGATGACGTGCCGTTTCAGTTTTGTTGGAAAGCGAGGATTTGGGTAGGTTTGACATTTTTGATTCTGAAGAAAAGTTTGTGTACTTCCAAATGATGCCGCTTGATTGCTTTGGTCACAATAAAAATCACACATGGCAAATTGCAATAGCAATTCAAGTGGCATAAACATTGCTGGATAGGTTTAAGCCAGGGATTCAATTTACAAACATTTCAGCTTGTGATGCCCAAAGTAACATTTCCAGAGACTGGAGACCTCCTACTGGCAAATTGGCAACATCCTAAAAAAAAAAAGTAAAGAAATTTGCATTTTTAAACGTTTTTGTGATATTATTGAATTTTACATTTATTTAATTTTTCCCTTTTGGACCTCCATACACATCAGGAGTTAATTTACTATGATCCTTAAAATAATTTCCAGTAATGATGATCAATTGTTCTAAGTTGCTAAACTTGACACATGATAGTCAGCAACATAACTTATACTGATTTTTTTTTTTAAGAGTCCAAAGTCCCTTTTTTATAGAAAAGCTTTTATTGAGCTCTCCTCCTTTGATACTGTCTGCATTCTTTACTTATAAAAAGTGTCCATTTGGATCTCAGGTGCTGTCTTGTCCCCTTTTAAAACATTTTTTCCCATATTTCTTTATTATTTTCTTTTGATTTTTTGCATAAAGCGCCAGGATGTTACTTGTCTGTGAAAAGATAGATAAACTTATCTTATGTTAGAAGATGGGAAGATTTAGGAAAACATAATAAATATTTGTATATAAAAAAACAAGGAAGATACCAAAAGAAAATACATGGTTCTATTGCTGTTTAACTCAGTATTAGTGTATTAAATCACGCTTTACCTAACAGACGGATTTATGGTTAGATTCCTGATCTTGCAGCATTGAAGGTGCATGATCAGCTACAAGTCGGGAGCTGGTTCAGTGTCTTTCATGAACACCTCAGCAGGAAGGCTGCCGCTTCAAGAGGCTTAGCAGTGCTCTCAATAAAAAACAAGCAATGCATTAAACTAAATATGGGAATTTAAAGAAAACAAAGATGCAACCCTTAAATGTAAAGATGAAGAAAAGAAGATTTGCTCATAGTGAAACTGCTAAATTTGAGAAACTGTAGGCTTTATGATGTGGGGGTGGGGAGTTATTTGTTCAAGGTAAGGCCTCAGAAAACAGGTCTGACAAACTCAGGCCCCCTTTTTTGAAAACCAAAAGCAAAGTTAAACATCAAACCAAGCAGAACAACAGTTATTGGTTCATACTGTAATGCTGGATATATTCATTCATAAGTAGATGTTGTACTTTTACACATGTTTGGTATATTTGGTAGCTCTACATTTGTATGGGAATCATGAGCAGCAGCAGTTAAAATCTAACAAAACAGGCCAATTATTCAGACCTATTGGTCACTGGGCCGCCTTTTTAATTGGAGCTACAGCGTCATCTAGTGGCCTTCAAGCTACTGCTGAAGAGAACTGTCTCAATTCAGGTGGTTAAAAATTAGTAAAATGTCAGAGCAAACAATTTTAATAAAAAGTCATGTAAATTTATTTCAGATCGTGGTTTGATTTATGAATTTCTAACTCATCAAAATTCACTTTTGATCCTGCATATTAGTTCTCAACGACTTAGAACAAATTACAGGTTCACAATATTTCATTTTGTTTGTAATCAAATTAAACAATTCCTCTTACTTTAAACTAGAATTTGAATTTAAAAAAAAGTCTGTACATCGTCCATGGTGGTAATGCCTAATTTTATAGGATTTGATGTTTTTTTTCTCCTAATCGACACCTGAGATATGAGATAATTTATTTCCTTTCTACGATTTTTTTTCTTCTTTTGGGTAGATATTGATAGGAATTTATTAATTTAACGACATTGTGTTATTTTTACATGTTTTTTTTTTATATGGATGACGTTCCTTTTTTTCTTCTGAGTAGGGAATTTTATTCTTATTACTATGTATTTATTTATTTTTGCATTGGGCATTCTATTTAATGTATCTATTCTATAAATGTTATTAATGTAAATTATTAACGTTAAATTGGCACATGTTGGTATATTTAAGCCCATTTTTGCTTCTTTTTGTTTTAATTTATAAATGTGACTTTTTGCCCTCCAAATTTTGCTTTGAATTTCAAAACCATGACATTAAGCTTTTTATTTTGGATACCACGACTTTAAATCTAATTAGTACAACAAGTTGAAAGTTAAGATATCCCAATTAAGACTTTGATTTTCATAATTATTGCTTTAAAAATAATTATGACTTTAAATCTGCTGGGTATAACCTATAATCTGAGAATGATCTTTAACTATAATTCATAATGGGACATTTTGAACTGACTTAACATGTAATAACCAGGAAGAAAACTTTCAAACTATGACTTTAGACTTTACCAATTTTACTAATAATAATGACATTGAATGTCATTTTATGCCGAAAGTGAAATTCTACATTTAAAATCAGAAATAATAAGATTGAATCTCGTCTTTGTGACTTTCTTTGGGACCAGTTTTCACATCTACTGGCGGAAGTAGATGTGAAATTAATTTAACATTTAACACTTAACCGTTAACTGGCGTTGCTAGGGTGGAAAAAGTTCGACCCGTCGTCAAGGCCTACCGGAAGGGGAGTGACTAGTCGCTCTGCTGCGCTCGGAATTCGGGCAGAGTGAGACCTCTGTCTGCTCTTTTCCTTTCCCCCTCCTCTCAGATTAAACCCGTTTGTTGGGATTTCGTCGTCACCTTGTTGGAACCAGGGGAGGAGGAGGAGGAGGAGAGTTTCGTCCAGTTGTCATTCCCAGAAGGAGGAAGAGGGTGTGTTAGACGTTTACCTGGCTGGAGTCACCTGTTGACTTCATGTCTGTCGGGTTTCACTGAGGCTGAGAAGTTTAAACACTGGCTTCGCTAAGGCGTAAAACAGAAAAGGTGTTCAAGGTAAGTCACTCCGCGTTTCTGTTGGGAACAAAATCGTTTGACGTAAAAGCGTCAGGGTTTTAAAGACGTTAGCTAAACAACTGCTAGCCAGAAACACCTCCAGCAGCTGGCTTTGTGTTTCACGAGATAAATATGAAGGGCTAAACCTCAAAACATAACTACTTACTTATATTTATTTGTTTATTTGCTCTGTAATATTTGGTTTAGTGGCGTTAAAGATTGTAAAGTCTACTGAAATTAGTTAGCTAACGTCTATTGACGGACTTTCAATTTGCAACACGTTTCCTGGTTTTTCTGAGATATATATATATATATATATATATATATATATATATAATTAAATGTGTCAACTGTAATTTGAATAGTTTAAAAGTTTTCTAAATGTTGGTACAAATGTCTGCCTCTAGGTGTGCAGTGCTGGTTGGCTTCATAGGACTGCTAATCTAAACTAAGGTTAAAATCTCTCATTCTGAATTGATACTCCCTTGTTTTAAATAGATGAGGTCAGGTATGCAAACAGTCATCTTCAGAAAAACTGTACACATGGTTTTTGTAACTCGGATTGGACCAGCCTCAGAAAGGAAATACTTGTGCTAAACCAGGTTTGTTAGATTGAGTCGAAACTTTTCCTACTTTATGATAAACTTGAGGGAAACATTACAGTATTTAAACAACACCTTCAAAAGGAATATTCATAACACAAGTGCTGTAAGTTAATAATAAAAACTAAAAGAAACTTGCTAGAATAAGATTCTTGAAGTTATAATTGGTGTGTTTGCTAGACTCTCAAGCTTTATAGAGAAATAAACAATCTTATTTCAAAGAGTGTTAAAAGCTTTTTTTCCTACGACAATTAAGACCATCCGGAATCAAAAAATTGTCAAATTGATTTTTAGGTTGTCTTTATTAAACCTGTATTATATACCTTAATGTAAGGCTTCAGTCTGTTAAAAAAAACTTTACAGAGATGAAATATTATTCAGAAAGAGTCTTAAATAAGGAAATTCCCATTTAAGTCCAAGATAAACCAGAATAGTGTTTTCTTCATGTGTGCCTTTATTTCTTAGTTGGAATAAAAACTTCTACATATATTTGAGAACCTGCAGTGATTGGATATGGTCGTTGTAAAGACTGTTATCTGTTTGTTTGTTTTTTGGAGGGGGTTCTCTTTATTTAGGAAGTATGCCAATTTAGTATAAGCTAGTGTATTAATCAGGCTATCTGTTGAAGTTGCTAGCCTGCAGTTAACAGCTTGCAATTAACCTTTAACAACAGTAACCATATTGATAGATCATTGGAAAATGTTTCAAACAGCTCAAGGTCTTTCTTGTAATGTATTTGGGATAAATCCAGTGTGGAAAGTTGATAGATATGAAAACGGTTGTATCAATTTAATCCTTTTTCCGTTTCCAGGATGCCAAGAAGATCCTGACACGTGGCCCCAACATGAGTGTCACATCATGGTTCCTGGTCAGCAGCTCGGGAACGCGCCACCGCCTGCCCCGGGAAATGATCTTTGTGGGCCGAGAAGAATGCGAGCTGATGTTGCAGGTGAGCCAAGATGCCACTTTGAAGTAAGGTTTAGCTTCAACAAGCACCAAGCTAATGTTTGATATAAAACATGGTTAAGAAATGTTTGTAGTCCTCTTTAGAAATATCACTCTTAAGCTCTCCTAGGCTCGTATTTGAAATGTCATTCCTCTGTACTGTTTTTTTCCACACTTTTTTGTGGTGTTTGCATGATAATTTCCCTCTCAATCTGTA
>JAVLVB010000602.1:2247810-2310034 GCA_032876305.1 Orestias chungarensis
TTTTTTTTTTTTTTTTGTTTAAGTTGGTTCAACCAGTTTTTGGTTGAATAGTTTAAAATCTATTGTTTTTCTGCTGCTTTTCTGAAACCCGAGATTCCTGCTTGGCATGAAAAACAGAAATTTCCCCTTAAGTGAAGCCGCTGCTAATAGCAATATTAAGGGCCTGGCTGTGTGATTTCTACCTGGATGGACGTTACTTTCTTTCCTTTTTTCATGTATTCAATGATGTGTTTATTATTTCTCAGTGGTCAGGCTTTCTCATCCTGATAAGGGGGCAAAAGTTCAGGTTCACTGATTTAAGGGTGTATTATTCTTATTATCCTTCACAGGTAAACTAATCAATGGTGTACAGCAGTGTGAGCAAGGCACTTTTTCCAGTACAAGCCAATAAAAAGCTTTCACATACTAACATGAAACATCTAGTTCTTGTTATGAAGTGGTTTATGACCACAGTTCAATTGTGCATTCCAGGACATCATTAATTTGGCACATTAGTCTGACAGTCAGTTGAAGTTTTTCCCCTTTTTCTGTGACAGGGAGGCCCAGGATGCTAATGAGCAAAAAGAGGGACTCGTTCAGTCAGACCAATAATGTGCTCAGTCTGTGTAAAATTAAATGAGGAAGATCTCTGCCAACAGGACCAACTTTAGATTTAATGTGTTATTTATTGCTTGTTAGCTCATGTTTGTTTGAGCATGATCTTTTAGCAGTTTGCATTTCACTGCAAAAAAAAAATATACATATACTTTGATATAATTAAAGGTTAATTTTAATTAAACTTTTCTTTAAAGTCACTTATAGAAGCTATTATACTTGACTGTGCAGACCGGTTTTCCTATATTTTCACATTTTCTAACATCTAATATATTTTATTTTCATTTTGATGTGATGGTATGTCTACCAGCTTTGCTGGATTCTTTCCGCAGAAGGAAGTTTTTTTTCATTCTTTTTTTATTGAGTTTAGGTACATTTAGATTAGATGGTGAGCATTTGTGAAAAGCATTTTTTTTTCACAGATTCTCAGTCAACATTTGACTTTTATGTTGTGTTTAAATAGAAATTTCTAACACTTGAATCTGCTTTGAATTAAATAATTTCATTCTTTTTGGATGTATGCACAGAGGCACAGTTGGTAGCACTGTTGCCTTGCACCAAGAAGGTTCTTGGTTCAATTCTTAGATCCCTACAGACTGGTCCTGTTTTAAGTAGCTCGCAAGGTCAATGTGTGAGCACCCCTGGTTTAGGGTGATGTGCACTGTTAGATTTCCACCTCGTATAACATTTTGCACTGCTCATTTTTTCGTCTTTTTAGTTCAGATCACCTTCTTCTACATATTTCTAAACTGAATGATTTACTGCCTTCCTCTGACAGATTGTGTTTCTATAGATGCAGATCTGTTTTCTGAGATGAGTTAATTTTGTGCCCAACATTTAAAAATAGTTTTATGTCTACATTTTTAAACCAGTCAAGCTGAAATAAGGAACACATCTATTTCATCCAAATCTGTTTAACGGTATGACAGCAGATGTTTATTTTTCTAAAACCTGCCTCTGTGATTGTGGGTTATTATCAAGCAAACGGGTTTGGCCAATAATGCAGTCCTATACCAGCATATATGACAATCTACTACATTTAGAGGAGAACACTAGTTTCCGTAACCAATCTTAATTTTTTCAGTTTTGATTGTTTTTATTTTGAATATGAGTTTAACAAAAGTTTTTCACCCAGCTTCTTTTTCACATTGTACTGTTTCCTGATCTTGTCTTTCAGTCTCGAAGTGTGGACAAGCAGCATGCTGTGATCAACTATGACCCAAACAGTGACGAGCACATGGTGAAGGACCTGGGCAGCTTGAATGGGGTGAGTTACTCCGTCCACGCCACATACTGTCGCAAGAAAAGTGAAAAATCCTTCAAATGAAGGATTTTAATCTGTGGCCTTCTCTTGTTGCTGCTGTGTTGCCACATCACTGCACTATGATCCCACTAAAATCCAGAGTTGGGCACTGGGAGAAACCAGTCATTGTTGTCACGGAGCGTTAAATGTGATCCTAGCCAAACTGAATGTGAGTGTAACAATGTTGAGACCTGTAACTGAAATCCACCAGCCTTTTTTGTGCAGCGTGCTTCACTTGTTTATTTAAATGTGGAGACCTGAACAGAAACGCAGGTATCTTTTCCAGTTCTCACAAGTGACTGTTGCATAAAATAGTTGTATCTGATGGTGGATTAACTAAAATATAAAAAAAACACACATGGCACTAGCAGTCAGGCTGTTTATCTGCTGTGTGTCTGTGTAAGATTTCATACAATTGAGCAGCACAAAGTTGTAGATGGCACATAAGTGAGCCAAAAATTATTCCTGGTTTTTAACAGTTTTCCCTAATAAAACAAGCTAGTTATAAAAGTGGGAGAGATTTGTTTGATTCTTAACACCACGTCTTGTTACAAAGTCTCAGGTAATTTAAAGCTTTTTTTTTTTTTTTTTTAGAGCTACCACATCAATAAAAATAAGTTAATTTTAGTCCCACCCTTCGTCACCATCTGTATTGGTTCATGCTGATTTGGGAGTAAAAGTAGCTTCAACTCAACATAAGCTGTCAACTTGGAAAGCCATGGGGAGGAAAATTAATGAAACCCAAGCCTAGATCTGCTTTTTAAGGGTTATTACAGAGCCACACCGCTACAGTAGAAAATGTGCACGGACTTGCTCTGTTCAGATTAAGGCTGGGCCAGCGGTGCTGTACCAACAGGAGAACACACACAGGTTATGTAGTCTGTTGCAATGCAGCTCTCGTTTGTGGAAACAGCATCCCAGTGACGGTTGTCTGGCTAATCCTAACTGTAACCTCTTCAAATAAGCCTACTGAATATGATAAAGTGAGACATCATTCTGTCCTCATAAGCTACAGATAAGTTATGTTGTGTAGAATTGCTTTTTTCTACGGTGGCTTAGTTAAGGACGTTGAATTTAAGCTTTGAAGATTTGCAGCTGTATAATAGTTTTGAAACTGTACAGTATTCGTTAAAGTTTGTGGTTTTAATAGGGTTTAGATATGAAACAGTTTAAGAGAAAATGTTTGACAAATGTCTTTGTGTTTTGGTTTTGTTTTGCAGACATTTGTGAATGACCTGAGGATCCCGGACCAGACGTATATCACCCTGAAGCTGTCGGATGTTATTCGCTTCGGTTATGATATCCTTTTTTATTTAGTTCGTTCATAGGTGGCCCGACTCTGCCGTTGTTGGGTTAATCCTGACTGGGTGTGCCTTCTAGTTGTTACAGTCTTTCTCTTTAGTTACATATGTTACGGTTTTTCCTTCTTTGTATGTGTTAATCCACTGGAGGGGTTAAAAGTTAAAGTGCCCTTTGAACCTCAGAGCAGGAAACTCATGAGTGGGTAAATTTAGTAAAGATAACAGAAGAAGATGGATTTATATTGTTTGTGAAAGCAGTTCAGAATACCCTACATGATTTTCATATCAATGTTTTTATTTAATTTTTATTTAACAAAAGTAACAAATGTTTTCCTAATAATAATTGACTGTTTTCCATATTCTGCAAATGACATATTTTCTCATTTTTGAGCCCTCTCAGATTGAAAATCCTATTGGATTACGTTGTAAATTTCAGATCAGTCTTAAATTCTCAAACTTTTTCAGAACCAAAAACCATGACAATGAACTTAAATTTATCCACATCCTCATCATAATTTTCCGTTTTGGTCAAGTCATCTTCACAATAATTAAACCTCCATGTCATTGAGTTACTATTATTTTATTGTCTAATTAAAAAATAAAATACATTTATAATAATAGTAATAATATGCTTTGTAAGAAACATGACGATGATGAAAAATGACAAAAAGTGGCTCCCTGTGGCCTTACAACAACTTTAGAAGATGCGAAGCCTAGACATTAACAAATGTTTGTGGACTGTTGGGTTTATGTTGATTTGAACAAGCTGCACTGATATAAGTTTGAATACTTTAACTTGTTTTGCACATGTCCATGTGTATATCTTGGAGAGGAGTCAGCATAAGGTCCCTGAGGAAGCTCTAAAAGTAGGTAAAACTGACATCTCGTCCCTTTTCTGTATTTGTGTCTGGTGAAAATCCACGTATTCTTTTGGTCCTAAAGATATTTTGAGGTTTAAACTGAGCTTGTTCAGGTTGGACATCCTGTCTTTTATGTACGAAAGCAGTTTACATCTGTGCTGGTTGTTAGCAGGAGGTTGCTCACGTCCTGCCTGCTGTCTCTCTTCGCAGCATGAGAAGTACACCAGCCAGCTGCAGCTCAGCATAAAGTCCCTGGAAGCCAAGTCGAAGGAGAAGCAGCAGCTTCAGAGCCCGGAGAAGATAGAGGACGCCATTTCCAATGTCAAACTTCAGGAGAGGGCCGAGCGTAAGGCCAAGTCACTCGCAGGTAAACGATAGCACTCCAGATACATGTTTGCATGGCAGTAGCTTGCTTCAAAATGGGAGGATATAAACCAACGTTTCCCGCTTGAGTAGGAGACTTCTATCTTATTTGGATTTGAATATTCTGTTCTCACACAAGGAAGAAGGAAGTCTTTGTGAGCCTCCGTATGTCGGTGGGCTTTGGTTATAGATGTCCTGATAGAGCATTGGAGGCTTTTTGTTCTAAGAGCTTCCCTGGTGTGAGATTAGGACGCCCGAAGCGACGACTCTGTAGTGTGTGGCAAAAAATTAACCTTGACATCCGAGGCCAGGCAGGATGAGTAAGTTAGAAGTTAAGGACAAGCGAGATTATCTCTGTCAGACATGTCTAACCACTAACAAGGTGAGTAGCCTGCAGAGATGGTCGTTTCTTCTTGTTGTGGAATAACTAGAAGTTTATACCTACAGTTTGACTTAGTCACAGTCTGCTCTAAGATTTATTCATTTCATCCTGTTTTATAGTCAAGGCACCAAGAAAACTGTTCACTAACTTGTGAATGAGACTCCTTCACACTCACTCAACTATTGCGGTTGTGGTTTCTTAGCATAGCAGTGCTTCTGCTCTGCTACACGCCCTGTGAATTCTGTGGGACAAACTTCTACTAATGCTTAAAATAGGACTTCTTCGATTGTATGGAACTACATTGCATTTTGTGGGTTGGAAACCAGTAATTCCCAGCTCTCAGCATGTTCACCATTGCCATGTTTGTTAGTGTCTATGCAGC
Source organism: Orestias chungarensis (assembly GCA_032876305.1). Classification (NCBI taxonomy): domain Eukaryota; kingdom Metazoa; phylum Chordata; class Actinopteri; order Cyprinodontiformes; family Cyprinodontidae; genus Orestias; species Orestias chungarensis. The sequence continues at coordinate 2,252,996 of JAVLVB010000602.1, forward strand.
CACGGACTGCAGTCAAAGCAGCTGTTTACTTTGCTGTCTCAAAAGATAGTTAACCAAACTAACCTTCGCCTGTCTTTCTCTGTGTACTGCCACAACAAGATAAGGATGTCGTTTCACAGCTAGCATGAGAAGCTAAAGCTGAAGTTGCAGCAGCAGCCTAATGTCTAGCTTTGCTCATAGGCATTGTGTCGGTGTGGAGCACATGTTGAAAAGCCTCTTTAGCATGAAACCTGCTTTTCCTATCTCTGTTGACTTTTATGCAAAAACCTTCCCTTCAGATGAAGCTATCCTACAGCATCTCTTTCCTGGCTGTTGATTGAATGCGTGATAATCTGCCTTGCCCAACTACTGAAAGAGCTATTGTACTTTGTCTTCAGCGTGTTGGTACTCCCTTTTTATTTTCCTCGCAGGATGTGGAGTGGATCCAAACCTCCAGCTGCTGCAGGGCAGGACGTTGCAGCTGTAGGATGTTTTTGGTTCAGTCAGGCCTACTTTACCCCATAATGCTCTGGGGCAATTAGGGTTAATGCAAAAGGCTGTGACATTTTCAAAGCATGCTCTGATGCAAGACGCTTTCAGAAAAACATCCTATATAGGACTATTAGACTTTTCCCTCAGACTTAGTTTCATTTTCTACTTTCTAAATGTTTGTTCATTCATCCATCTGACCATACAGCTATATGGTCATCTGTCTCTACAGACACTCCTCCATCTTTTTGTAGATCTTTCGTCCATAATTTTCTTTGTTGGTCTTTCCACCCATTTGCTTTATCACTTGTTTGTATGTGCGTCTGTTGATTTGTATTTGTATCTGTGTTTTTGCCAAAAGTTGAGAACGAAGGTTTGTATCAATAGGTTTTAAAAAATGGGTCTGAAAGGGAAATTTTAGTCTGGAATAGTAAGGGAATATGTGTTGTTGTTTAAAGATTTGTTTTATAATCTTTTTTTTTTTTTTTTTTTTACTATAACAAATCAGCAGAGTTATCTTTGCTTTGTTCCTGCTTGTTTTCTTGAGCTAAAAAAGAAAGATTGAGTAAGAGGAGAGGTATTGCTAACATTCTCATGTTCTTCTCTTGTGGCTATGTTTACGTCTTTTTGTGTGTGTCCAGGGCAACAGTGGTAAAGTGTTTCTGATGCCAGTGTTCGTGGAGCCATGTTAAACCCCCAAACGGCCTATTTTGTCCTATCTATGCGGCCAAAAAAAGCCGCTCTCAGATTATGCGATTAATCCATCCTGGGTTTGCTGGAATGTGGATGTAGTGTCAGGGTTACACGGCTAGCCTGACAAAACCCCAGAGCAGGATAACTCTTTTTTTGTCCTTTAATAATAGCAGGATCTAAAACGGCAGATATTAAAGGGTCTAAAAAGCTGCAGTTTCAATCTCATCGTATGGTTAAAGAGGTTGTTTCTGAATCTCTGTAAAAAAACAAACAAACAGCTTTTAGTTTCTTTAATATTAATTTGTTCTTCTTTTGCCTTAGTATGTGATGTGTCTGGCGTTTATTTATTTTCATTTGTCTATTAGCTCCTTCAGATTGTCCAATATCCAAGCCCACTCCTCTATATGGCCAACCATCCTGGTGGGGGGAAGACGAGGAGCAAGCCAACGCAAAGAAAAACCGGGTCGGAAAACTGGAAGAGGAGATTTCAGGTCAGGGAGTGCATTTGTACAGTGGGTGTAAAACCGTACACACCACCGGTAAAATACCAGGAAAAAAAGGGTCATGAAGTAGCAAATTGAACTGAAAATAAAAAATAAATGTGTGTGGGGGAAAAAATTAACTTATTTGAAGTATGCAATAAACTGTGGACACATTTTCAATAATACTTTATCGCATCAAAATCTGATTTCAGCTATTAGTTTAGCATATTTCCCCACATTGCTCTGAAAAAGTTCTCCAAAATTGTTTTATAAAGACCACTTTTGTTCATAGCAGTCTATAGATGACCTACAGTTTTTCTTAAGGAATAATTTATGTTTTACTATAATTATTAGTCCAGACCTAATGGGAATAGCAGAGACTGATTTCACACACAGAACATAACCAATACTTACTAGAAATATCAGCAGCTCCTTCAGTGTTGCTGTTTAACTCTTAGTAGACTCATTAAAAAGTTTATTCTCTTGTTTATAAGTTTTGTGAGAAATATCTAGTGTTTCTCCAATTATGGATTACTGTCATAACCATGGGATAGATAGAGGATGGAGGTGGTAAATAAAATAGTCAATTTGTCTATATATGTTACTTATAGTATAGTCCTCTCCTAACTTGTACCTTTTTTATATACTGTTAATTTTAGCTAAACCGTTATCAGAGTGTTTTATATCATAGTAGTTGGATATTCTAACTCTTTTAGGTTAGTTTTGAGCCTGAAAGTATATTCTGTTTACTCACAGCTATAAGTTAAAGGTTTTAAGCCTTGGGCAACTTGCTGGCTGACACTTGTGGAGTGTTTGCCAACCAATTGGCAATAACTGTCTGCTCACCTCGTGACGGATTATGAGCCTTTAATCTTTTTAAGGGTGGAGGAAGGGTGATTCTTTCCCTCTTGTTGCCCAGACTGAAACAGATTAGTACTGCTCACCTAACCTGCTGTGGACTCTGAGCTCCTAAAGTAATATTTGGCAATGTCTAATCAGCAACAAAGATGAACTGGTTGAATTTGCTTTCTCATATTAAGTGCAGGATAATTTTGTATTTGATTAATTGATAAAACAGTTGTATGTTACCTTAACAGGTTGATTTAGCTTAGGTTTTAAAGGTATAAAGGTTACTTTAGGGCTGTTTTTTGATCTGCCATTCATATAAAAAAGTAAATCATTTTTGTATATATAAAATTTAAAATTATTTTTTACATTTCTGCCATTAGAATGAAGTCATTTAAAAAGGTGGGAATGAGTCAAAATTATAATTGCCACCTGAACCCCCCCCCCCACCCCAAAAAACCATGTTGGCACGGAAGAGACTTGATTATGTCTCTACAAACTTTTACTATAACTTCAAAATGACATTAAACAACAACATAAATGACAAAAACCTTTTTGAAAAAACTTTTGTGTAATGGTGGCCATGTATCAGGGTGGAATATTTGTATATGGGAATATTAATTGTGCACATAAGTCTCCATATATATTTCCTACAGGATCATTAACTGCATCAATGTTTGCTAAACAAAAGAGGTCTTATAATGTCTGAAAGCTTGAAAGGCTAAAACAGCAATTTCCTGCAATACTTTTCTGGTATCCTGAACCCATCCTGGTATCTGCTGCTCTCTGCCAGTTAATCTCTCCACTTATTACTAAAAAGGTTTCTTAAAAAAGGATGGCTCCTGCCGTGCCATTTCTATCTTGAGGAGTGATCCGTACTTTTCTGTTCCCATTTTGCTATACTTTGTTCAGTAACTAGTCAAATCTGTCCCAACTCTTATCCATACCTTTATACCCCCTTTACTACTCTCTCTGTACTTCCCTTTTTCACTTCACTGTCACCACTGACTCTGACCTTGGATTTTTCTCGAGATAGTTTATGCTCAGATTGACAATAAGTGTAAGATTTTGTCTACTTTGTAAGTCGCTTTGGATAAAAGTGTCTGCTAAATGCATAAACATAAAAATTAGGGATTTTTAATGTTTTGTTAACAGAACACCAATTTTACCATGCTTTTGTCTCATTTTAAGTTGTTTTCATTTCAGCATGTCTAAGTAACACGGTGGATTTATCACTCCTTGCATGCCAATATTTAACTTTTGTTTTCTCTTTAATGTAACAGAGCCTGCCAAAGATGTATCTAGACACGACGTGAGCCGTTCTCAGTCAGAAACTCAGGCCATGTCTGCGTTCTCCTACCGTCGAGACCCCAGCTATTTTGAGATTCCAACAAAGGAACTCCAGCAGAAACCTGCAAGAAGCCCAGACACGCAGGTTCCCGAGGTGCCAACAAAGGACACCTCAAATCCCAGCCAGTTTGTCTCCTCCACACCCACACCTCCTGTGGTCCAAAGCCATGCCTCTTTTACCATCGAATTTGATGAATGCACTCCAGGTAAATTGAAAATCAAAGACCACGTGACCAAGTTCACCCTTCGTCAGCACAATAAGCAAAGCGACCCCCGGGCCCCTTCCACTCCAACGGAGGTCATGTCAGCAGAAAGCAAAGTAGCTGATTGGCTGGTCCAAAGCAACGCGAGCATGATGATGAGAAAGTCGCAGGGTGAAAATCAATACAGTCTAAATCTAAACAGTCACTCATCAGATCTGAAAAAAAGGAATGGTAAGTGTTTTATTAGCATCTATTTAAGTTAATGTATGATAACCGTCAAGCTTAAACTTTTTCTTGTTTTTCTTCAGCAGATTACTACGGGAACGACTATCATGGTGAACCCGGGCCTCCTGTAGTCAATGCAAATGAGTCCCCACAATCAGAACTGCAAAACATTTTGTACAGCTCTCCCAAAACCTCAATAACTTCTCCCGGCTCGGAGGAACCTTTGTCTTCCTCGCCACCGGATTCTCAGTCTTTTTCCAGCCATGGCAAGACGGAACCGAATCAAGCCTTCATCATCGAGTTCTTTGACGATAACTCAAGAAAGAAGCGCTCTTCGTCGTTCACGCAGACCGCCTCCCCGCCTGAGCCCTCAAACGTCCGGGTCAAGCAGGAGAAAAAGAGCCCCAGCCCCAAAACCGAGAGACATGTCTCGTCTTCATCTCTCACCACACCCCCAACCCAACGTTACACTATTTCACTAAACGATGCTGATTCTTCAGGTTTTCAAAGATCCGGGTCTCTACGAAAGGAAAAGATGGAAGACCGGGTCAGCGCCAGCTTTTCCTCTCGCTCTTCATCTGTTTCTGTGCGACCTTTTAGCAGCGTCGGTCGGAGGTCCAAGCTTGCAAAGGAGTTTAATGCTGAGTTACTCAAACGGAAAGAGAAATCGTCTTCTAACTCTGAGAAAAATGCTTTTAACTCCCCTAAAGCAGCTCAAAGAGCGACGGTGGTTGTTTTACAGTCTGAACAGAGCCCGACGAGTCCTTCTCCATCCAATGAACATCTCCATCCTCAAACTTCCTCTCCCATCCACCCACCTGTTCCTCTAAAAAACCCTTTCATGCCTGCTCAGAATGTGGAAGTCAGGAGCCCCAAAAACGAAGAAGACGACAGTCTAAGTGATGCGGGAACTTACACTATTGAGTTAGATGTTCAGGATAAGGAGCTGGAGGACGCACGGGGCAAGATTGACCAGGCAAGTGTCTTGGTCATATGTATGTTCACGGCACAGAACAGATCTTTGTGGCCAAAGCTCAACTGCATGTTGCTCGATGTGAAGTATTCCCTCTTTACTGTTTGCCAGCATCTTTGCCAGCCTAAAACGTTTGCGGCTTCACCTTCTTCATACTTGCAATGCTTTTTTTTCCTGACAGGTGTTTGGTGTTGTTGACAGCCCTGAGCAAATGAAGCAAGCTGAAGCAGAAGCATCTACTGCATTTAGACTTGTTACTGATCAGGGCAGAGAGGAGTGTAGGCAGACTAGCTGTGGTGAGGGTATTCCAGCTCCAGAGCAGGGAAATAGTCTGGTAAAGGTAACTCCTCTGCCTTGGCTGCTAATCTAATCACCATGTATTCAATGTTTTAAATGGAGATGCACTGGTTGGAGATTTCTGTGGCTGATTTTGATCTGTCTTTACAGTTGAATATCTATAACATAAAAAACATTTTTTTTATTCAAAACAGATCGAAATTATTGATATGTTTACAGATAAAGTAAAATCATCCAGGTTATTGGGCCGATGTACCTTTTTAAGTAACGCGTCTTAAAATAATTCCAGCCTATACCCATTTAAATTAGATATTATATATACATAAGGTTATGGCTAAAAAATAGCTTAAAAAATATGGACTGTCTGTTGTAAGGAGTCCTCTTAATGAGGTACTAGAAGCATTTCTGAAACATTTGCTGTTTTCTCAGGGTGGAGATGGGCTGCCCCTTCCCCCCTATTGCAGCACACTGCTAATCAGCAAACTAAAAAAGGGCCACTTTATTTTGTCCTTTCTTGCAAGACGGAGATAATTTGTTGTGTAGGAATAATTTTTAAAAACTTTGACAGTCAAAGGATAGGGACTAGAGTAGCACCACCTGTCTTTCATTAATACAGCCCTTCTTAGGATATCATTCTGACTTTTGTGTTTAAAAATGCCATACAATTACCATACAAAAGCAATTATATCATATAGATGTTTTGTTTATAATCGTTGTGCCTGTACAGTGATACAGTCGAGGTTTGGTAATTTGATCAGCAGAGGGCCTCACATCTCACATCACATTAGAGAGAGACCCGTCGGTGTTAATGCAGCTCTTTAGTAACACAGGATTTCCCTAATCTGAAAGAAAAGGAAGGCTGATTTTCAAATTGATCATTTAAATTGTCTTTAGTATCTTATATTCAGATTTAAAACAGTGGGTTTCATTTGTGTATCAGTCATAACTGACTGTAAAAATTGTATATTTGCATATTCCTTGTACAGATGGTAGGTCCTTAACTGTGTGACAGTGAGGCCTGGTAACAAGTCCTTACCTATCATGTTGTTTGTCAGATAGATTTGTAAATTAAATTTTTTTTTTTGTTTTTTTTGGTTTAACACAATAGGTTTCCCGCTATATTTTGGAAAAGGGTGGTATAAGAAAGCGTGTTATTGGCCCAAACTCCAACTGGTCAGATAATTATATTTCCCAGTTCGACAAAAAAGTTCAGATTCTTAGATACCATAAGAGAAAATTGTCTGATTTCGGTCACCAATTTCTCGGTGCATCTCTTAAATTTAACAATCAATACACAAAGAAGCCTTGATTTGACTTCTTGGTTTACAGTCTCTTTTAAGTGTGTTCCTCCTTTGATTGCTTATCTTTGCTGGGAGGCTCTGGGTACTTTCTCGTTTTGGTTTCTTTTTATTTAACCCAATTGTAACTTTATTTGTAGCTGCTGTAAAGCATATCTAACACAGTAATTCTCATTGCGTCTGTCTGATATTTTAGCTGTGGATATTGCAGGTTTTTAAAGATTGAACAATTTGTGTTTCCACACATGTTCAGCCAGCAGGTGCCATGGTACAAGGCGCTCCTAAGTGGATGTCTTGCTGGGCTAGCTTGGCAGACAGCTACTCAGAATCTGGGCCCCCGTCTAACCTCCTTGACGTACCTTCCCAGATGGAGCCGTCAGGAGGAGGTAAGCCACCTGAAGAGATATTAGTCTATTTGAAATGATAATGAGACACATCGATGAATATGAAAGATATTTAATATTTGTGTGTTCGCCATAGCGCGAGGTACAATCATCCACACGAACACAGGGAGCCGACATCAGGACAACTCGGATGCAGACGGTTCAAGGGCTCGACGCACCGTTCCGCCTGTGCAGCTCGAGGACAAGAGCAACATCTTGACTTCCAGCATCCATGTTCCCTATAACCCCAACACAACATTCGATGTACTGGACACTATCTCAACAACCCCGACACCTGAAGACGGTGTTGACAGGTTAACTGTACGGGATGACGTGGAGCCTGACAGCCTTAGCGAAGCCAGCAAATCGGATGATGGATCCGTCATAGAGCAAAGTAGGATACGGCTGTTTGATGCGGAAGAGAAGCACGATGAAGACAAGACCAGAGTTCCTTTTAAGTCCACATCTTTTTATATCGGGTCAGAGGAGGAATCCAAGCCGCAGCGTGGAGGCTTCAGCACTCCTAAGGCTGAGAGGAAGTCTGTATCTAGAACCATCACCTCTGCCACTCTAACCAAGCAGAAAGGTATTAAGACCACTACTTCTGCTCCCGTATTGGACCAAAGGACAGAGAGTCCAGAAGGTAAAGAAGCTGCAGCACCGACATTGTTCAGACAGGAGAGCTTCACCAAGGAAAGACCAAGTAATCCCAGGCTGCCGAATATCTCTAGTCTCCCTGTTCAAAGAGACCCAGACATTGGGTTGTTCCAGGGGAAAAGCAGTCAGGACACTCATTCTTACCTCAAACAGACCGAGGATGTTCTTGCTGTTCTGGAGGCCAAACTCCAATTGGCACCATCGGTGACAACTCCGTCCCCCCTAATGGACTCTCTGTCTGGCGACTCCGATGTGGATACTTCCAGCACTGTCAGCCAGCAAAGCAATAACACCAAAACACACACACTAATTAAAAAAGCACATGGTACTAACCATCCCAGAGACAGGATTACTACTGGCGGCGCCAATCAAGTGACAAATACCCAGACAGACATGCAACGCTCTTATGGTTCAAACAATAGTAGCAAAGCTGAACCCTTGAGGAGGCATGTTGGACTAAGACGCAGTGTGGGTAAGTGCGGATCCACTGACCTGAGCGATGAGCCTCAGAGCTTACCTTACTCTGACCAGGAAAGCACCAACAGCCAAACCAACAGAAAATACACTGTGCCTCTTCAGAAGGAGGACAGCAAGTCCTCCAAGGTGTCCCAGGTGTTAAGTCGTGCCAGCAGCTTGTCGACCCCGAGACCCACAAGGGCCTCCGTGCTCCGACGGGCTCGCCTGGGAGAGTCCTCTGACAACGAAGGTACAGAAACTGATAGGCTAGCCCAGGAGGCGAGCAATCATTCAAAGCAGACCCAGGAAGCCAAGAAACTATCTAGACTGGATATGCTGGCCATGCCTCGTAGGCGTGCTGGCTCATTCAACACGCCCAGCGACACAGAAGGCTCTTCTACCACACAGTCGATGGGCAGGAGCACAAGCTTTTCCACCCGCAGCATAGATCAGAGCAGCAGCTCCGGTCAAAGGGTCTCCGTTCCAGCAACGAAACCAGCGGAAAGGCCACAGAAGCCGGCGCTCAACAGAACCCCAGTAACCCGCACACGATCGGGCAGTGCCAAATATACCAACAGCACCGCAAGTGAGTAGATTACACTCATACTCGTCTTTTAACTGAACAAACACTCTGAGGTGGGTAGGATGATTTTGTTTTGACTCAAAACTGAGGAAAGTGTCAGTTAGACTGACATGTTTGATACATTAATCACAGATCTATTATGGATTGGAAGAAAAAGGAATTTGATTCTGCTAATTTGAACATCTGGGAAGAAAAATAAAGCAGAATTATAATTTTTTATTGATTTTTTTTTTTAACAGATGTTTTTCTAAATCTAATTTTAAACTAAAACATCCATCCATACACGCATGTCTGTCCATCCATCTACCTTAACATCATTCATCTGTGTGTCCATGTCCAAAAATACCTAGTTTTGTCCTTCAGTCACTATATTTTCATCGTATTTCAAAGTGAAAGTAGATAAAAAAGTTTTAAATTGACTTTTGGCAATAATTTCTATACTAATTAGTCCTTGGATGTAAAAATTTAAACTAAACCATTTATTGGCGGGACTGATAGATTATCTGATAGATCTTTGATAAATATAGAAGTTTGCAACCTCACAACTTAAAGACTTGAAAAACATTACATGAAAAAGGTGCAAATGTGAATTATTTCAGTTATTGTATGCAGGTTAAAGCGCATTTATGATGAAAACCGGTTTGGGGATTTACTAACATCTAAACAACTAACTGCAATTCATAAAACCATAGTTTTTTGTTTTGCTCTTAGTTCTCGATGAACTAACTAACGCATTCAGTTTTTGAAGCAATTAAACCTTGCTGAAACTCTCCATTCTTATTCTCAACAATATTAAAAAAAAATTTTACTTGTAAGTTGGTCTTTCAGTAGCTGTTGAAGTTGAGCTCATGTTTGATTATAGACTATTTTCGACACAAATTTTTATCTTCAGCATCTTTTCTATCTCCTGCTCTGGGAAATGTTTTTGGTGACGACTCTCTGAAGTTCATCCTGGTGTGTTTTCTAAAGGTATTCTTTCATTGCACTTTCTTTTCTCTCTTTTTCCCCCCACTTCTCTGTCCTTGTTTTTTTTTTTGATAACTCTAACCGACTCACAACGGCAAAGGCTCTAGGAGGCGACACAAGGGCTCTGACTATACCTCTACCTCAGATGAAGAGTATGAATCAAACTGGAGCAATCTTAAATACAAACGCTCCCAACATTTCCCAGCCTCACAAAGTCCACGCAATCAGCCTCGACCCCAACCGATGGTCGCCCAGCACCCGAAACCGCACAGCAGAAGCTCTGAAGAGGAGAACCACGAGGGAGAAGCTTACCATAACTGGTCGAGCCACAGTGCTGAGATTGCGCGGTATGAAACCTTTCAAACGAAACCCTAAACCTTTAAACACTTTTACAAGATGGGTTAGACAATAAAGCATTTTGCATATTTTTCCTTTATAAATTAAAGCTTTAAAAAAATTTTTTTTTATAAAAGCGTGTTTGCTTTGGCTGCTGTACAGATGGCATTTTGACCTGAGACATCTTATCTTTGTTAATGACTAGAAGGTCATCTTGACTTCAGAAAAACAATGAACTTCTCCCCATTTACTGACATGATTTGTTGTATTTTTATTTTATTTTATATTTTGTCTTTCCGATTTGTAAGGTTGAGTCAAGATCTGGCCAAGGACTTGGCAATTTTAGCCAGAGAAATTCATGATGTAGCCGGTGACGGTGATCCACAAACACCTGAAGAGGGGAGCAGTGAACAGGTACTTGATGTGCAGCAAGCAGACTTTTACCGTTGTGCTTTTTAAAGGTGCTACATGCATTCCAGTCTTCAATGTGATGCAGTGTAAAGTACCTGATCCTCAACTTTCTCTCTGCTTCAGGCATTCACACAAACATTATTGCTTTCAGTACTCTGATTTCTTTCTTGGTAACAAATATGAATATTTGTTAATATCTATAAATGCTGCCTTTTTAAATGCAGAGATTTTTCATTTTATTTTATTTTCACTCTTTCCTACACTACTAATTTGCTTACTCCAGTTTTACCTTTTTTTAAACATTGTAATTTAATTTAAAAATAATGAAACATTTAAGTTTTCTAATTTAACGGTAAGATTTGGTCGATGGATTTATTAACACAATTATTACATATGTTGTAGTTACATTACTCCTGAAATACTTTAAGATTATCAAAGTCATAGTTGCTTAAATAGAAATGGCAGTTTTAGTATGCCTTTATATTTGTTAATAAACTGGTATTATTTTCCAGAAGGTTAACCACCAACAAAGTCTTGCACCAAACAGAGACTCTGACCCGAGATCAGGCGACCATGAACTGAGCTCCAGGCCTTCAGTTCAAAACAGAAAAGAGGTTCTTACACGATAAGCTGTTTCATATCTGTGGTCTTTAAATTCTTTGTTCTATAGTTTAACAGTTTTTTTTCCCATCTTTCTCTGTAGGTTAATGTGGAAACCTTGACGTTGAATCCTATGTATCAAGTCACGGCGGCCATCAGAGAAAACACAGAGCAACTTGCTGAGAAGATTAAGTAAGATCTGAAGAAAGAGACCTCCTTAATGCTTAATCTGACTTGAATTTGCACTGGGAATCTAATCTTACTTAATTAAAATAAGTCCATCAGCATACAGACTGAGACCATGAGACTTGGATCACAGAGACCTGATCTTCTGGGTAGATTTGAAGTAATTTAAACTCGCACTGTTGGATTTCTACACAGCAAACCTAAAAAAAAAATCACATAATGCTGAAGATCTATCAAAATGTCAGAAGTATTGCGTTGAATGAAGTCGGACATCCTCAATATTTCTCAGGTTCACCTCAAAAATGTTCTGGTGTCAGAATGATTAACAGTGATTTTCATACATTTACACTTTTCAATTGCACTAAACAGTTTTCATGGCATAGAAAAAAAATGCATGTAAATTATAATACATTAATTTTTTCCTGCCTGTAGCATTGTTCAGTATGTTAGAATAATATTTTAGTTGGATAAAAAATATTATTACAGATAAATGAAGATGGCAGCTTTTTTTTTGACCCTTGCCCTTTATTGCTGTTATCCAGGGTTCTGTACCAGGACAGGTTAGACATCTCTGAGGACATCGAGGCCAGGATTAATTCTGACAGTGACGTTACTGTTGGCAAAATTTCCAACAAGGTTGGTAGTTTTTATTTATTTATTGTTTTATTTCAATTCCTCTCAATTTTACTTTGTTGGCTGAGGCTTCGCTTGAGCTTACTCAGGTGTCTGTATTTCAGGAAATGGCATCCATATTGAAAGAACTAAGGAGGGTTCAGGTCCAACTTGAGGGTGAGTGACATAATCCCACTTCTTACATCCAAAGAATTTGTAAAACAAAGTTGTATGATTTTATTTAATTTTTTATTTCAGTTATTAATGCAGCCATGGACCCCAGTGGTACTCAGGAAGCTGCTAAGACTTTACTTCCTGTTGCTTCTGCCTCCTCCTCCGAAGTTCACCCTGCCAGAACTTCCTCCTCTCGAGACTGGAGGACGTTCCACTCCATCTCCAAACGCGGTGGCGGGCCGCGGCCCAGTGAGAGCGTCAGGAGGGCCGCCGTGACGCCAGATGACCTCAGAACGGGATATTTGGTCTGAGGTCTGTCTAGCACAGAAACCAAGGTTCACTAACGCCTCCTGCCTCTGATCAGAAGCAGCTGTGTGCAAGTGAAACCAGGTGGGGAGGAAGTAAAAATTGGATTTATTGAGCTGCGGTGGGCTTACAATATTTCTAAAAACGTAATGGGGAGACGTCCGCATGAGGTGGGGATTTAAGGAAGTACAGTGACATTTCAGTAAATCTCACCTTGTTGTGTTATACTTGATTTTTCTATTTGCCAATGAAATAACTTAATATATCTGATTAAATGAAAAAATAAAAGAACATATAAGAATGTAGTTTAATTAAGAACAAGCCTGAGTTTAATCATCTCAGGGAAATCTATATGTTTATGTGTCACTGCAAATCCTAAAATTTTAAGGTATTATTGTACCGGTGTCCTCAGAACTGCATTACATTTCTCTCTTTTATATGTGTATTTTTCCAATCTTTGTGGGGGGGGGTTTTGTGCCACATTCCTTTTCTTAGACCACATTTATAGAGGGCTGTAATAGCTATTTATAAGCTGTGTTTTGTGAATGACACAGAAGGAATTTGGGAGAAACTTTGTAGCCTCCTGTGCCAGATTGTCACATTTTTCAGATGTCTGGGTTTTACACAGCTGTTTAAAGGTAACTATTTCTTAATTCGTTAGCTGAACACAATGTATTTCAAACTACGTTGGGAAATCTTTCAGGAGTGTGCTTATCTCAGCTGGACGTAGAGCCAACTCCACAGCGGTTAAACCAACTTGAAGTAGTGACTATAGAAACGGCCGGCTTTTAAACCTTCTTGTTTTTGGAGGGGGGAAAAAAATGCGACAAGGAGTTAAAAGTAAGATTCGAGCAAGATAATCATGAAAAGCTTTTGTTTGGCCCTGAAATGACTTCATTCTTGCCCCTTTGCACTAATAAAAATGTTTCCCCATCAATTATTATTTTAAGCATTTTAAGAGGAAAATCATTTTTTTCCTGTTATCACAGCAGATTGTGTTGCTGATTCTAACTGGGGGAAAAAACTCAAAATGCTGTACAGTTGTGTGGGATGTTGTTTCAGCCAGCCAGTTGAAGAGTTTACAAGTTCAAACAAAACATTGAATGTTGGTTTTCATTCCTTGATCTGCTGCTGTTTCTTTATTTATGGAAAAGAATTCCAGTTTCGTTTTTCCCTGAAGAGAAAGTGAATCTTATGTGTCAAATTCTGTTTCTTTTTCCCTACCCTGGATGATTTGGATTGTAATTTAATGGTTGTTTTTCCATGTGTTCTGGTTTGTATAAGTTATTAAAAGATATTTCTTTTGTTGTTTTTTTTGCAAATAAATGTAATCAACAAACCTGACATTATTTACCTGTTTTGTGTCGAATTTTATCCCTGCGACTGGAGCCAAGCACATGTCTGAAAAGCTGAAGTGAAAGTAAAACCAGGAACTGTTCTTAATTATTTTCGACAAACGAGATGTTCAGTGCACCAGAGAGCTGAAGGGGAAGAAACAAGGCAATAAAAGCTGGGTCTGTTAACCAGTGAGCTTATTTCTGCTTTTACTTGGTCATCGGAAAACTTGTAGCTGCAGCACTGTTAGTTTTAAGTTAAAACTTTTTTGCTTCTAAAGATACAGTAGAGCAGTGACTCGAAGGGAACATGACCTCGATGTACACAAGCCTCCACGACAATTATGTTACAAACAAAGGGGTAGGTTGAATCCAAACTATTCGGCTTGTGTGAGATGATTGTTATTCATTGGAAATCCTATCCTGCTAACCTTGTCAGCGGAGGACCAGCTGTGTGATGTTGGTTGTGATTTTGGGCTGTCTGACTGTGCTCGGCATTATTCTTGCCATCGCTGTGTTGGAACGACCACCACCTCTGAAAAACCAGACTGCACCTGAGGGAACTGGTGGGATCTTCACTGACCAGTGCAGGTAATGAAACTATTTAAATTTCTCATTTTTACACTGAAGCTTTTTGCATACTGTCTTGAAAAATTATTGTTGAACCATTTTATTTTTATGTACTAGATTCCTATAGCTCTATTTTTTTTAAATGACATGTAAAATAATTACGTAAAAACATGAATATACATTTTATTTACATTTTAAATCAAAGGTTTGGAGTGCCCTCTTGAGCTCTTCTTGCATCCACCTTTCAGTTCTTAACATCTAAACACTAGAACGGTTTCCCATTATTTGAATAATCCTCAATCTTACTGACCCATAAATCTGCTCTGATTTTAATCATTCCATTGAAGTGCATGCAGTACGTTACTGCAAGAATGATTTTTGACCCAGTTGTCAATCTTTAAACAGAATCCCTAAGTGTAGTTCAGCCATCTGTCTTCAAATAACTCGAAGCAGCTGCCCTGTCATTTCTTTAGCATGATGCTGCCACTACAACGATTTACTGTTGGGATATTGTTTCTTGCAGTTATAGGTGCCGTGCTATTATAAAGCGTTTGTGTAAGTCAAAAGTTTATTTTTGGTCTCATTTGATCACTTTAAACATATTTGTTGAAAACTTTAAATGGGACTGCTTTTGGATTTCTCCTTGCCAAGGACTGATGGACTGATAATACACGTTCCTGCGAGCAGATTCTCCTACCTTTTCTGTTGATTTCTGCAGCTTTCTAACAACATGACTCTGCTGGCACTATGTTTAAACATGGGGGACGATTTGTTGAATGGTGTTATGCAGTGTGACTTTTCAACAATGGTCACTCGCCCAAATAACAGGAATTTTGTAGCTTACAATTCAACTTCGTTTCAATTATGCTCCTGAAGACGAGATTGTTGCCAGAGGTGCGATTTTTCGTCAAATTTGCAGTTGTGCCATAAAACTTTAATGATTGGATGACAGATGTATTAGCAAACCAAGATAGTATATCATTTAATAACCCTGTTATAAACTGCTCCACAATGTTATCAGTCATCTCTCAGGTGTGTTTCTGGGTTTTCATGATGCTGTTTTGTCTCTAAAGTTCTTTAACGTCTGAGAACTTTACAGGGCAGATGATTATATGCAAATGGACTATGTCTAATGATTAGTCAGTGTCTGAATTAGCTGGTTGCATTTTATTTACAGGTATAAAAGTGTGTACTTCAGAACACAAATATGGCCACATCTTTCAGGCTTTTAAATACATAATTTTCCTCCGGACTATCAGTTATGGAGTGCTTCGTCTTGGTCTACAACACAGACACCAACTAAAATATGTCAATTGTTATATAGAGGTAATGTGATTTATATTAACATGTTTAGTATGCTTCTCCTGCAGCATGAGCCTTGTGGAAAGTATTCCTCTATACCTACAATATAAAGACAATTCAACTTTTGGGATCCCACTGAAGGACACCTGGAAAGACCTTCTCTCCATAGCAAAGCACAGAGTTGAATTGGTCTCATTCTATTGGACCTTGACAGGAGAAGACATCAACGTTAACTCCTCCACTGATATTCCTGTGAGTTGCTGACTCACAACCTCCTTACATTTGTCATAAATGTTAGTATTTTGTTAGATGTTTTCTTGATTAAAAAGGGAAGGGACATCCTACAAGCCCTTGGGGAGCTACCCTCTAGGAATGTGTCCGTCCAAGTGGTGACTAGTGCTCCCTCATTCAAAATAAACTCCACAGACCTAAAGATCCTAAAACAGAAAGGTCTGACACTTACTCTTCATTTGTAAATACTTACTGTAAACACGGGTTATATTGTTGTGAATTGTTTTGACGGCTTTCGCCTGAAGGAGTTAAGGTGAGGAGAGTGGAGTTTAGACGTCTGACATCAGGCGTCCTCCACACCAAGTTCTGGATCGTTGACATGAAGCATGTGTTTATTGGAAGCGCCAACATGGACTGGAGGGCTCTGACACAGGTGAAACGTCACACTTGATGTGTAGAGCAGTTTTTTAAATAAATATTGTCCAGATTTAGATTACTTCGAGAATAAATTCCCACTCTGACTGCAGGTAAAGGAACTGGGAGTGGTTGTCTATAACTGTTCCAGTCTTGCAATGGACCTTGATAAGATCTTCCAGTCCTACTGGGTGATGGGGCAACCCAACAGCTCTCTGCCACAGCCCTGGCCTGAAAAATACTCCACTGACATCAATAAACAGCACCCCCTGCTGGTGCAAGAGGGCAACATCTCCAGCAGCATTTATATTGCTGTGAGTTGCCTAGGTTTCATTTTCTAAAGTTGTGAATGTAGGTTGTAGAATCTGAGTTTGGCTTCAACCACAAAAGCCAAATCAGGTGATTCCAAAGATCTGTACACTTTCCTAGGGTTCCCCACCATCCTTCTGTCCTTCATCAAGGACTCTGGACCTGGATGCTATACTGTCCTCCATCTCAGAGGCTGAGAAATTTGTTGACGTCGCCGTCATGGATTACTTTCCGACTACTCGTTTTGATAAAACTCACAAGTGAGCCCGAAATAATTGCTTTGCCATGTAACACTTTCTGGGGGTTTTTCCGTTCCTCACTGTGGAGTTGTTCCAGATACTGGCCCTTCATCGACGATGCGATCAAGATAGCTGCATTTGAGCAGAAGGTGAAGATCAGGATGCTGATCAGCTGCGGACGGGACTCTGATCCTGCCATGTTGCCCTTTCTTCAGTCTTTGGCTTCAATGGACTACTCTCCTGATCACATCAGCATCCAAATCGTGAGAAACTTCAGATAATCCAATCAAAGACATTTTAACACCAGACCACAATGTGCTTTCCAAAATTTGAACACAAAATTTGACATAAGCCCATGTTTGTTTGGAAAGCTTTTTACTTGTTTCGCTTAAACATTATTGACACAAGAAACTGAAAACTTTCTCACAGTCATCTTGCTTATTTTTTATTATTGTTATTATTATTTTTTTAGAAACTGTACATTGTCCCAGTGGGAAATCAGACTGATATCCCATACACCAGAGTTAACCATAATAAATACATGGTTACTGACAAAGTTGCATATATAGGTGAGTTTTTATTGATATGCTGAGGAATGTTAAAGGTAAATTGAGTTAATCATGGTACAAATAACACTATTTTCCAACCTAGGTACCTCCAACTGGGCCGGTGACTACTTTCTGAACACAGCCGGAGTGAGTTTGGTGATTTCCCAGAACACTCCTCGTTCTGCATGGAGCAATAACACCATGCACCAGCAGCTGAAGGACGTCTTTGACAGAGACTGGCACTCAGATTTCGCTGTGCACCTCAGGGATCTTGGACACAACCCAGACTGCGCACTGTCGACAATATGACTAAAGCTGTCATCAAACCACTCTGCATAATTTATTTTGCTTGCAATGCAACATTTCCATGATAGCTGTAACTTTGCATCATTTCAGTGTTAGTATTAGTGTCTTATATCATTTAAATATTAGAGTTATTATTGGTGGTTTAGGTAGTTATGTTGGTACTTCATACACTTCTATGCATATTTTCTATTGCTGCTTATGTGAATGTACAATATGTTGATATGCTATAAAATATACAGTCTAATATAGCTTTTAGACTTAACAAGAAAAAGTTAATCACTCAGTTGGCTGCTTAATAGCTTTGATTGGAGCTTCATTATAGTTTAGAAAACATTATTGTGCAGCTCTAAGTTTAAAAAATGGCACAAAAATCATTATTATTGCCGTATGATTTACTGACTCCTTCACTAAAGAAACTATGAACAAAACCCCTGACAGCACCTCATAAACACTGGAGATGCTTCTAGGAGGTGTGTTTAATGAAAACTGCAAGAAATATCAGTGAAAGACTCATAATATGAAACAGAGGAATAACATATTTTCCAAAGCTTCCTGCTTGCATTTAAAGTAGGAACTTACATTGAGTAGGAGCTGCTGCATTGTTTTTGTCAAAATCAGTGTTTTCAAAAATATAAGGATTTAACAAACACACTTTGGACAAAAACAACTGGATTATAAATGTGGAACATAACAGACACAAAGCAAAGAAAAAAAAAACTAAGATGATAAGGGTGCAGAGAATATAGATTAAAAAAATTCAATTGTTTGTTTAATATAAACATATATTATTGTTAATAATAATAATAATGTTTTCCTGTTCCTAAGGTAGTAAACTGTAAAGGGACGTTATTCTGTTGTCCGCCATGACAGCAGGGGGCAGTGTTGTAATTTATTGTGACCTCGCAGTGACGGAGCAGGGCGGAGCTCCAGCTTGTAGTACGTGTGCCTCTTCACAGTGAGAGCTTGCTTTACAGCATAGAAGAAGCCGAAATTATGGTGTTACTTGAAAATGATTCGGTAAGATCCTTAAAAAAACTTCGTGAAAAGTGTTTTTCTGTAAATATGAATCCACTGTTAAACACACATGCTTTCTTTATTTGCTGTTTGGCGACTCAACGTTTAGTAGCTAGTGATGCTAGCAGGGCTGCTAACGATGAACTGAACCTATGTGTGACTTTAAATTCGTGAACTGTTTGCATTTCAACTCCGTAAAGGCTTTAAATATTCTTTGTGGCTCAACAGTAATCTTTAAGGAACATTTCTGGATTTATGAGTGATGAAAGTAAAATGTGTGCCGTATTTGATGTCTCCACCGCATTGATGCACAACTCAATAAATGACCTACCCTTCTCTTCCTTAATTATATGAATGTCTTTTGTAACATAGTTGAATTTCCTTACAGTTTATAGAAAATGACCTCTGAAAAACCCCCAAACTAAAAGCTCGGAGTGAGCAACACTCCTTGTGCATTTGTGTTGCAATATAGCATATTGTTCTTCTTAGGTGACTCATTTTGTGGTTACACTTGTTAAATATAGGGATTGAAGAAAACTAACTTGAAACTGTTCTCTCGATAGTTCCTCACAGAGCTCACTCGGCTGTTCCAGAAGTGCAGAACCTCAGGCAGTGTTGTCATCACACTAAAGAAGTGTGAGTTGTGCTTGTTTGACCTAAATCCCAAACAGATGTTTCAATTGTAACCTTTGACCTCTAAACAGCTGGAATAGAGATGTTTCCCCTCTTTATTCTTTTAGATGATGGTAGAACTAAACCGATGCCCAAAAAAGGTCAGCCGGAGTCGTTTGAACCTGCGGATAACAAGTGTCTCGTCCGAGCATCAGACGGCAAGAAGAAGATTAGCACAGTGGTAAGTGGCTTCTTCGTGCTTGTTTTTTTTCTGTTAGGTTTTATTTAAATCTTGCTTCATCAGCTAATCAAGAACTTTTTGCCCCTGTAATTTTAGGTCACCACCAAAGAAGTAATTAAGTTTCAGATGGTACGTTGAGCTCAGCAGTTATTAAAAAGATACCCAGTGGTTGCGTTTTAACAGTACGTCTTCAGTCATTCACCCGTCTGCTGTGTTGTGTTCTCTATCCAGGCGTACTCCAACCTTCTAAGAGCTCACATAGATGGTCTTAAGAAGAAAGATAAGAAAAGCAAGAGCAAGAAAACCAAAGCCACACAATGAGCGATGGACTCTTTTTATGGAAACTGTGGATATCTGAGCTGTCCATTACAGTTTGAGGGGAAGGAAGGAGGCATCTTGTCACAATGTGATCTCCAGTTCCACTCAGCTCTCCTCCTGCCCACCTAAAACCTCAGAATCATCATCCTGGTGACTGTACACATGATGCCATTGTTTACATGGTGATGCTTTATCCCTGGCCTTTCGGTGCCATTTGGTTATTGAGAGCGACACCTGAGGGTTTTTATTTTCTTGTACGCTATAAAGCATGCCGCCATTTATTAAGTCTCTACCTTTTTTTTCAAGTTGGAGAAATCCCCTTCTTTACCACGGATCAACGTCACAGAGTCTAATTCTTACCAGCCTTTTGATTTTGCTTGTTGATCCCTATTTATGTTGAGCAGGGTTGGAATTTTGAATTAAGGAAAACAAATCTTTTTTTTTCAGTCTTATAGAAATTATTAAATCAGTTTGACATTGTTCAGTCTAATTTATGTTCAATCTGTTAGTACAACGACTAAAAATTGTCCCCCGTTTCTATTTACATGGCCAGATTATGCTGTACCAATCAAAAGGGGTTATATTGTCCCTTCATGATCTCCAGAACTTTAGTTCAGAAATAAATTTTTTGTTAAAAATATCTGATTTCAGTTTTTCTACTTAAAATGGTATATATTGGCTGGACATCAGTAGAGGGGGGCACGGGTAGTAAAAGCATTTTATAAATTTCTGTGCCGTGTAGGTAAAACCAGTCTGTAGTGGAGAAACAAATAATCTCATAGAGCTGTATTCTTCTTATCCAGTCTGTCCTTTGGGGACGTCGCGAGGTTACACTGCCGAGCGCTCTCGTCCTGATAGCCCTGCATCATCAGGCTTGTTACATATTGGAACATCATCTGAAAAAGGGGAAAAAAACACACGTTGGACATGTTATGAAAAAGGAAAAATGATTAAAAATCTGAAATTAAATGTTTTGTAGGTGAACTTTAATGATTTTAGTTATGCAGAGTAAAATGTTTATTTACATGAATTACTACCTTTCAGGGAACCCATTAATAGGCTTCCAAAATCAGACGGCAGAACAGTTTGGCTGCTGCATAAACCAAAACCATGACAGTAGATAACATACACAATGGAGGCTTGTAAGGATCTTCTTTGGCAACTACAGTAATGGAATTGAAGAGAAGGTAGATTCAGGCCTTGTAATTCTTCCCCAAGTTTCAGAAAAGGAGTTGCTTGGATGATTGACAAAATGTCTCCAAGAGAACAACGGAAGTTCAGTTGCCCTCATGGCCCAATCAAAGTCTTAAATAAGCTTTGCTTCCCAATCCTGCTAAGATGGCACTTTTGTTGTTTGTGCACCTTTTTTTCTTCCGCTTAACTTTCTTGTTAATATGACTGTAAACCGTCAGCTTCTTCACCTTTTGTCGCTTAACATTCTTGTGGAAAGTTTTTACTGGTATGTTAATATTCAGAGCTACATCATTTTGGGCTTCCAATAACTGCATCTATGTAATCTAGTAATTTCACTGCATGAACAGAATTACTGAACTTCATTTGCCTTTTATGGCTTGGCATGGCTTCAGAGATGCATTCATAAATTCACAAACAGGTTCCTTATTATTTCTACGCTGAGTAGTTCTGTCGGATGCAGATCTTTATTGTAGGTAACCCCCAATTTTACATTTTTAGTGAGGATATTTTTACAACAGCAGCATACGAGGTGATAATGAGAATTAGCTGGTCCCGGTTTTTTTATTATTGACTGGATTCTGCTACACAGAAAAGACACAATGTAAAATAGTTTTATTGTAATCAGTTTAAAATAAAACACTAAAAGTTAAACTCATGCTGTAACGCACACAGCGCTTCTTCTCTCCTCTCCTGCAAGTATA
Source organism: Orestias chungarensis (assembly GCA_032876305.1). Lineage (NCBI taxonomy): Eukaryota > Metazoa > Chordata > Actinopteri > Cyprinodontiformes > Cyprinodontidae > Orestias > Orestias chungarensis. The sequence goes on from JAVLVB010000602.1 coordinate 2,274,834, forward strand.
ACCTCTTTAAGATGTGAGTGCGGGTTACAGTCCATTTGCACTACTGATATAAAAAAAAAGTGCAGTCCTTATAATGAAAATGAAAATCTACTCGAAAATAATTACTTTGTATGTGAAACTAATGAGAAATCCTGGGCTGAAGCGACCCATGATAAAAATATCATGGGTCATCATTTTTAGAGGATGCAGACCATCAATAGTGTTTTAAGATATAAATTACTTTTAATAATGAAATAAATAAATAAATAAATTGTGACACAATACTAAAATAATACATTTAAACTGATGAAAGATAAAGTTGCTTTAATAATTAACAACACATGTCATCTTAAGGTTCTTTACAAGAAAATAATTAAAATCCAGTCATAAATACATGATAAACATAAGAAAAAATTTTTTTTTTTTAAATGCTGACATATTAAGAATTTAAAAAGATTTTTATAGCCATACTTTGATATTAGTTTAATACTTTGATGTTTGTGTCCCTAGAGTACAAATAATCTGTTTTAAAGTTGTTGTTTTTTTTTTACATAAATACTATTTACCAACATATTTTAGGAAGGCTTTTATTTAGAATCATTAAACATAGCTTTAACAATATTTTTTGGTTTCATTGCACCTTATTAGAAATGTAGATGTTTATTAGGGATGCCTGGTAGTTTGTTTGTTGTTGTTTTCCCCATTTCATATATTTTTAATATTGTAGATTTACAAAGCATGAAAATGTACCTTTAATTAGTCGGAAACAGTTATTTATAATATTTTTCAAAAACAAGGAGAAACAAAATGTATTTAAAACTGCTTGCTCTGAATAGTCAATTGGCTTAAAATTCTTTACAAAGTTTTACCAATTTCTCCATATAGGTCTTAATAGCATGGCTGTAAATAAAAATCCCATTAAAAAACAAGGTAAGATAAATGAAACTCCATAATATCAATTTATTTATTTTGATTTTGTGACTTTTATTTTGAAATTGTATCATCCAGTCAATACATTTCTTTAATTTACCTTCCAAGCTTCCTCCAACTCTGTGGTCCATCTCTCCTTTAGGATAGGCTGCACAGCACAGATAAACTCTGCTCCCACATACTGAAAAACACAAACCACCAAAAAAGCTGAGCTTTGAACTTTATTTAAATCATTAAATTTGATTTGGTCACTTGTTTTGGCTGCTGTGATCATTGGTGGGTCTTACCTTGTAGTATTTCGGTGGGGCATTGTAGTGATAATGGCTTTTTCCCAACTCCACAGCCAGAGTTTCCAGTCTTTCTGGCTGATCCAGTCTGGCCACACTCTTCTCAATGAAGGACATCACCCTGAGAGATGGGGGGGGACATTATGTTCAATTTTAATGATCTGTAAACATCCTATTTTTACCCACAGATTGCTGTTGAAAAGGTTAGCAATCGTGGAAATTCCTCCCTAAAAAAATATAAAAGAATTAGGTTCATGTGTTGCTTTCAATCCAGACCACACAGTGTATTGCCTTTGATAAATTCAGATAGATTCAACTTTATTGTCTTTGAACATGTCAAGCACAGGTAATAAAACAGCTTTCCAGTACAACTGTCCAGAGAACAGACATACATTATAAACAAGGGGAGCGCTGCCCTTTTAATCAGAACAGAAAGAAAAAAACACGTTAGGTGAGACTAGAAAAATCCTTTTCACACATGAAAACAACATCTTGTGGGGAGCCGGTGAAGGCTGCATGATCAGGTTCAATCTGAGAGTGTGTGATTGTATGCGTTTGTGTGCATGTGAGTGTTGAAGTGTGAGCGCCGTGTCAGAGGCCGGTGTCCTTAATGGCAGGATGGAAAGGTATCAGCCGGTTCATTCAGTTCTGAGCAGGTCCGCGGATGTCCTCAGGGAAGAGAGGGGGGCAGAGCATCTTGTTTACGTAACTTCCAGAACAAGTAGAAGATAGCTGGCCATCAAGGCCGAGCTGAGTAGCCATACAATAGTTGTTTTGGGTCAGGCCGACTCCAGGTTTGCCGTCTGCCTCCAAAGTCTCACTGATGCTTCTCAGTGGCGGATCCAAAAAGAAAAAATCCAAGTTCTTTCCACCAGATTCGGGCGTAAATCTTTCTCCGAGATTTTCCCCAATTTGCTTGTGTGTCAAGTATCGGCGACCAGCAAGGATCAGATCAAGTTTGCGATTCAACATCTCAGTTTTTCTGCAGAGTTCCTCAAACATGCCGAGCAGCCTCTCACTGGCCAGAACAGCGGCAACAGACGCTTTCCGAATTTCTCGATATGCCAGGTATCCGGCAACTCCATAAAGCAGAAATCCTGCTATCATAAATCCGATTGTATACACATCTTCCACGTCCTCGACCGACAAGGCCACCAGACACACGACCCTCCACTCCTGCCATGGATCCAGTGAGTATCCGGAGAAAAATGTCCCGTTTGGACAAGAGGGTTCTCCTTCAACATGCCTTCGATAAATTTGATCAACTGCGTTGACAGACCAGCTGACCGGATCCATGATTACTAATTGTGAAGATCTGCAAAGAGAGACTCCAAAAAGCAAAAGACCAGACACAAGAGCTGAGCACGGCAGATAGGCGAGGGCGTGGGGAATAGAGAAAAAGGGTCCTCCTTCACAGAGAGCAGGAAGAGAAAATGAAGACAGGTCCTGTTCTTCCTCCTCTCTCTTGATAGCGGGTCTTATCTCATGATTTTCCAGCAGGAAGCTTCTCACTGGAATGTGAAATACGTTTAATCATTTTGTGGATTGTTCCCAACGCCACGCTCCCCTCTGCACCTGCAGGTCCTCTATTTCTAATGCACTGTTTTTTGCCTAAGCAAACCCTCTCAGAAACATTCCGATTATGAAACCACATAATGTTTTTTAGCTATATTACTTTTCTAGCATTCATTTGAGTATTTTTCCCAATATGGTCAGATTTCTGAACTGATCGTCGCATTTTAGCTCCGAATCTCTGCAGCTCCTCCAGAGTAACCTTGATGTTCTTAACTGTATCAGACTTTGCAGATCTGTGGAGTTTCTTTTCTTCACAAAGCTGTTTGTTTTCTAATGTTTTGTGAAGCAATAGTAATAGTGATAGCACTTTATTTAGGGACATTGGAATAAAAGGGAGTTTGCATAAAGACTTTCCTATTTAAACAGACATGACTGTGTGGTGGAAACAATGATGTAGAAGTGTTAGCCTTTATTAGGACATTTGAAGATGACAAAATAAGCTTTCTAATGGGTTTTTCATGTGTGCAATGTGTTGTTATTCATTTATATATAGAGATGTTGCCCTGATCCTTCAGGGTGTGTCTTAAAATGTTGCACAACTAACATTAGTAATATCACTTCTGTTAATCTGCAAACTTCATTAAAGTACCAATCGCAAACAAGCTCTGCTATGTGTACACAAATGGGAAACGTTTTGCTTGATGCTTGTTTTAACAATTTCCCGACTCTGTGGTTTGGCATCAGATATTACTAATAGTATAGTTTCTACTTTCAACCTAAAAGCTTCAAATTTCACACTCATCTCAAATTACTTTTTTGCATTAAACGCAGAAAAAGAAAAAGAGAGACAGCATTCTGATGTACATCAAATGCGGCATGACTTTAATTTCAAGTCTTATTGACTTAAACATGGAGGAGAGAGACAAGGTTTTAAAATGTATCTAGATATGCAGAAATGTAGATTTATGTAACATATGGTTAGCAGTATGACACATAGATAACTGCTGGTCAAAAAGCTGGGGCTGCCTGTGTTAGACGGGCAGTGCTAGTTTGGTATTTTTAGACTGATTGGACTGTGACAAAACAAAAACTTTGTGACTGCAAAGTAGAAGAAAATTAATTAGTAAGTTTATATTCAACCCCCCTCCCCCTACGGGTGTGGTTTAGTCTCACTACGTATCAAGCTGCTCTAAAATGGCCCTCAGTGGTCTCATGGAGAACATTAGTAAGTAAATTGCGTCAATAAAGAATATTTGAGCAAAATCTAAAACGACACTATAAGCATGATTTGTCATCTGCTTCTAGAAATCAATTGGATTATCAGTCCTTTATAACCCGGCATGGCCTCCAACCTTGACTGATGACCAATGACTAAATGAACTCCAACATTTAGGCAGGTTCAATGACTAAAGCTGGGATGTGAAGTCAATTTAGGCTATAAATAAGGCTATTAATCAGAATCCCCAAACTGTGACTATAGTTTTACTATAAATCTACTAAGACATAAAGATCTACCTGGACTAAGAGCTGAAGCAAAGGGAGCATTAATCGGAGAAAAAGCCGCCAGGACTGGAAGAGCTGCAGGGATCCGCAGGTCAGGTGGGAGAATCTGTTGATGGTACAGCTATTAGCAGTTCACTCTATGAATTTGACTTGGTCAGTAGTTGTGGGATGATTGGTGGCACTAAATCAAATGTAATTCTGGATGAAAAAGGTGAAAAGCTGCAATGGACTCGGGTTGCAATAGAGGTTAACTTTCCCTCATGAAAAAAACCATACATATGCACCCCAAACTGCAACAGCTGTGTTTTAATGAAAGAAAACTCCTCTGTAAGAATGGCTTAGTCAAAGTCCAGACCTAAATCCAGTTAGAAATTCATGGCATGACTTGAAAACTGATTTTTAAAGATACAAAATGTAAATTTAAAGATGAATCCTGCAGTTTTTAGATAATAAAAGATGGGCTTTATATCACAGCCAGAAGCTGCATTTTTATCTATTTGTAACATAAAATAAGTTCAAATATGTGGGTGTAACTTGCAAACTTTTTAATTAATAGGGGTGTGATTACATTTTCAGACTGCAGCATGGAGGTGTTGCTTGTAACTCACCGCAGGCCGTGAGCTCGGAGCTCCCGGTTTGTCCTCAGCCTCTCCAGGTCCTGTACATCTCGAAAAAGGAAGAAGACATCCTTGCACTCGGGATGGGTCTCAAACAGCCTGTTACCAAGACAACGAGAGCAACAGAAGCAGCCATCTGTGAGCCTCTGAGAGCCACTCGTGAGGCAGCCTGTCACATTCATGGCCGAACCGAAACAAATGTCCCCCTCGGGCCCCACCCCTCCATCATCATGAAGACGGAAAGCCTTTAGGATTAGTCACAGAGTGATCCTGTTTTCAAAATGCAGAGGGTAAACACACAAATTTATTCTCATCACTTTGATAAGTGGCTTCAGTTCTCAACACTTTGTTTTCTTTCTTCTTCCTCTGGCCCTTCTCGAAAAGAGATACGATTTATTTTTTATTTATTTTTTCTTGTCACTGATCTTGGTCTGATTATTTTTATCACAGCAGCCTTCCGCTCAGATTTGAACAACAAGCAGCTGCAATCAGTGACAGGATATGGAGGACATGCAAGTTTATCGGCCAGATGATTCTTCAGTTTGCTGCTGATTGATTATCAGGCTGTGATTCCTGAAATATAGTTGGACTGGAGAGTTATAGATTTAAGGATGGTGCTCACACTAATGACCTAAAAGATTTAGGTACTTTATTTTGAAATAAATTAAAATGACAATAACTCATATTAGTATCCTGTCTTTTTGTAGGATTACTCTGCTTAAGGTCGAAGTGCTCACTGCTGGTTTGCTTTATTCAGTCAAAAACTGGTTTCAATCTGGATCATTGTCACGTTAAAACATCCAGCTGTGTCCAAGTTTCATTTATTTTATAGTTGACATCAGGTGCAGTCCAATAATCTGTTGGGCAATACATTAGTTAGCTTGGCAGTGAAACAAGCCCTCGGCATGATGTAGCTGCCTCCGTGCTCGGTACCGTGTTGGTTTCGTTTGCCTCGCCTTGACTCCTCTAAGCTTTAATTCTTGTCACATAGATTAATAGGCTTAATGTTGGTCACCTTTGTTTATAATATTTTTCTGCAGGAGACATTTGTTTTTAAACAGGTTCGAAGGTTTTAACACACAACTAGATGTTCTAACAGGACAATAATCCAAAAGACAGATCCAAAGTAGTTAGCCTCAGACTTAACCCTGTTAAAAATGTATAAACTCTGCTTAATAGCCAGTTCTTTGCATTAAACCAAGCACTTTTAAAATTAGCTTTGAAGAAAGTTGGTCAAATATGCAGAAAGAGTTACACCAGTAACGTTGTTGATGCCAACAAAACAGTGGAAATGCAACTTGTTTGCCCTTATGGGCGTTTATAAATATGTTATGTAAAATTGGTGGTTGTTACACAGAATAGCTTCAGTCTCGTGGAGCCAATTGATATTTTTATGATACATGATAGAAATAATAAACTAAAAAAAGGAATAATCCAAAATACATTTGAAAAAGCCTTAAAATTGATGTGAGGCATATGTCAACTATATGAGTTTGCAAACCAGAAATATAAGGATTCTTTCATTCTTCATAAAATTTAACACAGATGTTGTAATAAGCATGAACATTTTTCTCCGATAAGGATGAGGATAAAAATTATGGAATGATGAACCAAAAAGGAAATAAATCCTGGTTAGTAATTTGTTCTCCCTGGTTTGATTTTTATCATAGCTTAAAATCTTTTAGGCATGACTATTACAAATGAGAAAAATTAATATACTTAATTGATCATGTTTCATATCAGCTTTTAAATCGGTGAAACTTTATCAGCAAATATATTTTTAATGAACAACTTTAACCTGACCGTCTGCTGCCATCATTAATCTGACATGTGACAACAGTTAATACAAATCTGATTTTAACACACAGCACGCATCGTCATTGAACAATGCAGATCATTTGAATTTTGAATTGTTGAAATGAAAACGAGTTTTAACATGCAGAGAAACGTCTTCTTCTCTTGTGCTTTGCCGTAATATGGAGCCTCTATACAGTTAATGAAAGAGGGGAAATGCTCGTTTTACTTCAGGCTGTTATCTTCAAATGCTTCATCTGACCCACATCAAGCCAACGTTCTGGCTAACTGTAATCTCGTTTTCTCCTCTTGAGCTGTTTATCATGATTTACATTAAGCCATTCTGTGTTCTAAATCTCATTTCCTTCAGCCCGTGCATCTCAGTTCGTCACGACCGGCAGCTCCCATTACCTCCTGTTTGAGTCTCACTCCTTTGGTTCCTATTTAAGCTTGAAGTTTTCCTCTCTCATTACTTTGACATCTCTCATAACATCTCCATTTTGTGTGGCCCTGGTCTAAGCTTCTAGGAACAGGTGACTGGTGACACCCAGCACTCGATGCTGGGTTACCATCTTGAAAGAAATGTTTCATCATTCAGAAATGTTACGGCTTAAAGCGCTCTTCTTAAAGGTCATGTCTTCTGTCACTCAGAAGTGTTTTTAAGGCACCAACATTTGGTTTTAAATCTGTGATTTGTGCATCTGTTCGCTGCTAATAGGTTTCTTCTGGTGTATTTAACCATAAAAATAATACTTTTCTCAAATCCTTTAATATATGTACTTTTTAGGTCAGATTTTGTAAATGTTCTCCTCTAGCAGACATGATTTCCAACTGTCAGCAATAGTCCTACACATGAAGAAAAGTTGCATATTTTACTGTGGAAAACTACATATGGAAGTTATTTATAGAATTCGATAAATTGGTAATTGTATACTTTCATTTATAGAGTTTTTTCCTTTTTTTATTTTTTTTCCTTTTTTATTTTTTATTTTTAAAACAAGGACCTGAAAAATATATTATTTTATGTATATGGCAAACCACAGTCCATACTTTGCCTATTAAAGGATGCTGCCAACTCCTTGTTCAAGTATCCAGAGTTGCTCAGAACCGTTTAGTTTTATTATGACCAGAAACCTTCCTGTACATGCTTGCAGTGTCCTAAACAAAAATGTAACTTATTCACTATTACTATTCTTTAAGGCTGGATTTTTAGTGTGCACCATGAAATAGTGCCGCTGACAACTTCGACTGCTCCACTAATTATTATCATATCAACACATTCTCCCACCTGAGCTGTGGATCCATGCAGCTCTTTTTATAGCCAGATGAAATTCAGAACAATTTATGGCTTTTCCAACCGTAAAGAAATACAGACATATAATAGTTTGACAAATTGAACATTTGGCTAAGAATTTTTGCAATCTAAAGGAATCAATTAGCTGTATGCTAGATTGTTATTCTGAAAGCTTTCTAACATTTTTAAGTAAAATTTCATACGTATAAAGTTTCTCACATGGTGTTTTTTTTAAATAAATGATGACATCTAAACTGAAAAATATTTGCAGGGAAGATTTTCAATCTTTTTTTTTTACTTAAATTATTCCGTGAGGCTGTGACAACAAAGGAAATACCTTTTCTTTTTATATTTTCTGCTTCCAAACGTTATTCCCAATAGAGAAAAAGGTTGGGAAATGGACGGCTTTCCCTCTGAGCACATCATGTAGAGCTCTCGTTTTTTTCCACTATTGTTTGTTCCTCCTGTGGACGAGAGCGAGCACGCTCTAACAACATATGCAGGCAATGTTGCTCTCCAAAATAGCAAGAGTGGGATTTTAATTGGCTTTGGAGAGAGGTTGAATTCAGTCCAATCCTGCATTATTCACAGCCGTTTCGATCTGCTCTTCGCTCATATTTATTATGTGTAAGAGAAAAACATTCTTTGACAGTTAGAAAGAAATTGAGTGTTCAATTTCAGGAGAAAGAACTGTTTGCTGAGTTTCAATGTCGTGACCCTGGTCTGGCTCTGAGCTGTTATCTGTTATCTGAAAATCAAATATAATTGTCTTTTTACACCATGCTTTTAAAGTTTATCCCTTTATAATACCTTATTTATCTTATTATTCTGCAAACTACCTGAGAGTTAAAGATGTTTATGTGGAGGCTGCTTATCTTTGTAAACAATACAAATTAGCTTTCCTAATGGCTAATTCCCCTAATAACCCACAACTACTGCAGACCAGACATTCTGTCATGTCGTGTAACAATGTTATGATGGAAGAGATTAAAGCAGGGGTGATGTACTGTTGTGGCTTGTGAAAGGTCAGGCAGACATCAGAGGGCATTTCAAAAGACCCTTCGGAGACCTGAGAGGTAATTTCTTATCTGTAAACAAAACCTTTTTGACCCGTGCACTTAAACAGTGGCATTCAGTTTTCATTTTAGTTAAGTATTTATGTGTTTAAACATGAAAATACATTTGCATTTGTTTAAACAAAAATAGAACCTCACTGTATTTAAATTCAATGTGGTTCTGAGCTTCATATAGAATAAGTTGATAAATAGATTACCTAAACTTAAAGAGTAGCTCCCCCCCTAATGCATACTGTTTATTGAAGGCAAAAAAAGTAATAGTAGAGTAGCCTATAGGGATATTAAGATGTAATAAATTGAGCTAATATTGATGTACGATATTATTGTTTCTTATAACTGATACTTAACGATAATGTAGATATATTTTCCTATGCTTTAGACACCTTGAATAAACAATCTCGCTACTGGCATTGCATCCCTCCTTCACTTAAACACTAAAACATCCTACAATGACTGCTGTCACATGACCAAACAAAAACTACACGACCAACCCCCTCCTCCGCCTGAAACAGATATTATTGCTGGGCAGGTTTAACTCATCGAGCTGATATTGATATTTTAACACGATAACTTGACACTGGCCTATAACAGCGTTAATGGTGATTCATTGTACATTCATGGTAGTATAAGAGTAGAGGAAACAAAATCTTACATTATCATTGTCAAAAAGCTGGTGCTGCTAATTTTAATATAAATTTAACACGTTTGTACATTTCTGAAATAAATCAAACACATGTATCAAGTTTTAATAAAGTTTGTGAGCAACTTGAGATGTCTTTGTCCCCTGTATGTGCATTTACCTTGGATCTGGTCCACATTTACAACTATTATAAATGTGATTTGTCACACTATAACTATAAAAGTAGTATGTTGTCACATAAAGTATCTTAATAGTATAATGTTGGTTTATACACAAATGATGAGGAAGTCAGGAAGACCATTGACTTTAACCCACTGAAGAAAAAGTTCATTTTATTATTTTATTTACTCTCATTTGCTTTTGCTTTTGTAACCAGACAAGCTTAATTAACTCAATCTTTTAACTAAATATTTTTTTTTTTTAAATCTAAATATTTCATCGGAAATAGTAGGGTATTTGACTCAATCATAAACTACTTTCCCCCGTTTTTGGACCACTATAAAGCCAAATAAATGCTACAAGTAAAAAGAGAAACTATTTGAACTCATCTTACCTGACAAACATAATAATTCCAACTTTGGCTATGTCGTCTCGAATAACTTTCCAGGAATCCTTGATCATCTGAATCTGCTGCTCGCTGGGATGCGCAGCATCCTCTCTGTCTCTCTGGGGAAACTCCGTCTTTGTTGCCGGACCTGAAATTGCGCAACCCATTCTTCATCCAACACGCACGGAGCGAGAGGAGACGATGGAGTGTTTAATTTACCACCAGTCCCAGATGGATGGAAGGTTAAAGTGTTCAGAGCAGATCGGCTGCAGGTGAGGCATCTGTGATTTAAATCTGTCTCTTCTTCTTTTGGAGGAAAAAAAAAATATATCACGCATCATTCAGTATAGAGGAGGAGGCAGGTTCTTCAGAATAAGAGACCCGGCTCTCCAAATGTGCACATAATTCACCAAACACTCTTTTTCTTTGTGGAATAAAGTTCTTTTGCTCTATTTTTAACCTGATAATTTATCCAATTAGGGGTGAAATAAACTGAGCTGCATATATGACCCAATCCTAAAACATGCCAGAGGATTATTTCACAAAAAAACAACAAAAATCTATTTAGGAATTGGTTCTACAAGATGTTCTTTTATTTGGATAACTGCTCCTCAGAAGTTTGCAAATAAATTGCACTTTTTGTTATGGAAAACAAGCTTGTTGTTCAAGTCTGGCTGGTTGTTTGGTGACTATTCTCAGTTTGTAGAGTTGGATCAAAGCCTCTCAAATGTTTAATGCAATAAAAAGTCAATTTTTAAGCATATATGTGTTGATATCACATTGAAGAATTGGTTTCCTCTCGTTCTTAGGTGTTAAAATGCCATTCTTATTTAATAACGATTGTTCTGGTTAGTCATTTGTCTAAACTGGTTTTAGGTTGGATATTTGTTTATCATTTTTGAATGGCCCAAACCTAAAAAATATAAAAAACCCTGCTAAAAATGTGTGAAATATTACTGAAAGCAGCCAAAATTAGTGTGTCATATTTACTGCACACTTGTGTGATGCAAAGTTAGTGTGGAAACAAGGCAGTATTTATACATTTAAACAAGCTATTCCTAAAACAAAATGTGTTAGATATAAGGTACATTTATACAGTAGAGTAAATGACACCTGATTGGAGAGTTGGAATGAGTCTTTCTTCCATAAATACATTGAAATGATCAGACATTGGTGTTAAAGACATCCAGGTTGCTTTAGCAGCATTCAGCTCGTCTGCAGTGTTGGGTCCGGCTTCTTTCATTTTCCTCTTTACAATATTGATTCTTTAGTAGGTGCATGTAGATAACTGTGCTAACAGAATCCCTTTTTGCATTGAGGACATTTGACAACTCATATGAATTGGTTAAATATAACGTAAGACTGCTGAAAACTTCCCACTGTATCTCAAGCAAGTTGGATTCTGTGCTTCTTCTTCCCTCCTTCAGCAATTTTTTTCTAAAAACACCTTTTCCTTCCACTTAACATCCCATCAATATGCTTGAATACAGGCCAGCTTCTTTAGTGGTGACCTTTTCTGAATTATCCTTCCTGTAATGGGTGTCAATGACTACCTGCTGGACAATTGTCAAACTTTAATTGAGTTGAACCCAAAATTGAATTTAAGGTTTTAATAAGGTGTGACCCATAATTGTGAAAACTGACAGAAGTAGATAATAATGTAAATATTATACTTGGGGAAAAAAATGCATGCATTAAAATAAAAGTCATCTGTTGGAACTGGGACTCCAAGATCACTTGAATTCAGACAGTACAAGTTTATGAATGCACCAGCTGTTAACATACTAAACAAAAAAAAAATATTTTCAATATGAATTTTATGAACACGACTCTTTTAAAGCTAATTCATAAAATTCTGCTGACGTAATTGTGAAACAAAATAAGCTTCACAATCTTGAGTCGGCCCTGCCAGGCGACTCCATCTTCACCTGAGAAAGAGACAAAAAACCCTGGCAGACGTAGCATTTCTGTTTTTATTGAAAATTACAGGCAACTGTGCAATAGCCACAAAACAAGTTTATAAGAGACCGGTATTTACATATGGTCAAACCTGCAAAAAAATAAATAATTCTCATGAAAATATACAAGTTGTTGATAAAAAATAAAGCTCCAGTGATGTGAAACTGTTTTACAAGCAGCTCAGTAAAATGTGGAAGCATCTTTTTTTGCTGTCTTTGTGCATCAAAACAAAAACAGAGGCCAAAACGTAACAGTTGTTGGCGCCTGAACAGGGATATCAACAGCAAGCCGACGTCCTCTGAAACTCTGCAGAGTTAATATTATTGACTACAGCAGCCAACAGTAGGTAACATATCACTTTTTTGATAAAGGAGAATATAGTTTTCCACAAAACCGTAATGTGCAGACAAATACAGATAAAATAAGCATCATGTCGTTTTCAAGACGGCTTCCCATGCCATCAGTTTTATATTACACTGGTGCAGAGATCATTGCACCTTGTCACCTGTATAAGAAACCTTGTGAACAGAGGAAAGCGCTGTGTAACTTCCATGTTTACATTTAGCTTGTACCCAAGCTCTGAAACTTCTCCCGTAAGCTCTTCACCAGGTTACTCTCTGAGGACTTCCCAGAACTCAGTGACTTTGTGCTGTTAAGATCATCCTGGAAGAGCCCGCACTCATCCTTGATTCTGTCACACGATGAATATCTGTGGGACGCTCCCTGAAGGTTCTGTTCTTCATGCAGAGGGACAGACCCGAGCATTTGGTCCAAGGAGCTCCACCTGCACAGCAGGGAGCGCTTCTTCTGCTGAGGCCAATCCTCTTCCTTAAGACATCTCTTACACCAGTCCAAGTTGAGATCTGAGATACTTCTGTACTTATGGGAGGTGCGGCTCTCCTTTAGCCCCTCTGGTTCTGTGCAGATGCAGTGTGTGTTTAGAGAGCAGGAGTTGTCCGCGTATTTGGAACACAGCTCCTGGACGTGAGGCCAGTGGAAGTTCTCAGACTGAGGGCTGAGTGGGGAGTTTGCCGTACCCGAGGAGCTTGTTGGAGAAGCTGGAGTCTGGTCCGAACCCGGAGAACAAACTTCATGGATGACGTCCTGATCACCAAAACCCATGGCCAGCCTCAAGTTAGGTTTAACTGCATGGAAACACAAAGATACAAGGAATTGACGTCAATTTCTGGACGTAACTTTGCATTCCTACTCATTGGACTTATTCATTATTTGTTGAAAACTGCAACCCTCCCTCCTAACCTGAATGTCTCGGTTTCGTTAAGAGTTACATTATTAGTTAACATCATGATTCTGCCATAACAAGACTCATTTACGGTTTGAGACATTGGAGCCACAGATGAAAACAAAACTGATCTTTTTGGCCTACAGGTGAAAGGCTATTTGTGGTAGAACATCCTGAAGATACGACATATTCTTATGGTAAAACAAGGGAGTGGGAGCTTCATGCAGGTTGAAGTATCAAAACAGTGGCAGTACGCCTCAGAGGTTCACTTTTCCCCAGATATGACGCCAAACATTCATCCAGTGCTACAACAGAATGGCTTAGAAAACAGTAGATTCATATGATAAATTGGTCCAATCCAAGTTCTATTGAGAATCTGTGCCAGGCGTGCAAATATATCAGTCTGTAGAGACGCGACACTGTTTCAGACTTTCCTCCATAGACTTGCAGGTGTTTGTAAAAAAACAACAACACCAATGTACTGTAAATCTATAAATATAAAACTGTGATAAATATGTATAGAAAATCTAGTCTGTGACTGAAAGATGGGTATTTTCCAGACGTATTAATATTTGTCAAAGACCAGCAATTGGTTCAGTTGATGACCTTCTCCTTACCTGTTTTCCTGAGCTTCTCCTGGAGTCCTTCTGGGTTTGCAGTTTGTCGGCTCCTCTGCCACACAGCTGGCCTGTTGTTCTTGATGCGCTGGCTGTACTGACGAGCCAGCTGGAACACTTTGTTTTTCATCTTGCCCATTTCGTGCTGGATCTGGTCTCTATCTATCGTGGTTTGAAAGCTAATGCTCTTGGGTAAAAGGCTTGGAAGGAAATTGTCATTCTCCTGAAATGCTGGCGGTGTACACTGTTTCGAGTCGTGAGCAGAACCCTGATCTTCAGCGGGGGCACTGATGGCTGGTGATGACACCGAGCATGCAAGCTCTTCTCCAATCTGTGGCGACGGATTTTCGTTTTTCACCTCGAAAGTATCGATACCGTTTTCCACTCTTTGGTCGTCAATCTTCTCTGCTGCTACTTTTTTCACTTCCTGGATGTCCTCCTCAGTTTCCATAACATTCCAAACCTTCAGCATTTCGGATGAAGGGATAAACTCTTCCTCTGGGGTGAATCCTACTGTGACGCTATTAGATCGAACCTTGTCCTCAAATGAGCTTTGAGCTTCAATTTTTTTACTCTTTTCTAATCCAGGAAGGTCAAACACAGACCAAGAAGTGGGTCTGTTTCGAGAGAGGCCTTTACTGCAGACTGGACTGACCTTCTCTTTGGGTACATCATTCAGCTGTCGACTTAAATTTTTCACCAGGCCGGCAGGAATGTAAGACCGACTTTCTCTGCGTTTGAGGCTGAAGTTAGCGTCTTGGTACTCAGCATGCTCATAGTATTGCCTGATTTTATGTATGAGGAGGCGATCCTTTTTGGACAGAGTGGACCTACGTTCTCCTTCATTTAGACCAGGCTCAGGGCCCAACCGGCCGGCCTTGGAGGTGGTCGGTGATTCAGATGAAGAGTTATCCAACATTTCCTGCGTCTGTTTCTCCATGCTCAGACAGGCTGAAAGGGGTCTTTGGAAGGGGTCTTTATCTAGAAGCTCCTCAGAAACCACACTGCTCCGTCGTGACAAACTGCTGATAAGGTTGTCAGCCATTGCGTCCGACTGATCCAACACAGAGGAAATCAAAATGCTTTTATTGTTTGAAAGCACTTCCTCTTCCTCCTCTGATAGCTCACCGTTCATCAGCAAACTACTCTCTTCCACCTGGAGACCAGAAGACTCGCTCTCTTCCTCTTCGTCTCTTCCGGTTTCTCTGGAGGCATCCAAACAGTCTGGGCTCTCAGTTTCTTGCTCAGAGGAACACTTTGTAATCTCAAAGCAGTGGGAGTTCTCCTGCTCCAACCTATTATTTGGTTCTACTTGTGGGACATGGTCTAAGTGACACAGCTCCTGTGCATTGACCTAAAAAGACAATAGCAGTGATAGAATACATTTTAACGTGTCCCATTATAGTAAATAGTTCATTTTTTAAATCTGATTAATCAATTTTCACCCGTTTTTCATATTACAATCCCTTCAATGTATTTGAGGCATTTTATGTGACAGACAAAAGAAGAACATGGTTTCAAAGTGTTTTTTTAAATTAATTTAAAATAGCATTTTAATGCATTTGCATTCAGCTCCCTCACACCCCACAATAATTTCAACTGCCTTCAGAGGGTAAAGAGCAATTATGGCCTCAGCAAGGCAGACTACATATGCACACACCACTTTTCAGATTTTTATTAGTCCAAAAATGTAGAAACCATTTATTGTTTTTTTTTTCCATTTCACCTATCCACTACTTTGTGTTGTTCCATCACATAAAATCCCACTGAAGTACTTTACAAAAATACAAAATGCAAACATGTTCAAAATGTATGAATCCTTTTACAATTGTCTGTGGCTTGGATTTGCAACAAGACTTGTTGTTTTGCCATTTGCAGTCCGCTTCCTTCAACTCTTCTCAGATAAAGAA
The DNA here is from genome assembly GCA_032876305.1 of Orestias chungarensis. Taxonomy (NCBI): domain Eukaryota; kingdom Metazoa; phylum Chordata; class Actinopteri; order Cyprinodontiformes; family Cyprinodontidae; genus Orestias; species Orestias chungarensis. The sequence goes on from JAVLVB010000602.1 coordinate 2,290,745, forward strand.
GAATAAATTATCCTTGGCCAGTTAGGCTGAGCCTCCTCTGCTGTTCTTCCTGCTATTCTAAATCTGTGCCCAGGTGTTACCTGCTCATCTGCAGCGACTGCAAATTGCAAATTGCCAAAAAAAAGCTGTTTGCCATAGATAAGGTTCACTCAGCTCAGATGCAGAACATGCAGAGGGGGGAGTGCTGACCACAGCAAATGCTCTCCATGTGGTGCTTTAATTTCCATCACAAAAAACGGACTGCATGCAGAGATGATTCAACGGTGCTCATGGCAAAGGGCATCTATTTGCTAGGAATTTAAGTTTTTAAATACAATGTTATACTGAATCACCTAGCATCTATGAAAAAGAAACAATGAAAACAGAGAAAGAGTTTTAAAATGGGCTCAGTAACGACTGTGGGTTTTTTTTTTTATAGGGTGAATACGTGTCACATGTGGCCAAAGATAGGCGTATGGAAATAAGGTTAAAGGGATGTAGGCATAAATGTAATATTGAATAGTTTTTTTTGAGCACCTGAGTGTGGACAGTTTGTTCCACAGATATATCTACGGCGTTTTGCTCCCCCCTGCATGTTTCAGCGTCCTCGATCCGCGCAGCTTTTTGTTCAGCAGCGTCCTCATTCCGATCATCCTGAAAAGGCACAAAAGTCTTTTTAGTCAACATCAGCACGTTTGCAAGTTTTATAACTATCAAAGATCTCAAGCGATAAATGACTATACTATTTCCAACAATTCGACTATAATTAGTCCTAAAGTTAAAGCAGAAGTATTCTAGCAAAACACCAATTTAAGTCAAAGTCTTTGTCATGAATATTATTATTTCCTCCAATTTAAAAACCCAGGAAGCTTTAAAATATTTAGGTAGAAGCTGTACTGAGTTTAAATTATATATATTTGTTGTTGATTGCTTTAAACCTTGGATGCAAATATTTTATTTAATGTTTAATGATTTGTAGGAAATGTTGTTTGGGCTGCAACAGTAGATTGTTGAAATTTGATAAACCTGGAGGTCTCTCCGAGGTTAAAAGTGGTTGTCTTAGTTTATATTTTGACTTCTGTGTTATCTCAAATTGGCCTTCAGCTGCTTGAGCAGATCCCGTGACTACTACCTTATCTACTACCCTATTTTACAGTTTGTTAGTGGAGGTGTTGGTGAAATCTGACCAGTTAAGGCTGTAAAAGGTTTTTCTACAACCTTCTGAGAGACTAATTTACTCTCGATAAATATTTGGTCCCAAACAGTTTCATATTTTCAGCCTTTATTCATTCTATAACTAAAATTTCCCATTGAAATAGTGTATAGAATGGAATGTGTTAAACCTTGCTCTTTGTGTTAATGTAGATTTGTTAATCCATATAGAGTAGATTTTAGGTTAATTGACAATAAATTTAAGTATCGTTTTATGGTTTAATTATTTTTTAAATTCCAAATAGATCTTTAATGCTGGGAAAGTACACACAAATATTCAGAAATTGATCCTCACTCAGATTTACTTTGATAGAATATTGGATTGATTGTTTCTGAATATATTGCATAAATGTCCCATAATGTGGCAAAATCTACTACTGAAGCAACATATTCCAATCAACAGTGCTTATTCAATCCTACTCAGAAACAATACGGCTATAACAATGAACCCTAACAAAGAATGTTTCAAAGGGAAATTATTCAGTAATATGATTATCAAAAGGAAAAGCTCCCTGACTATTGTAATTATCTTTAATCAGATGGATACATTTACCTTTGAAGTCAAACAATATTTAACAGAGCATGTAAGGATATCATCGTGCAAATGCACAACAAGCATAAGTCATGCAGTCATAAAACGGTTAATAAATGCAGCAACAACACTGGGGAGATACACATGCAGTACAAATGTATAATGAAAATTAGATATGAACTGGGATGATTTAGACTCTGAAAGAACAAAAGCAAAAAAGGCATAATTGTTTTTTTTTTTTTTAATACCCCTCATCTATACTGAAGCATTCAGAATGGACAATGTGGGGTACTGAGTCAATTTAGGGAAGACAAAGAGGGAGAGCCAGTGTGGGAGAGAGAGTGGTATGTTAGTTCTGGTGAGCCATTGGTTCGGAGCAGGAAATGGGAAACCCGTGGGTGGCAGGGACCCTCACCGTTGTGGAGTGAGTAGAAAGCAAAGCCCTGGCTCTATAATGCCAGCAGGAGATGGCTTCCAGCACCGAGCTGGCAAAGTCCGCTACCTGGTCGTCTCCCAACAGCATATCGTCCTTGCAACTCTCCCCATCCTCTTCCTCTACCGCCTTCTCTTGCACCTCTGCCTTTCTAGGTGAAGAGTCACTGTCAGCTGCATTTAGCTGCTCCACGGAGTTCCTTAGGTCCCCCACACACGGCCTCTCACCCTGGGGCTCCACTAGACAGGAGGTCAGTGTAGCGACACTTGAAGCTGGTTGCATGGAGCTCATATCCCCCAACAGTGTCCCTTCACTGTCAGCGTGCTGTAGCGTGGAGTCATAGAAATGTGGTTTGTTATTGCACAGCTTGTGCTAGAGCCTTTTTTTGACTGCAAGGCTGCAATAGTAAAGGCTCAATAGTAGGGTAATAGTGAAAGGCTTTGTCTAACAGCAGTGGGTTAAGAAATAATTTTTGCAGACTAAGGAAAAGAAACAATATTCCCATCTATAATTTTTATTTCTTTTTAAATGCAAAAAAACACAATCCCAGCTAAACATCCAGTTTGTGATGTCAAGAGAACAAGAGTATCACCGGTCATTTTAAACTTAACACATTTAACATGGCAAAAATCCTTAATTTAACGGACAATAATCAAAAAAATACATTTAAAAAGGTAAACAGTACTTTAAAAAGAATTTAGACACTTTGCAAAACGCACCTCAGATCCAGTTTTAGCGTTGTTGGATGAACACAACGCCTATTAGTAGGATTTTTGTATAAATTCACAAGGTTTTCAAGAATTGTAGTGAGCTCTGGCTGTTTGGTGAGTTTATCGACACGGGTGGAACACAACACGTTTGTGTAAATGAATGCTGTTGGCTTTCATTTTCAGTCCTGTTTTTGCATCAAATGTTAGAGAAACAGCTTCTGTTATGTTACGGTTATGCCATTTTTTCCCTAAATTTGTTAATCATCATCATCATCATCTGAGTTGCTCATACTGACAGCATTGGTGAAGACTCAGGATGACTGAATGCTAAAATAAGATCAAATGGGGCTTCAATAAAGTGCTACTTTAAGGTTGTGTGCATACTTCTGCTGCAAGGTTAGTGCATCCATTTAGGATTATATTATTGTCACTAAATAGATTTCTTAGTTGAGTATTAATAAGGTACATGTTACATTCAAGTGGGAAAAGGTTTTAAAACCATAGATCATGTTGTTCTTTTTCACAAACAGGGAGTGTACACTTTTCATATCAACAGTGAGGTTTATTAACCTCATTAAGGTGCATTGCTACTTATTGAACATGTTAAGCAAGGGTTCATAAAAACCCGTTTTGGATTACCTCAACTTACCTTCAAAACATCTGCACAGTGAACAAAGATTTAGACGAAGGCACCAACATAAGAGAAAAACAAAATAAATGAAAAAGTCAATAACAGGTCAGATATCATGTTCAGTAATATCCTGAATTTTAAATGCATTTAGAGGTAAGGAGACAATCTCTGCTTCCTCATTCAGGCAGCAGTCAGTCTCGAGAGGGGGGGGCTCTGTGATTAGGTAAATACCATTTCGTTCGCCCAAGCTTAACTGGACATGATGCAATTTGCCAGGAAGTGATGAACAACTCCCTTATCCCGATGAGAAGGTTTGACATGAAAATTACTTGTTCATTACATCGTCTGGAGAGACCGTTTTGGACAGGGAGCGAGGGAGGGAGCGGTGGAACAGAAATACAGATGTTTTCTGCTCTAATGAGCAATCAATGAAACAGGAAGACACAAATCTGACAGGCGGGGGCTCAGTTTGAGTGCCCAACACAGCCTGCGAGTGACAAAAGGTCTCGACTAAAGTGGGCACATAATTAACTACATTATGGGTGAGGTGGAGTGGGGATGTGTGTGTGTGTGTGTGTGTGTGTGTCAATTGAACCGTCGTCCAGGTGTCTTTGAAGGAGAACAAAGCAGAAGTTCAATGGGAATACGAACAGCAGCTCTTATCCAACCAAATAGCCTTGGTGGCTGGAAAATGCTGTATTACTGCAGCACAGCCACAATGTGAATTAAACTAAATCTGGCTCTGAACATTTATCAATATAAAACAAAAATAAAAAATCCATAAAGTTACCCACCATTTGTGCTTTTTATGCTTTGTTTAGCTGGTTCTGAAAGAATAAATTATAACAAAAACTCTAAATAAGTGTGCATAAAATAATCATACATTTAAGATGCACAATGTGTGATGCATTGTATGATGGATCGAGGAAGTAAATATACCAGATCTCCTCCTCCCGTTCCGTCCGTCGCGATATAAGCTGCACTCTGCTTTCATCATCCTCTCTGGACTGTACCCACAATTCCTAGAATCTGAGCACGGAGGAAGGAGACATCATTACACTCTTTGCCGCAATTACAAAAAGCATTTTTCCCCACATGGACGAGCTGGTTATAAGCCAAGAGATCTTAGAAAGTTAATAAGCATTCCATATTCTTCACAGGACATGAGCAGCCACTCTTTTTATTAGCCACATCTGTTGTTGCTGTGGCAACGGTTAAATGGCCCCCTGATTTAACTGGAGATGCTCCATTAGTAACACTTACAGTTTGAGTTGTCCACAGTGGTGTCTTTTGCCTTTAGAGACAGAAATGACAAAGTCAAAGACTCTTCCAACATCACTGAGAAAGAAATGCTGCAAAGAACAATGTTTACCTTCTGTGGTAAGATAGTGTTGTGGTTCTCAAGAATGAGCCTCTTTATGTGATGGGCCCACAGACGCTTCTCCTCAACGGACTTTGCCTGAAAACACATAGGGGAATTTCACATTAGGAAATAATCTTATCAATGCTGGGGCCCACTTGCTTTCACACCTGCTGTTAATACTGCAGCACAACTTCTGTCTAAACTGTAATGTGTTTGTAAGGTTAGAGCTAACAGAGAAATATTGTAAAATTGTACAATCTTTCTAAAAGCTCCAAAGCTTTTTTTTAAATAGGATTTAAAACTCAATAATAATAATAATAATAATATTTTATTTGTGTCTGCTGTATCATGTCAGTGTTCATTTGAATATTTATGTTATTTTCCTGCAATTCCAGCAAGCAAATTCCACACATTTGCAGTGATGTTAATAGAAGTATTTTTTAAACTGTTTTAGATGACATAGATATTTAACGACAAAAAACAACAACAAAAAAATAGCAGACCTTTCAATGCCTTATTTCAATGATGACGTTCTTCTTGCTACTGTTTCATAAATGCAAGATTCGTGCAGTACATTAAAAATAGTTGCGCTGTCCTCTGATTTGTTCCAGGTGAGCAGTGAGGATCTGCAGGCCTGCCACAGTTACCATTGGCATCCCTGTTTTTTTAGTTTTTGCCAGGCCTGTCTGCCTGTTTAGGTGCAAGATCGTGTCCCGATAGATTTACAGCTGTACCCTATAAGTTGTTCAGAGCAATTGTTAGCATTAGATAATATGTTCTAGTCTTTGCGTCCACTTCAGATTAATTTCTTTGTGCTGGTTTGTGTTTGCATCACGACAAAATTTAAAGGTGTAGCAGTATGAATACTTTTGCAAGGCTTCATTTCCAGCCGCAGCAGTTTGTGTCATTGATACTTAAATCCTTTATTTTTCAAATTGCCATAGAAAAAAAAAAACCACAACATTTTACAGTGTATAAAGAGTTAACCTTAAAGCTTTGTTGCTGTTACCTGCACAGTGTGGGGTTGCTTGGGGCGCTTGAAATGGATAACACTGAAGAGGAGCGGATCCTTGGCACTGTCAAGCAGCATCAGGGTGGAACACTGTGACGAGAAATTAAATGCATCGTGTCACCAAACGAGATTTGATTACTTTATTCCCCAGTTTTCCGATTGTTTATTTGAAAAAATAAAATACAAAAATCATACCAAGATGTGGATCTTGTAGACGTAGTGTTCCCCTCTTTTCTTGGTGATGAGCAGCATCTTTTCGAACAGGAAGAGCGTACGAGTGTTCTTTGCCCTCAAAACGTGAAAGGTTCCCTCTAACACCAGCTCCCCAAAGGTGGTCAGGTCGGCACCCTTCCAGTTGATTAGCAGAGACTGTATCTCCTAACGTAAAAAAAATAAATAAAAACACGAAAAAAAAAATTAGCAATGTTGTGGAAACACGAAAGACTTTAGAGGTGATGCCAATCTTTTTAAAAATTAATAAGACAAGTACAGATTTCCCATTATTTTGCATGTGGATCATCTGACCTGCACTCTGACGGCATGCTCGTGTTTCCTCTTCATGTCGTTGATGTACCATGCCACTCCTGTCATGGTGTCTATCGCCTCCTGAATAATCTCAGAGCCCTCTTCATCTGGGCCATAGTGTTTTGCAATTTCCTTTGAAAGAAGTTTACAGCCTCAGACAAAGTCCTTAACAATAATTTAGGATTTTTTTTTTTTTTTTTAGCTTTTCCTTTACATTTACATTTGATAACGATGCACGGTAATAGAACCACTGAGGATAAATGAGGATGCCTTTTACCTGCAGGAGTAGGTGGTATTTCAGGATTCTTTGAACTGGCTTCAGGAGGTAAGAACCCAAAGGGAGAGAACAATTCAGAGCAGCTTGCCGATCCCTGAAGAAGTTGGCCAAGGTTTTGTTCCTCATGCAGTCAGTCAGTGTTGCTACTGAGCTGAAAGTAGGAAGGAATAGCATTCATAAGCTCATTGTAGTATTCAATTTTTTTATATATTTTTTTAGATACTTACTTAGGATAATTGTTGCAGTATTTGGTGTAGATTTCAAAATATTCACTCTGAGGAAATAAATCGGATATTAACACATTTCTTTGACATATTTAAGGTGGCTTTAAATTTTGGAGGGTTTCCTCACCTTATCAACAAAGCAGTGAGCAATAGCCACGGGATCGTTCTCACACATGTCCAAACACTGCAGGAGTTCACTGAAATAAATTGATTCGATTAAAAATATCTAAAGCTTGAGTTGAAGCTTGAATACTAAAACAATACAATTATTCCACTATCAATATTTGGGTTATTCATAGATTAAATCAAAGATTTTTTAAATTCTGAATGCATCTACTTTAAATGTTTCTGTTCCTGTCTCTTTCTTGGTCTCTACTTATTTGCTGCTACATGGAAACATGACCTCTTGGTGTTTTAGCCTACCCTTTATTAAGTGAGCATCCTTTAACAACATTTGTTATCTCCATCATTTTATTCCTTGGCCAAAAATCAAAAAACACAGAAATAACTGATCAACGTGGTTCAAAATCATGTCCAAAAACACAAAATACAATGTAAATTTTACATGCCTATGGTGCAACATTTCATTGCCATTCAAGAAATAACCATTAGGTGGCAGCATATACTTTGGAGAGAGCACTTGTGTTTGATTGGCTTTTCCAAAGTGTGTTGGTGTTTACATTTATTATGTAAACAGTGTTATTTGATTGGCTTTTCCAAAGTGTGTTGGTGTTTACATTTATTATGTAAACAGTGTTATTTGATTGGCTTTTCCAAAGTGTGTTGGTGTTTACATTTACTATGTAAACAGTGTTATTTGATTGGCTTTTCCAAAGTGTGTTGGTGTTTACATTTACTATGTAAACGGTGTTATTTGTTCATAGAGACAAATAGCTGAGTCAACCAACAAGCCTAGCAGCAACAAAAAAATAAATAAATAACATTCCTGGATAAAACATATTTACAATTTTTATAAACGCCAACACTTGAAACATACTTATCATTCCCAGAGGACATCTTGTACTCTGCATGGTACCGGACATAATACAGTACACACTCTGGTTCCCTTTGGTTAGGCCTCCTACACACAAGATCTGTTGCAATACTAAAGCAAATACAGGGCAAGCGTTCACCTGCTGATTTAAGTATTTCTCCACACACAGGAAAAAAAAAAAGAAGTAAGAGCTGAATTTAATTTGTTATTTGATCCCTAGAGGTTCTGACAGCCTTGGGATTAAAAGAATCGCTCATCAATATGAGGGAAGAAAAGCGTTAATGTGTGTTTTGGCAACGCAACACATTTAGCAACACCGGTACAGGTTGATGAAACGAAGAGTAGGCTGCAATAACCCCTTTCAATGATTTTCACTCGTTTACCACAGACTTTCCTGTGTTGAGAGTCAATCACGCTGCTTCCCAACAACGAGTTAAGAGTAGAATTAAACAAACATCCTCTGATGCAGAGACTAAGAACAGTAACGGAAATGTCCATCTAATCTACATGGGAATGTAACATCACCAATGACTGAAAACAGTCTCTCCTCCTGTACCACCAGTTTGAACAATATTAATTTAAAAAACATACGGCCATGCATATTTGTATACTTTTACTCAGTCGGCATTGTGAAGGATGACTCATTACCTGTTGAACTCATAGATGTCTTCTATATTTCCAAATAAGGCCATCACTTGCTCGTGCCCAATAGGAAGATTTCTCATATCGATAATGTGTGCCAAATAGTCCTAGAAAAAAATAAGTAAATACAGTTAAGTCAATGATTAATGATTCAAAGACAGGGGTGAAATATCTAATATTTAGGTTTTCAGATTTATACCAGCGGAAGCAGCATGTAACTACAGAAAATGATATTTTTTTCCACATGCAGAGCAGGTCTGGGGTTGCATGGGGCAACCACTTTGTTTAATCATCATGCTCATTGTGCATTTAGAAGAGCACATTTACTGAGTCAGTAGGGAATTAGCTACATTGCTTGAAAAATACACTAGCTTATTTACACTTTTTGGTAAAGAAAAAGCCCATCGGATAAGAGTTAGACGGTAGAAGCTGCGAAAACATTGAGACTGGGGTATTGCTCTCACTCACTTTCTAGTTATTCTGGTCATGTCCAGTTTACAGCATTTGGGGTCAAGTGTAATGGCAGTGTTTGCGATAAATATCAAAGAAAATGTCCTGTGTGTGTTAAGTAAGGACACTTTTCAATTGTTTTATATCTTTAATAATTCAAGATGTAGCAAAGCTTTTGATGTCATTAAATGGTAAATGCATTAATAAATCATAATTATAAAAATGACTAGGTGATTTTTTAATAAACATGACTACAAACAAGAGCAATACATGTTCTGTGGTTGCTGGGTCAACTTGAACCATCATATCACTATTTTTCCTTGCAGTCAAATATTTTTTTATGAATTACAGAGAAAAATGGTTATACAAATGGGGAACTCTCGGGTAAATAATAATTTGATTGTATATAAATATCTATGGCAATCTATTTCAATTTTTCCCAGAAACATTCTTGTTAAACAAGACAAACTAAGATCCCTGATAGAAACAAAGTGACTCTAAACAACTTCCTGCTTCCAAGTGGTGTTTGTTGAATGACTTCCTTACAGTAGGGCTGTGAGCCAAATGTAGAAAGTTACTGTAAATCATTGATTGCCAAAGCAGGTCCTAGACATAATGCAAACTGATGTGCTGTAGGCACAAAAGACCAAAACAAGAACTTATTTGTTAGTTTTTGGTTGTTTATCTGAAATTCACCTATTAACTAACTTTACTCAGAATGAGATGGGGGGAATAAAATGATCAACATCAGTTTAATTAAAGGGGCTCCTTTGCTGACCATGGCCTTTATAAGGGTTTTGGTTTGCTGCTGCGTTGGGACGGCTCTGTCTACATGGACTTCAGCTGATCTAGCGGTTACAGTTTTAAATGAAGGTTTTGGTTTGACTAAACAAAAACATTTTTTGACGCATTTTAAAACCTAGGCTTAAAAGATTATTTTGTTATACTGTGAACTAAACTATTATATTGTTACTCTGGCTTTATGTTTATGGATGTTGTTCCTGCAGGAATGTGAAGCTCTGCTCCAGTCTCAAGTCTTTTTCTGCCTTTAAAAAGTTTTTTTAAATTTTTTTATTAATAGCTCCGTCAACCTAACTCTCAACTCTTAACTGGCTACAACAGTAAAATGCCACCACGATACAGCTGTAATCGAGTTGTTTATATTTTTGCCATACCGTGTTCTGCAAGCAGAGCATTTATTTCTTAACTGATCACATCACCTTATTCTACTGTTAAAATTATTATTGCTTTCACTGGCCAAACAGGGCAGTTATTTTTTTGTTTTTTGGGGGGTTTTTTTGTGGATTTTGAGCAAAAAAGTGGATCTTCATGACAGAAAATATAGTTTTATAATCTTACTCTGCCTCAAATTTCTCCACAACATTCTCCCTGAGTTGTCTGCTGTGTTTGTCAGAGTTTTCCTTGTGATGTTTGTTCACTAACATTCAATGACAAAACTGTGTGGCCTTCATGGATTCATTTAATGAACTATAGAACATATTTGGAGCAGTAAGAAGAGAGGACTTGAGACTTTTCTTTTTCTAAAAAGAAATAAAATTAAAAAAACTTTCTCTGGACCTCCAGGGTTTATTAAAAAGACACAAATAACAAGAAAATGCCACTGACATAGCATGCCTACATCTAAAATCCTCATCATCTTATTTGGTTAATGACACACCCCAGTGGCATGCAGGCATCACCAAAATAGGTAAAGGAGAAGTGTAAACAGGAGGCCAAACAAATATGTGACAGGTAAATAAAGAGTAAACAAGTAAACACCTTGCACACACAAGCAGCCTCCTGGATAGAAAGCTGCTAACACACTGACCACTCACAGGCATCAAATTACTGAGTAAGCTGCAGTAAAAACTCTTATTCAGTCCATAGCATAGTCCATAGCATATATATATATGTGTGTGTGTACATGTATGTGTACCATGAGACCTATGGTTTTGTATTGTCTGGTGTCAAAAGCTGTTCTTCATTATGGAGCAGGGAAGGCTGTTTTGGGGCTGCAACACTGATATGGGTGATATAAATCATTTTTTAGGAGTTTAAAGCCAGAGTAGCCAAGTCTTTCTACAAACCAGCAACCAAAAATAATTACCCTGGGTGTGTTCGGGACAGTTGTTAGGGATGTATTCCAACATGTTGAATAAGCTGGGGTCAACCAGCTGCCTTTCAAAGCTGGATTCCACGAACACAGTCGTGTCCGATCTTAATAAGTTGGATCTTATAGACACATTAATATGCCAAACAGCTGCTCATGAGTACATTGTGAGTCTAAAGTGTGAGCTTCGATGTTGCTTTCTATAAAAAAAAAAACAATGGCAAACTCAAAAGAAGAATTTCTTACATGTTTCTGTCAGATCTAAGGCTGGGCGTGAAATTAGATGCACTGAATCAAAATTAATGAAGCCAAGCTGTAATCATAAAAGGACAGAGGCTTCATTTGTGCCCAGTCGTGTTCCCACACTTGCCTATGGAAATCCCAATTGCACACCATTCATCTGTGTTATTTCTTCAGCTGGTGGATAGATGGGGGTGTTTGTGTTGGCCGGGAAAGCTGGAGAGTTCAGGCGAGGCAGGATCTTGCAGCAGGGGCCTGCATGACCAAGACCAGACCAGACCGGGGTTGCTGCTTCAGTCAGCTGAAATAGTTACAAAGCCTACAAGTGTCTGTCAGGAGCAAGCCATCACTCAAACCTGATCTAGGGCAGCGCATGCTCTTAAAGCAAATGTTAGACGCCAGTACCGTCTGAGACAAGGTGAGGAGGGTTTTACTGCCATTCAGTCTCAAAAATGCTGCACATGTTAAAGCCATTACCATCATGAGACTTTGTAATGACGAAAAGTAAAGACCGATGGAAAAGAGCTCTCCGTTCTGAAAGCAATTGCCAGTGACTACAACCGTAAAAGTGAGAATAGAGTTGAAAGATCACCAAGGCCCAAAGTTTTTACTCTTCTCATCTTTCAAAGGAGGTTTTTGCCAGCACATAATTCCAGTCGCTGACGATGTCTACAGTAGGAACCCCCAATTGCACCTGAATTATGAGCGCTCGATCCATAAACAATGAGTGCACAGGCTGTAAACTTTCACTGCAGTGTAAATACAGAGTGTTTATCCAACACAGCCGATCCAGATCATAAACTGCTCATTGACTTTCATCTGTACAAATAAGAAAACCTGTAAGCAAAGAGAAAGCTGCAACCAGATGTCTGGGATACATTTTTGTACACTGGCTGATCTGTTTAGAAAAAAGTGAAAATTATACTGAAGAAGAAAATTCCACCAAAGGCTCCAAAACATTTTTAATTCACAAACAGCTGCTTGGAACACTGCCGGCATTATTTCCCTCCCTAGAGACCGAATGGAAGCTCTCTGCACTGGTGTCAGGCTTTTCTAATCTAATACATAATCTTTAATGAGCACTGCATAGACACAACTAAGTGCCTATCTGGGCCAAAAACACGCAAAATACACATTTTTTTGTAGCCAGTGTAAGAAATGCTGCCTAAATATGAATACACTAAAGGTATTCACACCACTTTTATCAAATTTTAAGCAACAGACTAACACAATTAAGCTCATAATTATCAAATTTATCATTGATATTTTTTAACCTGCACAACATCTATTGCAGATATTTGCCTTTGGAAGTATGGCCTTTATGGGTCAGACGGGAAGCAACCCATTTGTGAAAGAAACGAGTGATAAGTCCCATGATAGGTTTGAAACCATTGCATTTTGCTGGTGGTGGCAGCAAAATATAGGCTGGCCCTGGAAATACTCATGTCAGTAAACAGTATAACGGATATAATCCTGAGAATAACACGTCACCACTCACCTCCACGATGCTGCTCAGGTCTTTAACGTACATGCGCTCTGTCTCAATGATCTCCATGACAACTCGGTCCACATAAGTCAGTTTTGGGTTTGGCGCCATGGTGTCAGCTACAACAGGAGAGGTGGGCATGTGAGAGAATCGACTCCTTGCCGGTCTGCTGGAAGAGTTGTTCGTCCACTGGTTGTCGGACACACAGGCCTCGGCACACCTTCCCCAGCCGCCACAAGAACCTCCGAGGTGAGGACTCTGATTTCCAGCCTGCCCGTTGACACGTAGGGTCGGGCTCAGCTCCAGATTTATGTCTTCCTCGCTCGGTAGAGGAGTTGTGATGGAGGACAAAAGGGTTGCCGTACTTCCAGAAAGGCTTTGACTATCGGCAGATGAGCCAGAGGACAAGGTGGACACCAAGCTCACGGGACGTTCGCCCATTCCGTCCAGTGGCTCCACACATACCTGGCTGTAATAGTCTGGAGCTAAATCTATATTATACTTGACATGGCCGCTGGTGGAGAGGGGTGATGACAGCTGTGAAGATTCTGGGGACAACACAGAAAGCAGGAATACATTTTTGGGGAAAATAAACAGAACCTGCAAAAATTTTAAAAAAGCACGATTTGTAATAGGTTTAAAGAAGCAAGATGCAGGATATAGTCACATTTACAGTGTCTTCTGCTTATAATGGTAAAGAGGTGTGCAAAAGTCTTTAGATAAACTGTGTCATGGCACCGTTTTATTTAGTTCACCAACACTGATCTTTAGAAACCAACCTTAAAATTCTCACCAATGTGGCAAAATAAAAGCAAGTCCTCATTCAAGCTAGTTTGTAACATTTTCTGTTGTTTCATATACTTTGAATATTACCTTTGACAACAGACAATAGAAGCTTAAGATGAACAATTATTTTCTCATAGCTATGTTTAAATTTCCTGCCTTAATTCAATGGCATGTTCTCTTGTCTTTACAATTTTGTGTGGTCCAAAACAAAAATGGGCCTCTGTTTCATGTCTCTCTGCAAGTTACACAGCTTAATATCAATTTTACATTACATGCATACATTATATATGGATATTGGGAGGCCAAAGAGTGTGGCACCAGCGATTTTTGTCTAAGTTGTATATTTTAAACATAACATTTTGGCACCATCGGAATAAACCCACTAATTTTACTGAATACATTATTCTTTTCGTGACATTTGTACTCAAGTCAAAAACTTGGATTTTCCTAAAGTTATGCAAATCAGTTTTTTAAGCTTTTTAAATATGTTCATTCGTACTTTTGTCACAGGGCCACAAAGTTGCTGACTGCATGTGAATGATATCTGCTTCATCGTCCCCTTTGGTCCCTGATAATCTGAAACACAACTGAGGGGCCAGGGTTTCAATTCTTCATCTTTGCTGCGGTATCTATTGAACGAAAGACCACAAGATGTATGTGGATAAAACAACATATTACTGTAAAAAACTCAAAACTCCAAAATTTGGTATTTTACATCATTCAACATTCTTTAAACATAGTTATTACTGTGGACGGACGTCCTAAAATGAGCCATTTTAAGTTTCAGTACGTTGAACTAACTGTAAATGAGTTTAGTGAAATTTAGTGTAAATTAATTTAGTAAAGTGGTGCAGATGTAAGATGCTGTTTTAAAAAAAATCTGATTTTTTAAGGAGAAATGTGTTTTTCGTATTTATTATTTTGCTCGTTTGACATTCCGTGGTTTATCAGATATGGCCTAAATAACTATTTTGGTTAAGAAAGAAATACATCAACCTGCACCCAACTTGGGAACTTTAGTCAAACTGGCGAAGGAGCAAACTTTCCCTTAGCTCACTTCAGTAGATACCAAGAAGACTGATAATGGTGCTGGTTTATCAGTTTCAACTTTTATTGAATTATTATTTTTTTGTCTCTTATGTTGAATTTGGAAACGTTAGCAACCTTTGGAAATGTGTGACTTAAGATATGGATCTAAAAAGAGAATTATTGATATAGGCACAAATGTGTAACATTACTACAAATGTCACAATAACCTTAATTTATTCAAGGTTCTTCAGAGAGTTGTAGAAGATGCTGATAGCTGTGGTCAGGAAAGACCTCCTGTAGAAGTCTATATTACAATATATCTAGGTAAGCCTATGACTGAAGACACTATTGTTATAAAGCAGTATTATGTTCTGGACTAAGTAAATGCTTAGAAATAATCTTTTTTTTCCACCATCATCTTCAGTGGCTCCACACTAGTCCCCTATTTAGAACCAGACTTCAATATCTTCAATATAATCTACTCTGTAGCTTCTTGTAGATGGTTTCACCGTTTCCAGTTCAGTCTGTTGAGAAGGTAAACACTGAGGTTTTTCTACTCCTCCCATTCTTCTCCCATTATGCAAATGAAATTTGATAAAATCCTGTTTCTTTTGAAATCTAAAATCATCTTCTTTGTTTTGTTCGCATTCAAAACAGGTAACTATTTCCACTCCCTAACACAACGCTGTCCACCGACTCTCTGCTCTAAGCTTCTTGTCCATCTCTGATTTACCCGACTTTGTTCTGGTAGTCTGGAGTACCTAAAAAACATGTCATCTCTGCGTCTTTAGTTTTAATATGATTGACCCTCAATAAAACGATGCACTCCTCAAGCTTCACCCACATACCAATGATAATTTAATGAAATACCCCCCTACATAGAATTCACTGGTTATTTACTTTACATTAATAATAGTGACATCCAAGACTATAAAAGGCAGCCAAGAGATCTTTGTCTACTCCGAGGCTCAAACAAGAAGCCGTGTTTTACAGTAGAGGGACTGCCACAAATCATTACTGACATGACCTAATTGCAACACTGTACAGTCTATGGAAAACCCAGCTATTTCCTCTTCTTCTCTTGACTACTGAAGGTTGACGCTTGGACAAACCGAGCATGGAAAGCTGATGGAAGTAAAAAAAGAAAAGTGTATAACAAGACCATGAGCGTTGTTTGTTTTTATAGAAATAGGAATGAATTTAAGAGAAACTCAATCCATATTGTGTTTCTCTCACTTCCTGGCCAGATGGGGACTTTTCCTTACAACCATTTCCTAAATATATGAAATCAGAGCAGTGTGAGAATGGAGCACTGAGCAGCCCCCATCCAGAGAAATATACTTCCTCAAAGGAAAAGAGAGCCAATGCCATCCCAGCGGCTTAAGAAGTGAAGCTTTGTGTGAGCGTTTTGGTTCAGCCCAATAAATAAAAATCTATGTGGCACAAAACGTCATTAAGCTAAACCCTAATGTGGGTGCACCCTTGCAGATTGAGCTTGCAGCATAAATGCAAAACTAATTTCTGCGTCTTTGGGTAAGCCAGCCACAGCTGTCATGCAAACTTTATGTTGTTGGCAATAATGAACACAGTTTGCCATCTCGAGTTCTCCCCTGTTTGTAGATCTTGAAATATTTTATTTTTATTCGCTTTGAAAGACAGAAAATTGGCCATAGTCTGAGATTTATCAAGACCTGACAGCCGTTTTATGTGCAGCTGGATGAAGAGCCTCACATGAGAACACTAACTTTGTTTCTCTTCATGCAGATTCACACACATACACCTCTTGGCATCGCTAATATATTTCCATGAGTCAGTCATCGTTGAGCTCATGTTGTTCACAGTGCCTCGTAGCGTGCAGCAAAGCTTCCCAGTAGCAGTGTTCCCATGGACAACCTATTTGGGAGAAATGGATGAGTTGGCAAGCCGAAGCCGACCACTAGAGAAGGCCAT
The DNA here is from genome assembly GCA_032876305.1 of Orestias chungarensis. NCBI lineage: Eukaryota > Metazoa > Chordata > Actinopteri > Cyprinodontiformes > Cyprinodontidae > Orestias > Orestias chungarensis. Next base: position 2,307,330 of record JAVLVB010000602.1, read on the forward strand.
TTATGCTCTGTCACAAACCACATGGCTCGTGGTGTAAAGGGAGTGTACCGATTTGAATTAAGACAAAGCATCTGCTTCTATTGATGTGTTTTTTCTTTAATTTTGATTTAGAGATAGGCCGAATCTGCCATGTGGATACTGCTTCCTCTTTCCATTGCTTCCTCCCACCCAGTGTTCCTCTATAATAAACCTGCAAACACTGCTAAAAAGTTAAAAGCAGTTAGAGTAACAGAGCATCCTAAGCTGATTATGGCCAAACTGTAAAGAATAACTGCATTACTCTTGCACGACTGTAGTCACAATGCATGTTATGCATTGTGGTAGAAGTGCAAGAACGCACTGCTGGCTTATCTAAAACTGGAGCACACGCTTGAGTTGAGGACAAGCTCGACCTCTGCTGCGGCTTTGATTGACCACTTCAGATACGGGTTCTACAGGCGGGAATTATCTGCAGCTGATACCACACTAACCGCATGTTTTGTGGTGGACCAAGCACTGCCCACGTGAAAACCAGCTGGGCAAAGGAATGCAAATGACCTGGTTATCTTGGAAGAACTAAATGCCTGGTTCTGTGCAAAGCAGTGTAAAGCGTTTCCAGTCTCGTTGTTGTTTAAAAAAAAAAAAAACGATGAGGTCACCCAAAGAGCGCTCTACATCCTCTGCGACTTCCCCTTTAATCAAGATGTTTTTAACTATTGAACAATAAACAATACAATAAATAAACTACTTCCACAATAAAAAGTATTCCTTTATTACTTGGTGCAATTTCACATGTGGAGACATTTTTACTAATCTCTGAGGTATCTGCAGACATAGTGGCACAGGGCATTTCTGTAACTGTGCCACCTTGCTGCAAAATGTGAAGAGCTAGCAACATGGTAGTGCCAATGAAGGCCCTGGTATGCTCATTTTTCAGCGCTTTTTTTTTCAGATAGTCAGACAGTCATCTAAAAATGAACTATAATAACATAATATCTAACTGTGATTCTTTGTTAAATCAGGTGCTTTTGGAGCTGTTCAGATGTAAACAGTGTTTGAGGAAACAAATGAAACGGACATTATTTTATTACAATGCATCAATGTCTCATTTAGTTATTATAATAAATTAAAGGTGTGAAAAAATCTTCAACACCAATATTATCAACAATACCACTCAGACAAAAATTAAACATTTTCATTAGATGTAAAAGTTAACAAATGAATGAATTGTATATTTCAATGACATCAATGGTTTATTTGCAAAATATTTTTGGTTCCACTATTAAAATGATGATCCATTTGACACCTAAGTATTTATATCTATCTATCTATCTATCTATCTATACACACACACATACACTGCTCACAAAAAAAAAGAAAACAAAAAAGGGAACACTTAACACAATATAAGTAAATCAATCTTCTTTAAATTAAACAACGAGCAACACTGATTGACAATCAATTTCACATTCTGTTGTGCAAATGGAATAAACAACAGTTGTAAATCTTTGGCGATTAGCAAGACACACTTAATAAAGGAGTGGTTCTGCAGGCGGGGACCACAGACCACTTCTCAGTACCTACGTATGCTTTCTTGCTGATGTTTTGGTCTTTTTTGAATGTCGGTGGTGCTTTCACACTCGTGGTAGCAGGAGACGGGATCTACAACCCACACAAGTGGCTCAGGTAGTGCAGCTCAGCCAGGATGGCACATCAATGTGAGCTGTGGCAAGAAGGATTGCTGTGTCTGTCAGAGTAGCGTCCAGAACCTGGAGGCGCTACCAGGAGACAGGCCAGTACACCAGGAGACGCACAGGAGGCCGTAGAAGGCCAATAACCCAGCAGCAGGACCGCTACCTCCACCTTTGTGCAAGGAGGAACATAAGGAGCACTGCCAGAGACCTGCAAAATGACCCCCCAGCAGGCCACAAATCTGCATGTGTCTGCACAATGGTTAGAAACCAACTCTATGAGGATGGTTAAGGACCCGACATCAACAAATTGGGGCTGTGCTCACAGCCCAACACCGAGCCGGACCCTTGGCAATCGCCACTGGCGCCCTGTGCTCTTCACAGATGAAAGCAGGTTCACACTGAGCACATGTGACAGACGTGACAGAGTCTAGAGACGCAGTGGAGAGCGATCTGCTGCCTGAAACATCCTTCAGCATCACCGCTTTGGCAGTGGGTCAGTAATGGTTTGGGGCGGCATTTCTTTGGAGGGCCGTACAGCCCCCCATGTGCTCACCTGAGGTAGCCTGATTGCCATTAGGTACTGAGATGAGATCCTCAGACCCCTTGCGAGACCATGTGCTGGTGCGGTTGGCTGTGGGTTCCTCAGAGTGCAGGACAATTTTAGACCTCATGTGGATGGAGTTTGTCAGCATTTCTTGCAAGATGAAAAAATTGAAGCCATGGACTGGCCTGCTCGTTCCCAAGACCTGAATCCAATTGAGCACATCTGGGACATCATGTCTCGCTCCATCCACCAACATCACGTTGCACATCAGACTGTCCAGGAGTTGGCGGATGCTGTAGTCCAGGTCTAGGAGGAGATCCCTCAGAAGACCATCAGGAGCATGTCCAGGTGTTGTTGGGAGGTCATACAATACTGAATCTCATTTTGACTTGTTTTAAGGACATTACATCAAAGTTGGATCAGCCTGGTTGAATATGGTTTTAAAAGAAAGAGATTTGGGATTTTACTTCAGGTTAACACTGTGCTTT
>JAVLVB010000602.1:2310134-2343757 GCA_032876305.1 Orestias chungarensis
ATATATATATATATATATATATATATATATATATATATATATATATATATATATATATATATATATATATATATATATATATAAAAGCTAATTTTAGAAGCGTGATTGTTAAAATTCCTGAAGAGAAAAAAAATCCCCCCTACCTCTAATTGTAATTCTTCAAATTTCACTTTGTGAATGTCTGCGCATAGTTAACATTTACATAGGTGTGTTAGTAATGGAGCAACGCAACACACACATTCTCTTTTAGACTCTTAGCTTTCGACATCTAGACTGCTGATATCAATCACTTCATGTAAAACAAATAATAACTGAACTGAACTAAGAGTATATAAATGCTTCTAATATCTATTTGCTTTTCATTCAATGAAGCTTCTCCAGGATAAAGCCGCTACAGAAAACCAACAGACGGGTCTTTTTTCTTCATAAATGAGCAGTGGGGCTCGGTGACTCATCAGTCTAAACCCGCTGATGTTACTCGTTTTCCTTTCAGACTGTGCTCAGTCAGTTAACATCACAGACAGTTCATAACTGCGTCTGGCTCCGACATAGTCCTATGCATCGAAACAACGCCTTATAGGGCAGACTAAGATGAATGCACAGACTGAAAGAAACACTCCAACACCTGGTTATCAACTTCTTCTCTCCCCTGAATAAAGGAGTCGTTGAAAGAATGACATAGATTTTCTATGTCAAAGTTGTCAGTGAAACAAGGACAAAATTATTTTATTTGAGAAATTCTTAAGCTAAGTCTTTGCATTCCATGTTAATCACAGATACAGGAAAAAAATAAAACAAAAAAGTTCTTGCAAAAATCCTGAGGGGCTCAATCTGGCATATATCAACGTGTCCCAAGCGACTTGTCTGCAGCCAAAGTTTAACACATCCCCTGACAACATGATAAGCCGCAGCTTGCAGGGGTGATGTTAGCAGTCTGTTGCACAACCCTGAAATGATACGACTTGCTTTTCTGATTACATCATGCAAAGCAGCCTCTATGCAGATCACAATGCAAAATAGATGCATAAAGGCAAACAAAGTTTTGCTTCCTCTGACATCGGAAATTGTCAGAGGAAGCAAAATGTTTTTTGAGTGTCTTACAAGCTTTAAAGAGACCACTTTGTGATGTATTGTGCACCAAGTGTATTATCATTTAGAAAAAAAATATGGTTTTGCTAAAATCCTTTTAAGATGCAGCGCAAATCCCAGGAAATAGAAAAACCTCCATGGCTCAACTAACTAGAGCATTAATTTTACAGAGCAGTGAAACCTGTACAGAGTTCTTTTATTTCTTCCACTTTTGTCGTGTTTCAGTTGATCAAGATCAAGGGAATTTTAACATTGCAGATAAACAAATAAATACGAACTGATAATTAAGGAAAAAATGCTAGTCGGACTAACCTGGACTTATATCAAAAAGTAATTGGCTAAATCAATCTTTGAGGCAACAATTGCAGCAAAGAGAAAATGTGTTCCTTCCTTTATAAAGAATTGCATTATTTTAATTATGCCACACCGGAGAGTGACCTGCATGAACGGCTTGTTTGAGAGGATCTATAGCCTCAAAAAAAGTTTTAGGTCTGGACTTTGACTAGGACACTGCAGAACCTTACGTTTGTTGTTTTGAATGCATTAAATTGTGTGCTACCCAGAGTGCTTCGGTCATTGCCCTAATCCATAATCTACTATAAGTGCACCATAGTTTAAGGCCTCAAAATCATCGTTGGATGTTTTCCTTCCTATTTTTGCTGGGAACCACAATTTATAGTTCTGTTGCATTGGTTGTATAATCTTTGTCCTGAAGAAGCAAAGCAACCCCAAACAATCGCAGTAACATCACAATATTACCAGACGTGCACCGTGTGATTACACTTTCATACATACATACACACATACATACATACATACATACATACACATTTGGATTAGGTTAGTTTTCCCTATAAAAATATATGAAACAATTATCTCTGAAAATCTTTAAGCTTGACACAACCCCCCCCCCCCATTAAATAAGAAAAGAAAATACAATAAACCCTTTATCACAGCACAATATCCTAAAAGCGACTTTAGTGAGACATTCTTACAGTTTTGAGTAATCAATTTCCTCATACCTTATTTTAAAACAGATGAGATTTTTCCAGTAAAGAGAGCAAAGTGACGGACCAAGTTACAAAGTTTTCGAAATCACCTTTTTCCAACGACAATTCCAATTTCCCAAACTTGAGTGACTCAATTTAATCAGACAGGATGATGAATGCGTCATCCTTCCGTTGAAGCAAGCAGTCTCCCACAAAGACACACCTTCACCACTAATTCAACATAACTTAGCTTGAAGCCGAGCCATTGCCCGTGATAACTGGTTACCTCAAAACTTCCCAGCACTGAGCTACACAGTGCTTTGTTTTCTAAGCAAATAAGATGCAGAAATAGGAAGAACACAGTCAGCATCTACGTGCAACATGCAAAGGCTGAGTCGAGCGCCAAAAGCTCACTTCTGGCATTTAAAAAAAAAAGCCCACATATTACATAACAGATACAACCCTACAAAAGATCTCTGATATAATCCATCGTTCTCTCTCATTTTTGTATTAAGGACTCAAAAATACGTTTTTTTTTTCATTGTGTAAGAAAGGCGGAAACTGCATGGAGGGATCCCAGTGGAAAAACATGCTCCTGCATGTGAGATAGTCAACCTTTGCTCAGTAGTTCCTGCTTGATTCATAGTGACTCATGTATCAAAAGATGATGACAATGAATCTATGGAGGGTGAATCACACCCAAAGACACCTTGTGATATTTCAGATATATCTGCTGCTGCATGACACATGATAGTTTTCATTCTTACCTTCTTGTTGAACAGTCTTACTTTTATTTCCAAATTTCCTGGCCTTTCCAGACTTATGTAACGAAAAAAAGGGTATATTTGAAAATGACTTATTATTAGTAAATATCTATAACACATTTTGAGATCTTCACACCTTTATTGAAAGTGCATCTTAATAAATTCCAATATCACTGAACTTGACTTTCTGTTTTATTATATGTATTTATTAACCTATAGAAGTTATTACAAGTTGTAGCTTTTAATTGTCATTTTCTGTTAAAGTACAACTAATGTGTAGTATTACAACAAATGAAGACCACTTAAAAGATTTTATTCTTCTAACAGAAAATTTTGTTTACAGCGTAAAGCATCATCGGAAAGATTAGTTATCCGGCAACAACCCAGCAGATCATTTTTTGCACTCTCCTCAAGGAGAATGAGCTGAAAAGGATGTTCGTTTCAAAGCTTGTAGTGGCATTGTAGAAAGCATCTTAACTGGACTGTTGCAGAGTGGTCTAATGTTTTTCTTTCGGATGAAAGTAAATCTTGCATCTTGAAGAGCGAGGATGAGACAAAAAATCCCAGCTGCTTTAGGTCAAGTGAGAAGTTTCCACAGTCAGGTGTGATTTGGGAGTCAAGATATCTTCTGATGTTGCTCCACCTTGTTCGATCTTTAGGCGGATAATAGCTTCCTTTTCCAACAGGACTTGACATTTTTCCACAATACCAAAAGTACCTGCTTTAATGACCATGACGTCTGGGCTTTGAAGAAAGTTTGGTCTACATCTTAATTTAAGCCTTTCTGCCCCTCAACCTTAATTCTGCACTTCCCTTCTTTTTTTTTTAATCCCCTTCACAACCACTGGAAATCCGCTCCTCCCCCAGGGACTACTTGGGTAAAAGGGGAAAAACTCCTCCCCACCTGCAAACCATGAATGACCTCCCAGCAGAAGCATAAGTTGTACCTCTGCAGATTAGACCTTCAGCCTTCATGGACCATTATCCAACAGCATGAGTCTGAACCCTGGTGATCAGAAACTGAATCCAAAGCAATAATTTGCTTCGTTATTCCTTAATGGAAAGGAATGAATCCTGCTAACTTTAAAAGTTTTTGTTTGTAGGCTCACCAGATGGTTGATGCACAGCTGTGTTTGACCTCACAATGGTCTTTTAATGCTGCGTTAATGATTAGCCCACTGGTCTGTCAACAACCCATTGGAGGACAACCGACACTGAATGCACACACAGATGCAAACTAAACCTGCATTCCTCCCTGACAGTCAAGGTCGAACTTTTCTGGGAACCTTCAGGGGAATTCTGCATATCAGTAAATGTATCTTTGTTTATTTTTATAAATTTATTGCATTTATTGAATGTAGATTTGTTTAAAATTTACGTGGGGAAAAAAGAAACTAAAGAATATAAAATAAAAATCGCAGAATTCTTATCGTTCCCGTGGGACAAAACATCTTAAAAAGGTCAAATCTAATCCTATAAAACTCCTCCAATCTCGACCTCCTAAAGGATCCAGCCGTGCCAGCTGACCTCAGAGCATAGGCATGTGATCATTCACTTTGCAGACTCCTCTATCAACAATATCCCCCCTGCCTACATCCCCCTCCAGAATCACGTCAGGCACTTGACCGCTGCAAGCCAGGCTGGATCTGCTAAAAAAAAACAAAAAAACTCCCATTTCCTTTGTACAATACACACTTCTGAGGGCAGCAGTCTACTGTAAACATTAGCACCTATTCGCAAGTCTGGCCCCGATCGGTTGACCTGTTAGTAGCTCTCTGCTGAGTATGCAGAGTGAAGTCTGAAGGTTTAGGAAGGAGTGGTCCCTTTACTTAACACATCACACTGTTTTAACACATGCAATATAGTGGTCGGAAAAGTGTTTTTCTTTTTAACTATATGTGAAACATATAATCCATAACAGTCCAGCTAGTGTCATTGTATTTTAATCTATTGCCCTTTAGAAAACAGCATTACGGTTTTCAAAATTACTACATTGTTATAATGGCTTTGCACTTTTCTAAAAAAGCCATTAAAAAACAAACAGAATTAATTACAAAAGGTAAAGTGATCGTTTGACGGAGAAAGTTACTAAATAGGTTTTAAGGAGGCCTACAAGTAAAGTTCAGCCTGCGACTAATGTGGGGTAATCCACCTGATTATTGCTTTAAAGACAAAATGTTGAAGGCAGGAAAATAATAAAATGCATTGTAATCATGTCTTTTGTTTATACTTTAGGGATCTGGGTCAAACAATGACAAGACATAAATGAAATGTGATGGTTTTAAACTAAGAAGAACTTAGGAAAAAAAGTGTTTTCACATTGGAGCATTTCCATTTTTTTGTGTGTTAACATATAAATTGCAATCATTAATCATTTATAGAGTAAGAAAAATGCATTATACTTGTTTGCATGACACTTTATGTATTGTTCTAATCTGAACAAAAATCTGAAAATATAGATTGCATTTTTATATTGCAGTTTTTTTACTATGATAACTGAATAAAATCTAAACATCGGGCTTCATTAGTCTAATCATTAAACTGACCCTGTCTTAATCTGAAAAGCCTCCTAGAGCACGGATAGGCATGAAAACAAATGGTAATCCTCAAATGTCTCACAGAGCGATGTTAATTACTACATCTGAAAAAATAAAATAAAATACGGGCTAAACATAAAACCGAGCCAAGAGGTTAGGAACAGGCAATATGGATAATAAATTGTATCATTATCATCTTCACAAATTCTGCTGTTGAAAATCATACCAACATCAAATATGCTTCTGAACGATACCAGTTATATTAAGAAGTGCTTTCTCAAACATTACTAATCTTAAACTATTCCTGTGACAATAAATCAGAAGTCCAATCAGAAAAATGAATGTATTACGTTAATAAACAATAGGATAAACTTGCAGACTTGCAAACTTGTACACATTGCAGAAATGCAGCAAATGCAATGACAATGCTGTTCACGGTTGGTCTGACTGGTTAATAGGGAGATGGTTGGAGCTAAAATCATAGCAATCCTTTAGTTAAAAGACTAAAAGGAAATAAGAGAAAACCTGAAAGAAGTTCTGGGAGTGTGTTTACATTTACAAAGTCCTTTTACTGAGGTTAATCTTCCTAAAAGGGAGTCGGTGTATTGTCACCTGAGGCGGCTTGTGATCAACGCTACAGTCAATTAGGCAGATGGGGAAGAGTTCCAGTCGACAAAGCCCCCGTACCAAGCCCACTTGGCAAGATGTAGTCATCCCTGCCAAAATCTATCGAAGTCCACTGGTCTGGAAAAGCTGCCCCCCCAAAACCCCTTTAAAGCTGTACGTTCTGCACACGCAGCTACATTCCTGTTTGAGGTTGTCTAGGTCAGAGAGGATCCTTATCTTTGAGATTCCTTTTTTTTAAAATGGAGCCTCTTGTTCTTGTTTTTTCGTTGGTACATCCACCACAAACCGAACCGATAGCCTTGTTTATTCGTAGTGTCTGCAGGTGCAAGGAAACCAAACTTAGACAGGTAGTTCTCCCACTAAATTCTCACTCCAGTTCAATGTGGCGAAAAAGCAAGATTGGTAAAAAAAATAAAAATTATTTATGTGGCGAATTAGGTCTGTGTTAAACACACAAGCTGCAAAGGAAACATGCTCGGTGAAGAGCCTCTTTTTGAGCAAATCGAGGCAAAATTTGGTATTCTTCAGCCAAAGTGGAAGTCCAGTGCCAAATGTCCACAGCAGGACGAGAGGAGGGGGGTAGATGATGGAATGAAGGCCGCAGCTCGCAAGCAGATACAAAGAGGTCCTGTGTCAAGGCAGCGGCTCTGAGATTGAGATTATAAACTCTAAAACAGTATGTAATCCTAATGCTCCCCCAGCTTGCAAGGTCAACAGCACAGTTTAGACAAACCAGCCTGGCTATCGTGGATCCTGACATGTTCCTGGTCTGTGCGCTCATGCTTAAGGGTTACAGTTGTTTGAGGCGAGGTTGGCCTCACTCCATACAGCCACACAAAGAGCCTCTCTCCCAGCCTGAGTGTGGGAAGGGAGTTCATTGCTCTTTCAGTCTGCGTCTCAAAGTCTCTACATTTCCTTTATTGCCGTCATTTGTTTCCCTTACACAAGTTTTTAAGTTTATCCTAAGTGAAGTAGATATTGCAAGGCAGCCATCAATCAAAAGTTCTTATTGTAATAATATTTATAACGCACAAGTAAGTCTATGCTGTGTTAGGCAAAAGTATTTTATAATTTGTATTAATTTTTCACATTTTGTTACCTCTCAGGATGTGGTGACTATGTGCAACGTAGAACTATAACCTAAAATTATAAATCTATTATAAATAATCGTGAGTAACTGGTAGACGTACTCCAAAATACTTGCAACTGTAACCATAGTAAAAGGTAGTTCTACCGCACAAAAAAATTAAAAAAACGATCAAATGCACTGACATGTTTGGTTATGACAAGACTATACTACTCTTATGAGACACTGTGTGTAATAGCAAATGATATAGCTTTGAGCTTACCTTCCCCCATTGGGCCCTGGTGGAGAGCAGAGTGGGAGCCCTCTGGCATGGCACGCAGGCCTCTAGAGTTTACAAAAGAAAACACAAACATTCAGACATGATCCAGGCGCTTCATGCCAGAGCATACAATACATACAGAGCAACAATGTTTATCACCGTCACCATGCCGGGTTATCAACAACATAATTATTCTGTCTGTCCGGATTGTACACGGTGAACTGTCGCCCTATACTATAGGGAAATTCTTCCAATTCCACGGCTCGCTGCTCGGTGTCGCCTCCAGCTTGTGTAGTGCATCTACTAGCTGTGCTAGGGGCAAGTAAAGGAAATGCTATTCAGCGTGAAATTATCAGCATCGAGTCCAATTTGACTTTGAGTTGAAAACCAAACGACTAGCCCTTTTGTGGATGCTACCTTTTTACAAAGCCTTTTTTTGCTCAGAAACATCGTTTCAGAAATATTACTTAGGAGTAATGTGTGTCCTGATCTGATATCGATATCTCTCCAATATCAGCAACAAATTAATACCGGATTATACCGGCCTGCATCTAAAATCTCAGATATGGGTTAACCAAAACAAGCAGTCTCTTCCAGCAGCTTTTGAGTATACAGAGACTAGTGATCACAGCAAAAGCCTTTTTTTTGTTTCGCTATTGTTGTAAACAACTGTTCTCCATGAGTAATATCTTTCTTTATCAAGCCCTTTCTAACCCTTTCTATTACATTTACTCTACAAATGTAATATGCAAGTGTGCATGTTTCATGCCGATATCACATCGGGTCGATATCGGTATTGGCAAATACTAAAGATTGAAATATCGTAATTACAGATCAAATAGAAGTATACTATTTACTGGTAAACACCAGATAAATTCTAAAGCTTGCAGATAAGCAGATAGACACTTAAGCCTATTTTGGTTGATTAAATGCATGCCACATTAAAACATGCCACAATCATCCAGCGGGATTACAGGCTCACCTCACAAGCCAAGTATTCCCTACCCTCTGATGCCAGACTGTAGCTTTCTCATGCACAAGTCCCTCTGCGGCCAAAGTGCAGCCACTTTCTCACAACTTCCATTCTCTCAGCCTCCTTGAACAGAATTGACACATTGCATGAGAATTGTTCCTTTCTAATTCTCAGTGAGTTCAGGGTCCTTTTTTTTAGATGCCACATTCTTGGGCCAGGTAGATTTGAGGAGAGCAGGAATTCTTCAGGGATTAGGATGGACATTGTTCCCTTTACATCTGCCGGCCACTGTGCCGAGCTGACAGCAAGGCCAGATGAGGCCAAAAAGGGCCAGGGAAAACTCGCTGCCAAGAGGTTCACCAATTAGGATGTGCAGGAATGCAGGGATATAAGTCAAGGAGCTGGATTTGGACATTAGGATCCTTGCTTCAGTCAAAAAAAAGCCCCTGCAGCTGCAACAAGGGCTACTGTAGATCCTGCAGAATCTGCCCACAAAAACTATTATTAGTGGTTACACAACAGATCCATGACAATGTAAAACCCTGCCTGTTATGTGAGATAATATATTACATAAGGATGTCTCTTACAATTGACACTTTATTTTTCTTAATGTTTCAGAACTGCACAATAGTTTGACTAACAATCATTATCCACATTTTTAATCTCCATCCATTAGTGTTTCTCTGCTAATGGAGGGTTAAAAAACACCCTCATTCCCTCCACCACTTCTCTGCCCTGATTCATTTGCGGTATTTAGGCTTTAACGGTACTGTCTGACCGTTTTTTTCGCCAGTGGAGAGGGAAGGGAGGAGGGGTTTGTTTTTAGTAGAGAACTCTGTACAAGACTTTGACGCACAGCGTGATTATTTAAAGAAATGTCCAACACTGTATTATGTTTGTACCCTTGATAGGAAAAAAAGTGAAAAAAAGGTGTGTGTGTGCACCTTTTACTCCAAACAACAGACCCCAGGTTTAAGCTTGTGAGTCGTTGTTGCTATAATTCTTTAAAAACAAAAGATTTTCGTCAGACAAGTTGATAATTGGTTGTATTTTGGAACTTTGTTCAAGATTCTTCACCTAAAAAAAAAAGATTAAGACTATTTAGCAATAGAGAGTTTTAATGTTTTTCAGTGTGATGCTGAACAAACAATACATTATATAATATTAAAAAATATATATATATATTTTAAACACTGTTTAAATGTGTAGCTTTTATCAACTGAAATACATATGTTTTGTTAATATATACAATACTGTAAATAGTTCTTTGGAATAACAATACTGCTGTCACAAAAGATAGCTCATTTAACCAAGTTAGGTAGCCTTTCCCCATAGCCAAGAACCTTACTCTCAAAGACGGTAATGAAGCGTTTGGACAAAAAGATTTAAAAACAATAAGGGGAGTTTTTCCTCTCCACTGTCGCTACATAGACGCTCAGTATGAGGGATTGCTGTAAAGACAACGCAAGCTATCGTTTTGGTGTGCTGATTCCAGAGGAGTTAATAGAAAAGTGCCAGTTAACGACAACCTCAGCTGTACTTGTTTTTAAGCCAGTGGAACCGTTTCTATAAAAAGAAGTAATTTGTGTTTCTTGTTAGCAATTAAAAGAAAATGCCATGCACCTTCTTTCAGGCAGCTCAATAATAGTGCACTGCAACAAGTGCTGGAGGGACAGCATTGTGTCACGCCATCTTACAACCATCTTAGGACATTCTAAAACACTTTTCCAACATCTCATTAAAAAGGGCTTTAAACTGTAGGTCTGGTATGAGGTAAAATTATCATTCTTCACATGTTAGGATTTGGAGTCCAAAGCTCTTGACAGCGCTCAATAAATTTTTGAAGAGATTTGTAATTTGAGACAAATCCTAAAGTTTGGCTTTCAACTTATCTCTGTGAACAGTGAACTAGTAAAAGCCTCAATAGCCCCAACTACCTCGACCCTTTAGCTGGCTCAGCCTAATTACCAGACCCAAACTATGTTAATCTGTCTTTGGTCAATGATAGGCTAGACTTGAAATAATGGGTTCAAACCTGGAAACAACAGAGACGTCTGCATATCTAAATGTCCTTTTACACTTATCACAGGCTGTACGTTTATAAAAAGTGATATTATAAATGGTTGCAAGAGAACAAGTATAACTTTTATACAAAACTTTAAATCTTTGTCTACCGTTTGCCCATATTAAATGTTTTTTTTCCCTAGAGATGAAATACCAAATCTGAAACAAACACTATAAACAGTCATACAATCATACCATGCTGACCACCTGTGTCTGAGCTAAATACCAATTGAGACAAAAATATAGCATTTGGTTTTCACAACTCATGACTACGTTACCCACAGCATGAACTTCCCTGCATGGGAATTTTTAAACTTGCCCCCTAATTAGGAACAGATGCCACAAACGTTGGATGGTTACAAACAAGAGGACATGCAAGGGATCATTTCTTCATATGACCCAATAAACTTCCTCGTTGTTCTAATCCAAAAGGCTTTACACAGATGCGGGCAATGAGGACTGAATCACACCTTTATCCATAGTAAACAGATGATGGAGGAGAAAATATGCAAGCCAAGATAGGTCACTAAAGCAGATCGAGCTAAAACAGAGTCGTCACCGCCCATTAAAAGCATTATTCAAACAAAAATGCAGGTGCAGGTATTAATCTAAAGCAAAGATCTTGAACAAGAAATTTTATTAAAAAAAAGAAAGAGTTTTTTTGGGTTTGAGTATCTGGAGATGTTACTAAATCCAATGGAGATTGCAAATCATCACTCTCTCTGTCACTTCAGGAAGATACACGGAGGGCACAGACCAGAACAAAGGATGTAAACTCCAGTGGATATTTTGTGACGGACGAGCACCAAACTTTAACATGTCGATTAGGAGTCGTTGTTTATTAAAAATGTCCATTTAAAATCATAATTTTCGAAGGAATGCCCATGAATGTTACGTTTTTTTGTAATTCCAACTTAGAAACTGATAAAAACTAAAAAGACTCTAAAGGTTTCTGCTCCTCTCTCACAGCGGGAGACGTATCATACTTGTTAGCCATAACAAGGCCTGCGGGAGACTATGGGATGTGTGACATAAGTGGAGCAGACACGCAGTATGGCTTGTGTTTCTCTGACACACAACGTTAGGACAAATGTCTTGGGCACAGAAACTTTTTTAATATACAAATCAGAAACTGGTGGGGTGCTCATCTTGAATGACCTCTTCATTACACCCCCCCTCCCTTTTTAAAAGCTTTTGTGAGAGCACCCTCTTTTCCCACATTACTCTTCCTGTTTGTCCTCTGACATGCATGCTTTAAGAGACCAACAGCTTTTCTTCATTTCGAGGAAACAATACACTCTGAAGGCCACCCTTCTATCTCAAATAAATCCAACAACCAGACAAAAGACCCTGTTCCAACCCTTGCACAGACGCGCAACCCATAACAAACTGCTATTTTCCTCCACCACATTTCTAAATACGCCAGGCATGATCCATCCAAACGAGCAGCCAGAGGGCATGAAGCCCATGTGGTGCACATGCATTTCAACCGTCGGACTAGCCTTTAATGAGAGAATAATTGTTTCCCACCGCTGTGAACTGGGAATACAGCACTCGCCTGTCCTCTTCGTAAAACACCCAGTAAACACAGCGTGCGTACCTGGGATGTAAGTTTGGAAAGTGCCATCTGTGTAAGCGGGTGGCCAGTGACGATTTCAAACTTCTTAAAATTATAAGGGGTAGACATCCAGAAGGCAAGAGCTCCTCCATTAAATGCCCCAGCATAGTTGGGACATGCTAGAAGGTGGGACTGCTAGGTAAAATTAGACAACAAAGTCTTCAAATAGAAATAGAGAGAACCCGTTTAAAGGTACATCACACCGCATTTGATGGCAGTAACAGCTTTGGGTAAAATGGAACAATAAAAGCACTTTAGCAGCCACAGAAAAGTTTTTCTTACTACCTTGATACAGTATTGTAAAATCCTTCTTTAATTAGAAAAATAAAATAAAAATAAAAATTCTGCACACATGTATTATTTTTGATTACATCTCACAAGACATGAAGTAACTCAGACTATTTTTAAAGGCCATTCTTTCCGTATTTTTCTTGTGGATTCCTCTTGACTAAGCTGTTTTTTTAAAGAACTTCCTCATTCTGAAAGGTATTTACATTGTGTACAGTTGTCTCAAAACAATTAAAGCATATCTGCAAACACTAAAAGGATTTTAGAAAAATGAAACATGGACATGTTTTGTGACGAGGACAAATAAAAAAAACCTGGAATCAAACAAACAAACAAACAAAAAACAAGAACTAATAATCACTTCCATGTCCTCCACCATGATGTTTACATAAATTCAGCTGATCAGCTCAATGCATCTTCCTTTGATGATGCCATCAACCCAAAATGTGCCCAAAGCACCATTAGAACTATTCATCTTTCTTGTTCCTACTTTGAAAAATTATTCTTTGTGAAATCTTGCAGTGAATTATTTGTTTTTGATGTGGTGGAAAAAACAAACAAAACACTGAAAAGTCTTTAACTTATGCTTAAAGTCTGCAAATAAATCTTGCATAGCTAGCAAATGTCCCAAAAAAAAAAAAAAAAAAGGTTTGCATATACATCTGCTCCAGAAAACTTCAGGTCGAAGAAGGAGGCTTATAGAATGCTTTAAAAAAAAATTATACGTTTTCCAGAGAAGTAACCGCCCTCACATTCTGCAACTCTTGGGATTTTAATCGCAGCTACAGCTTTCCAGCGCCGTGGAAGCAGGAACCTAAAGGCCAACTCTGAGATCCAAGGCACGCTCTTGGCTTCCTGTCTGGACCACCTATGCAAATTCTCAGTTCAAGTAAACATTTGGAAGAAAAGATGTGGAGACATTATTGAGCGAGAGGTCAAAAGAGGTTAAAGGAGCACAAGATGGTACTTTTCAGCAGCAATTGATTTATCTTTGTCCCCATTCTTCTTCAGGCCGCTGCTTTAGGAGAGTTACTGACCTACAAGGGAGCTGAAATTGTGACCATCTCACTGGGGTGCTCATTAGAAATAACAATACGGTTTGTATTGAGACAGTGTGTGCACCATGGGGGAGGAACTGGATGCAGGAGAGGAGGAAATGGCACCAAGATTCCTTTTTTTCTAACCTGTTTAATAAATATACATATATATTTTTATTTTCTAATAATCCAAACTGCAGCATCTGTCCAAAGTCCATACAAGTGAGAGTGTTTGGCCAGAAAGACAAACAGAACTTATCTGACTGAAGCTGCACAGCAGTGGGTCTAAACAGGCTGGAAGCTGTAAAATGTCATAAAGCAGAAAGCCTGATTTCATTTAAAGCAGCAATGCAACAGTTGTTTTATAAAGGGAATATAAAACTCAATGCATGCACTCCCATTTAATACAATTCTAACTTGGTGCGTTGATGGTCTGGATCATTAAAGGCATGTTATCTTTTTTGTTCCAGTTTCAAAACATACAGACACGAACATCACCTTAGATAAGACACACCACCGAAACCGGGACACAACACACGCAATTCAGCTGGTCTAACAAACAAACAAAGAAACATTCAATTCATTTAGATGAGCTAATAGAGGTTTAGTCAGTACAGCGCACCTACCGAATACGTCAACTTTCTTCCCTTCCAGCCACTGAAACTCCCAATTAAACTTCTTCTCTTTGCTCCACCGGTCCACTAAATGATCTGCTCACTCCTTTGGTTTCTTCGTTCCGTGACACATTCCTCTCAGACGCAACCATCCCGGAGCAGGTCCGAAAGGGAAACCACAGCAGCGCCGCCGCATCTGTGGTCAACTGCGAGGGAGAGCTGGCTTCTGCTGCCGCGTTCACTGCCTCCCGGAAATATAAAGCACGGCGCCGCACTGAGTCAGAGAGCCCGCAGAAGATCAGGTTTACGCTACACCTTACTGGACGTCCAGGTTTTACAACGAGAAAATAGCTGTTTTTATTATAAATTGATGCATTTTCAAAAATGTTGAGATTATATAAATAGGAAGAAGAAAAAAAAGCATAGATAATAAAAAACACAAATATATATATTTCTCATGTTCAAATCAGTGTTTGCCAATGTCACCCTGCCATATATGGGCAGCGGCCTCATGGTTCATATGATAATATGCACTTTATGGGGGAACATTTTTTGTAATACTTTTATTTTATTTTAGTAGTTGTCACATGCAGTAAAAATAAATTGGAGAGTATGAGAAAATAGGGCAGTGTGGTGTAGTTGATCGATGATGCTCAATTTGGTTTCTTACTAATCCAAGAACACAAAATCCAACATGTCTGGATGATTTGGAAATGTTAATGATAGATGTCGTGAAAACATGTTGCTGTTTTTGGAGGTTTTTTTTTAATGTCAACAATAGTTTGTTCAAATCCATATTGGTAGCAGTCATTCTGTTAACCAAACACATCACCTATCAAATCCTACCAGATGTCAAACGTGGAACTTGAAAGTTTATTATCAGATCCGGGTTTATAATAAAACTCATGCAATCTGTGGTTTTAATGTTTAAAAAATCCATTGGTAATAGTGAATGTTTCTTCCTGTTAAAATAGGGGTTTCCTTTGATTGATGCAATCAACTGCCCATATCACAACATACTCACCTTTTTGAAAAGCTATGTGCTTGGTTAGAGGTGATCCCATGTCATAAAAATCAGACCTCACATGCAAAGGGTCCCATAAACGTTCTAATCCCTGTTCAAATTCATGACGCGGACCGCTTTCGCCCTCTTGTGGTGAGTATGGTAACTAAATGTGATATAAAAAGAAACTGTTGTCTCCCCTGTGTGCTTCCGGGTCCCATGAAGCTCTACAGGCCTATGCTTGATAACAATTTTTAAAAAGACCTGTAAATTTGCACAAACGCACACACATTCTAGTGTTAACAATCAATGCTTTTTTCCATCCACACAAAAAGAACGTGGCAATAGACGAAAATCATTAACATTTGTTAAAATGTCTATTTCCAATCACTGTAAACCTACGTAATAAAACAGTCCACTAGGCACCATTAAATGTTTTCATCAAAAATAAATGTTATTTCATCATGTGGCATGCAGGGAGCCTAAATTGATTAATAGATTTTAAACTATGGTTCTGTGAAACACTATTGAGTATTCACTATCCTCCCAGCAGCATATAACTTCCTTTGTGCCTTTACAGTATTTAATATGAATCCAGATAAATTAATCTAAGAAGACAGAACCCATAGTGAACCTTTACCATCAACTGCAGTCTCAGCTGTTCATATGAACACTTATGAATGTTATTTTTCAAAGAAGCAGAACAGTATTTAAAAATGGAAATAGGAAGAAAAGTCTATGCTGTCAAACATTTAATTTGCAAAACCTTTTTTATATAGTTATTCTATGAATGTAAGACGCGTTTTCCTTGATTCGGTCATTGAAAAGTTAAAGAATGCACAGGTTGATTTAAATAAAATCAGTTAGAAATGCAAGGGAAAAAAAAGCTTTATGCATTAAATATGTATTTAATAGACACATAAAGTTGCCTTGTATTTTAGTAGAGGACCTAGATCTAGCTTGTTTGATTAACATCACTTAGCAAAATCTTCAAAATGAAGCTGTTATACTCAAACTCAAACTTTACAAAACAGTAAAAGCAATATAATATTTGACAGTAAATATTGTTTTTCAATTTAGCTTTAATAATCTTGGATTATTCTGCAAGTATATGAATTGCATCATTACGTCGACATAAATTCATTGTTTTTTCTCTTTTTGGGTAACAATATGAATTTCATATCATGTAACCCTATTTACTGTTTTCTGCTCGTGTTTTTTATTCAGTCATGGGTAAAAATTTAAAAGTCTACAGTAAATAAGTGATCACATCTTTACCAAGGCCAAAATATTTAACTATACTATAATACAAAGCGTTCTGAAAGAAAACAAAAAAGTAACCCAACACATTCATTAAACAATGAGGCTCAGAAATGTGCATCATGCTCGTTAATGCTGCCCTCAAAGTCTGCTATCAGGATCAGAACAATTGTTAGCAGTTGTTTAATTCAATCAAAGATGGTGGCTTAAAGGTTGATAAGATAACATTAACATAAAACAATTAGGTTTCTAAGACTTAAAGTTGTTTTAGGATGGCTAAAGTCTGATGTAGTTTTGATCCACTTGAAGGAGCAGACACTAGGTTTAGAAATCTTTGATCACCGAATAGGAGTATTACAAAGTGAAGATACTTCAACAGTTTATCTGCAAGTATGTTGATTGCTTTTAAATGTTTCAGGACAAAAGCGTAAAAACATATACAAACTTATCTTAAAAATAAATCAGTTGAAATTTTTATTTAAGAAGAACATCATACTACAGGTAAAGTGAAAGAAATCTACATCAGATTATATTTACAAATAAATGGGATATTTTTAGTATGCAAATTTAAGCAACACCTGAAGGAAAAAGTTGATACAATTATCTTAAAGAAAAAAAATAAAAGCTTTCCTAATGTATTTCAGAATATAGACAATATTTTGCCTGGAGGTGAATTTCAACAGTATGTAACATCAGTGTGTAAAAGAAGCCGAAAATAAATGCGGATTAAGAAACTACATCAATAGTTTAGATATGTTCAAAAGATCGCAAGGGTTTTGTTTAAAGACAACACAAGAAACCTTTAAACTAAAGTGTCCAAAAAAACAAAAAAACAAAAAAAATAGACACAAAAAAGTTGTCAAACGGCAACTGCTAAAAAAATAATAATTAAAAGAAGGAAAATATTAAATAGCGCATTTTAATTGGAGGGTTTTCTGCTGATGCTCTGCCTTAACACCAGAAAAAAAAATCCTTCCCATTTAACCTGATTTTACAGCTTCCTTTACCAATTTATTGAAATAGTACAGAGTATTTAAAGCAATGCGTCACATTTCATCAAAGATTGTCTACTTTCTGTGTACAGCCTCTTTAAAACATATTTATTCACATCGAGAACAAGTGAAGTCTTCCTGCATTTACAGACTGCCTATTTGTTTGTGACAAAGCTTTTAAGATGGTAGCAAAATAAATAAAGATGAGTTCAAACAGGTTTGGTGGTGCTTTTGTACACTATGTTATCCCTGTCACCCATGCCAGTGTTGTTTCCGGACGGCACCTGTTCGTGGCCGCTGTTCTTTCTTCTCTTCAGAAAGCAGTACCCCAGTACGATAAGAACGACAATAATGGCAGCACACAGGATCCCAACTATAACGTTGTAGTCTGTTTAAGAACAAAAAAATATATTTTTGTTACAGCAGATCAATAAATAAATAAATAAAACAATGAACCTCTAAAAGGAACACATTTCAAAATAGTGAAATAAGTAAATCAAGGTTATAAGGAGCTATGAAACTAGCAAAAAAACATTTAAAAAGGTCAATTTGAATTAGATTGAACCTTTTAGAAGTAGACAAACATGCTCGATTATCTGTTAGGACAAAGTAATTTCGGCAATCACATAGTAACAACTCAGGAATCTAGATGTGGTGACGTTCAAACCGATCATAAGTATGAAGAAGATGAGGGGTTTTAGGTGACTTTAAATATGGTGTAGCATTTTACATGAAATGTAACACTGTATACAACAAGGACATTCAAAATATAATCATATCAAAAACTCTTTGTTCAATCAAAGCCACCAAGATTTTAAACGGGTGAAAAGGACGTAATGACAAGCAAGTTGCACCCAATAACCCATGTGAAGGTTCAAGTTGATTTCTTTAGGTTTTTTGTTGTCGTTTTTTGCTTCCGTCCAAATATATTTGGATTTATTTTGTTTTTTAACTCAATGAAGCCATTAAATGTCAAATCAATATAAATATTTAAACTGAATGAAGAGACCAATTTGATTTAGTTTACTCATCTGTTGTCATTTTGGTGTAGGTTTAGTCCCCTGAATTTCATTTAACTGGCCAGACTGTGAATTTATGGAGGAATTGGCTTTTATTTTTATTGAGAATTTCCCCCACTGTGGGACTAATAAAGGATTAGCTTACTATAATCTATATAACTCTAATTATAGTTTTAATCAATAAAAATAACGCTGTTCCAGATGAGGTATGGACTCAGAGTCAAAGGCACAAAGCAATCATCTCAGCTTTCTTAGGCTGATGAAATACATCTGCGCTATAATTAAGTATTTCTAATTAGGAAATATGGGTAAGAAAGTGCCTAATAACTGGACTGTGATACAATTAAACATATATGAAAATAATTCAAAACAATTGGATTTTTGACTTGAACCTTGTAAAATGCCGCTTTTGTTTACAAATCAGCATTGTATAAACAAACTGAACTGAAGTCATTGCAAGTGT
Organism: Orestias chungarensis; assembly: GCA_032876305.1. Classification (NCBI taxonomy): domain Eukaryota; kingdom Metazoa; phylum Chordata; class Actinopteri; order Cyprinodontiformes; family Cyprinodontidae; genus Orestias; species Orestias chungarensis. Next base: position 2,328,818 of record JAVLVB010000602.1, read on the forward strand.
TTTTAATGTTGTCAGTTAAATATGCTAATAAAATGCTGAAGCTTCTTGTATTCTAGTCACACTTGCCTGTAACTACAGTGGTATCTTTAAAACATAAGCTATGCTAAACCATCAATGATTCAACATTTGAAGCAATGTTTTCCAGTAATTTGTCTTAGGTTTAAAGATAGCAAGGATAAAAGAGGGGCACAAGAGCTCATACTTGTATCATCGTCAGACTCTCGTTTTTCATGTCCCACCCCTGTTTCAACCACATCCTCCTCTGTAATAAAGGTAAACACACAACCATATTTAGCATGGCACAACAAAAAAAACAGACAAAAATGTCACAACTTAAGTATTTTCCATCTTTGTTAAAGAGCAGAAGAGAGCATATAAAAACTATTTATATTGCAGCTTGAATTATTGCTTGAGCCGTGCACAACAAGAGTGTCAATCCAACTTCACATAAAATAAAAACAAAAGGAAAAAAACAAAACAAAAAAAACTTACCTGTGACTCCATGGCAAAAATTTATGCAGGTCTCCTCAGTGTCAAATTTGTTATCGTTTCCCTCACAGCCTCCGTAGTTGAAGCGGGCACAAGTCCGTGTGTGAGGGTCATAGTACCACTTCGATATACTTTCTCTGCAACTTCCTGTGTCAGGCTGAACCGCACAGCGAGCTGTAATTAGAACAAATGTAAAATTGAAATAACTGAGTAACTAGTAAATTAATTCGGTGGAAAAAATGAACAGCAACGAAGGGAACGAAATGAGCACCTTTCTTTTCATCCAGTGGAATGGACTGCAGAATGCGAAACTTATTTTCAATGTCTTCACATCTGGCCTCATCCGATCCGTCACTGCACTGAGGAGTTCCGTCGCATTTCTCTCCCATCTCCAAACAGCAACCATTATCACATTTAAACTCCGGCTCAGTACATTCAGTGCCACATTTTTCTCCTATGGAAAACAAAGACATGGTTTATAGATTATAATTCTACATATAGAGCCAAACCATGTGGAAAAAAGTTAAATCCACAAACCTGTCAAAAATGATTCAACTCAAAAAAAAAACATATGTCACAGAATAAGACTATGTAACCACATGCCTTATGCATATTAAAATTTTTTACTTTGTATATGCAAGTGTCTTTTTTTTGCATTTACTGCATTTGAATATCTTCTCTCTCAAAATGCCAGTTACAATAAGGTGTTAGTTTTAATAACTATGCATTCTATGTATTGAATTCACCCACCTTGAGAAGTTGTAACAGGCAGACCTCGACCATGTGGACCACCTTCATGAACAACAACCAAGAGAGTACCAGAGATATGATTGCTTGTTACAAACTAACAATACTTAGAAAACATTAAAAAAATCTTTCTTATTTGGAGTTTTAGTTATATAATGGCCTGCCTGCATGTGATAAGAGGTTGTTTTGGCTAATCTAAATAGCCCATCAAATAGATTTTAAATGGTCTTTGGGAACAATCCTCCTTATGGGTGAAATCTCGGATCTACCAAGTTCAGATAACTAAAACTCAACAGGTCAATTCTTAACGACATTACCCCTGAAGGCAACTACTTACCCTAGATTTAATTTAGGGGCATCAGAGTTATATTCTAAATAACATTCATATAACATATGAAATACTTTTATTTTCAAAGACTAGTGTTAGGCACTACAACAACAACAAAAAAACAGTCAAAGAGTTAAACTATTCAAAATAAGCTCTGAAACTTATTTTCTTAACATTGCAGAACATTCAATAGACTTCTGACTTCCTATTTGAAATGCAACAAAAAGCATTCTTTAATATTTGGTTGTAACTGATTTCCTCCACCTAAAGAAGAATTTAAAGTTACTCAGGGTTTAAAATTTTTTCTTTTTCTTTTGCACATGCATGAAAACATCTAGGAAGAAAACCTCCAATGTTTAAAATTAAGAAACCCTTTATTTGGCTATTACATAATAGTTTGTATTACCTAATAGGGGAAACACTGATTGATAACATTTTAGTGTAACAGTTTATTCAACTTACCTGTGCCAGAGCAAGCGTCTTTGCATTCCTTTTCAGAAAGATAGTTGTTTAAGTTCGGTAAACAACCACCGAATGCAAACGGCTCACAGTTCCCTGAGGCGGCGTTGTGATGCCAACGTGGGAACGAACCACGGCACGGACCAGATTTCTTTGGAATCATGCAGTGGTCTGGGTGGACAAAATATAACGGTTTAGGGCTCAAGATCAAAAGAAGCACACATCATTGACATACTGCATAAAACCCTCTATCAACATATTTTACTCAAACTGAAGACCTATATAGACAGGCTCATCTCAATCAACTAGAATTACCTTCCTAAACTTAAAACCCTGTTGTCAGATTAACATTGTAATGCCTTTTAAAATTTTACACCAATTAATTACATTCTAAAATTATTTATAATACATAACAGGCGAATGAATGAGTTTTATGATCACAGAAAGACTATTGTCTTGACATTTTGCCCAACAGAGTCACACCCTCCAGGAGCAGCCTTAGCCACAAAAGTTTCACATTTAACAATCTTGTTGCCTGACTATAGGTGCAAGCAGGAAGTTTAATGGAGGCGAAAAGCATTGTAAAAAGGGTGAGTAAGGAAAGGGTTTAGAAGAGATTCACACAGTATTAGCTGGCACTTTCCTATTTTGACAGAACTACATTTGCTGCTACTGGCTATTTTCCAACAAGTCCCACTGAAGGTTCACGGAGGCACACAGTGAACGTTTGACATCAGCCATTTATGATGTAAACTCAAACCAGCACATACTTCCTAGCTTTGAATAGAGGCTACTTTTAGGTGAGGCGACGTGCAGACTATTTCAGGAACATCGAAGATTGTAAACTCATTACTAGTGGCTACATATTATGTACTGTCCACTTAACGTCTGCAGTAGAAAGCTGGGTCTAGCAGTCACATGAAAATTGTACTTTTTCTAATAGATAGCAATATGTTAATGACCATGTTCAATACTATTATAACTAACAAACAAGGGTTTCAAACAGCTGAGAAACAAAACATGTATGAATTTACATTTAGAGAAAACTGTTTATTGTTACAGGTATTGCTTTACTTTAAACCTTTGGCAGCCATTTTGGATCTTAAGGTCTGGGGTTTTCAAGTAACTTCCATTTTCCGTTCTGTTGGAACCTGTTTCGTCAAAAGGAATTTGAAACACCACATCCAACCACGCAGAAAGTATTTATTAAAGCAATCTGGATATTTTAACGCCACATGACTGTTGAGACTTATCAACTTCATGTTATGTGGCAGTAAAATATATATTTTTTAAAAAGAAGGTTTTTTTGGGGTTACCTAAAATTCAGTTCGTTAAAAGTACAACACTTTTGGCATGAAAATGCTTCAAATATATCACTGTGTGTAAAAGCTACATACTGTATTAATTTGGAATCGAACAGAAGTATATTCTGATTTAGACAGAGAATGTCACATCGTTTGGGTAAAGATAACGAAAGAGGTGACACGCTAGACAATGGTGACAAACCCATTTCTCTTAAACCAAATACCAGACACAAAGAATCATTTCCTTTGAGGTCTCAACCGAGTTCCCATTCTATCGTTAAGAAACTGCTTGACACGCAGCAAAATAAACAAAAACATGAAGTGACATGTTCTGAGCCAAAGGTATGTTGGGAAAAGCTGATATGTTGTCATGATACATGCTCTGCGTCATTCGCTTTTGTAACATTTTTAAGAGAAATGCAATTTCAACAATAATGAAAAATTTTAAAAATGCATAATTTGTAGCTTCTCATGTTACACTTCTATGAATTGATTTAATGTAACAGAGAAAACATGTTTAATTTTAGACACAATTAAGATTTTCAAAGGACTTAAAACTATGAACAGGTAACTGAGCTTCAGTGGGAATCAGTCATTTCTATTGTTTAAATACGGCAACAGCGTTTTGAGCAGGTTGAAGACTTCTGATCACTTTCATTGAAGTCACACAGAAACAATGACACGAGTTGTTGTTGTGTAACAACCTGAAACCAGACAGGCAGGTTATGTTGAGTTGGGGTTGGAAAGATGGTATCGGGGGGGCAGTTAAAAACATAGCGACTGCAATACTCCATGCCATTTTCTCAACACAACATATTTCAAAAGGAAGTGGATCATCCACTTATTCCAGGACAAAGATGGCTTCCTTTTAAACCCCCCCCCCTTTTATTTACGAGGGTCAGTTTACTGTGTCATCATCTCAGTGAAAATCTCATCTCCGCTTCCTTATTGTTTGTTGAACATGTCTAAACTCGTACACTTCCAACTAACATGGGATCCCTCAGCCTAAAACAGCATACAAAGCACAACCAGTTCAACTGATAAATCAGGCAGCTGGGAAATTATCCTTCTACTTTGGCAAAGACATAAACTTTAAATATGGAAAACAAACTATTTCAAAAAAATAAATCCAGGTGGAGAGATTTGACAATCAGAGCTGCTTAGACTTTAAGGCTATTTAGGTTTTTTTTTCCCCCACACCGACAGAAAGAGGAGAGAGAGGAGAAATGTTGCAATGGATCCACAAAATGAGGTAACTCAAACTAAAACGGAAATTATTTACGTAGTTAAATATTCCCTGCGGTTGAGTGCCTCAAACATACTTTAACATGTATTATACATCTTCTCAGGACTAAAGTTAACCTCTTTTCTGATTAGTAGTATTAGACTATGTTATTTAATTCCCTTCAATTGTGTCAGTTGTTCATCTTATGACCACAGAACATACTTCTGTTTTTCTGGGTCAGCCTTTTTGGTGGGTTTCAAACACATTTTCTAAAAAACAAAGTTTTCTTGGAGGGTAAAAAGAAGCTAAATGCGAAGGTTTAGCTAGACAGACAAGAACCAGACAACACTGTGGACAAGCATCCACAGGGTGCGTCTGAAATGAGACGAATACTTAACAGTCAGAAATGCAAGGGAAAAAGGGTCAAAGGGGAGAAATGGAAAGGATTCGTGCACAGAATTTGCCATTTGACACTTTAAATACTTCCATTTCATACTCATTTACTTAACACATTTTGCATTAATTTCAAATTTTCTTTATCATTATTTAATTTTTTTAACAATTTAATCTTTAAATGTCGCCGATAATTTAAACGTGTCTCTTTCTTCATGTCTCTGTTTGAACCAGGGCGGATTTTAGGGGCTAAAACATGTGAAACAGACAAACATGGAGTAGGAATGAGAAAAACAAGGAAGCAATCCTTGTAGGTGAATTAGACTGAAAAGGAGACACTCACTCTCAGACTCCTCAGGGGTAAGGACCAGGACAGTGACCATGGTGGTGTCCGACTGACCAATGGTGTCTGTGACCATCAGTTGAAAGGTGTATTTTCCAGATGTTAGGTTGGACACAATGAACTGGTCAGGAAAAGATGTGGGCTACAAAAAAATAAATAAACAAATATTGTTACTCAATGTCAAAATTTTGAAAAATTGGAAACAAAGTGTGGCAAGGACAGGTCGAGAGAGACGTTGATTTTCTCACCTCAACGACAGCGTACTTATAATTGGTGAGCATTGTCCACTCAAACGTTTCGATTTTCTTGTCATCTCTGCTCATTAAACCGTTCAGTGTCACAGCCTCCTTTGGCTGGACCACCAAGTCATTACCCGCATCAGCCACCGGTGGAGAGTCCTCTTCTTCCAAGGAGAGAAATAAATAATTAGACACGATAAGCGTGACATAACATCTGCCGCAAAACAGGGAGACAATTAAACAGGCATGTAGACGAGAGCGACATTCTCAGCAATGTCTCCCTCCCTGACATGTGTGAACGCGCAGAGCTCAGACTCAGTTCCAAAGCTGTAATCCTCATCACACATAAATGTATGGTCCAGGAACGAGCTATTCCAGTTTAGAGATTTTTCTTCTTTTTTTTTGTTACACATTTGTGTCAGTCTTTTTATAACCTAGGCAAACGCTATTAGAATTTGAATTGAAATAGAAAACACATTTCTTTATTATCCCCCAATGGCAAAAAGCAGCAAAGTGTCGGGCATTCAAACAAGTAGGTTAACTCAAACGTAGAACGAAACATATTTAAAAACAGAATAAAGAATAAAACCTTGCTAGTAGGAAAATTACAACATAAATACTGTGAAAATAATAAAAATACCATACTGTGTAAATTGTTTTTGTTTAAGTTATGAAAATGTATCCATTATAAAATAAACAGTGTAAAATAAGCAATATCCCTCAACGTACCTTTTAATTCATACTAAATGGAGGATAAACAAAAACGAACATAGACATTTAATATGAAAGAGTAAAAAGATCCCCTCCAAGTATTGTAAAGATTGCAGTTGGACCAATTAAAATTGAACACAGCCAACCAATATAAATACGAAACCATAAACAAAAGAAAACTTGGTCAGGGCAGAGCTTAAAAATTAAAATTAAAATTGGGAAAGTAGTATAAGGGGGTGAAGCATTTTCCTTACTGGCAACTTCAGCTGACCAGGTTGTAGGGATGGAAAAAAAGCAGAACTACTTTTTCTGCTTTGTTTTTTTAATCCAAAAAAACAACAACTAATAAATAAAATCATGTAGCCAATCAAGAATGAGCTGAAATCCAGCAGGCCTTACCTTACACTAACAAAACATAAACCACTATACACTAGCTCATTAAATAAGTTCATAATTCTGTACATTTACTCTTTAATGAAAAAAACTTGATTAATCTCATTAGTTCATAAAGTAAGTAGTACAATGTTCTTTAAAAAGTTGAAGTAGTTAGTGATGGCTGCTCTCAGTTTAAAAACTGCACCTCCAGAACAAGATGGCAGCATTATTACCGGCTTGCTTAAGAACTGTCAACTGACACCTTATTTAGTTTTCTCTCCATGTAATTGAGCTTTAAAATGATCATCTCACACGAGGATAAAGGATGTTTTTGAGCTCCTTGCTCAACTTTAAAATATGTTGATTATATTTTATAACCACTACCAAACAAGTGGTCGTTTGGTTTTCTTTATTACTGGTCAATGATTACAAAATGTAATCACACATACACAAAAAAAAGCAAACATGACTCATTTCTAAGCAATCTGGGTGTAATTTCAGTCCCCCCCCCCCCCCCACTTACGTGGACTAGATTGCACTCTCAGGTACTTTTCACTGAGAGTATTCAGGACGTAGTTGAAGTATCCCGATTTCTTGACAAACTTGCAGACGAATTTGGTCTTGTACAGGCAGTTGAACAAAAAGCAGGACTCGATCTGGCCCTCCTCTTCTCCCCTCTCCATCAGCGCGACGTTGCAGCCAGCCGTGTCGCAGCAGCTCTGCACGCACTCCGTGTGCACGGTCGCCGTGGGCGAGGGGAGAAACGCGGCGCCTTCCTTCACCGACTCGTCCGCGTCGACCACGAAGTTGTCTTTGCCCTTCACGAAGTCGTCCACGGTCCTGGCAGACGCGCTCTGCGCAGCGGCCGTGCGTAAAACCACGCCAAAAACGAGCAGGAGCGCCACGGACTGGAATCCATTGAGTAAATTCATTTCTGATCGTCTCCCAGAGGTACAAATAAGAGTTGTCTTGAGATCAAATGAAGACACGAGTTTTGTTTCTCCTTGTAAAGGCGTTGCTGTTTCCGTCAGGTACGCTCGGCTCTTCCACAGAAAACAAATGAAACCAGCAGTCAGGCATGAAACCTTGAAGTCGACGACAGTACAACCAACGACGACATTTCTCAGGTGACTCACTTGAATAGGAGAAAAAAAAAAAACAGGAAGTGAAATTCCACCCCCCTCTCTGATGCCACTCCCTTTCTGACTGCAGCCACAGGCACGACAAGGAGCAGAGTAATGCTTGTGTTTTTCCACTTTTCCAGTTTGGCTAAACAAAACGACAACAAAAGAGTTCATGGGAAAGAAAATCTAAATAAATAGAATTATTCACACAACAGTAAACAAAACTTTAATGTGTTTTTTTACTACTATTAACACTTTACCCAGATGCAAATGTCTTGGTTTTGTAAGCCTCCTCACTCCATGAGAGTTAAAGGGAGACACACCTGAGCAGGTTTAACAAAAATGCTAATATCGCACTGATCGGCCTCCGAGGTTGGAAAACCCTTTGAGACTTTGGTTCCACAAAGGTTGGTTTGCATTAGTTTAATCAGCTCCTGTGTGGCTACAGGCAAAAGGCCAATCCCCCACACCTCACCACGGTGGACGTCAAGGTGTTTAACTCGGCCGTACTGTACAGCGGAGAGGAAGGTGGCTTCCGAGAAGATTGCTGCTTGAGTGAGTGCAGGCGTGAGTTTACATGTAATCATTTAAAATGTCACTGTACAGGACGTATAAACACGCCGTTCAAACAGGTAAGGTGTAATTTTCACGTTTTGATTCTGCTTTACATTACACAGCAAACAGTGGCTGTTTGACTGTGGAGTTGTTTTGTACAGTGTTTGTTTTCACACACATTGACGCTCTCTCAGGTTCTGTTGAATAATGAAACATGTTTAAACTAACCCAGATTCCCCCCCACCCGACAGCAGGAAAACAGACTGTAGTCCACCATCTACGTTCAAGAATCAGTTTATTTATATAATGCCAGTTAAAAACACATGTAATCACAATCATAAATACATGGTAAACAAAGTTTAAAATCTGAGGAAACCCAGCAGATTGAATCGAGTCGTTGACTTGCCCAATTCACTCCTTCTGGATGAGCACAACAGAACAATAACTTCCATTGTGTCGAATTCCTCATACTGAGCATGCACGTAGCGACGGTGGAGAGGAAAACAAAACACTCCCCCTTAACAGGAAGAAAGCTCCAGCAGATGTTTCCGTCAAAGCAGGTGTTTCAGCTAACAGAATGCCAGACCAGGTGTACTGTAGCTCCTATTGAGAGAAGAACACTGAGAAAAAAGCAGAAGGCTAACAGTTAAATATTTGCAACTACAGCAGATTGCACAATAGAGGAAGAAAGTAGCAGAGTATGGAGTGGTAAGATTGTCCTCCAGACTAACTCTATAGCAGCACAGCTATATAAACCTCTAACAGAGCCTGATGACGTTTTTGGCTAAAAGCCAATAGGAACCAGCCGCAAAGGGAGTCCATAGAGGGATCTTCTCCTAAGGACAAACTGACTTGATAGCTCAGCCTATATGAAGTGATATTTTACATTAATTTAACAAACAATTTCCCTGCAATTGTGTGGAAATCCTCCTTGAGGGCTTGGATGCATTTGTTCCGTGGCAAATAACGATTGATCAGTCTTTTCAAGTCCAGACAGACCTTTCTTATTACGGCTCTGCAGACGGTTGCCTGATTTAGGTGTTTAATACCTCCTAAAATTATATATAAAACTACAATTTGAAAGAGAAAAAAAAACAATGGTAAAGGAATGCCACATAAATAACTTGCTGGGATCTGAGCGTATGACTCCAATTTGGAATAATGCAAATGTGAGGACGGATGTATGTGATGCAAGGGGGGACTGGCATGCAGGGTCTGTTTTTCTGGGTCCATTGTCTCCCAAGGTTTACCACATATAGCCTGGCTTCTTTACCTTTCCTCAGCTGCAGGCAGGCAGATCAGCTCTGCTGCACACTAAGAAAAAGATCTTGTCCCTTTTAGTGCTGGATAAGTTAAAAATCCGTTTTTCTTCAGGCATCCGACAGCAGCTCAAGTCATCATCTTATTGTCACAATAAGCAAAAATAAATATTATATTTTATATTAAAGCAACACTACATAACTTTTCTACCTTCATATAATGTTTTCATAACTTTTGTGTTGACTTGCAGCTCGTTAAATGTCACCTCTGTCATGGCCCGGGTTTAAACGGGACTAACCAACTTTGAGGAGGGTGGCGGGAACCTTGCCACAAAAAAAGCTCCAAATGTGCGGACTGTTTCTCATTTTTAACATCATCATATGACATTGTTTCTCCACAATTAGATTCATTACCTCATCATTATTCATCCTTCACACAGCCACTGGAAACAGAAATGTGCTTCAATCCAACTACAGGCAATCATGAAGTCAGGATTTTTCAACGCTGTGAACTGGTCCTAATGGGAAGTCTTCCTTCACCAAAACACTACCGCTTTGTCCACTGGCCACCAAAATCGACCAAAACTGAAGCTACTTTATTGTTTCTTCAAATGATATTAGTAATATAAAATATCTTATAAATATAATTTAAAAATTACGTTTATAGTGTGAACTCATTAGCCTGACAATATGAGCAATAGGAGAGGCTTAAGACTTCTCGAATGCAGGAATATGCAATCAAGGAAATGAAGGACCACAGGATGCTGAAAATTAAGTGGAGATCATTTACAACAAGTTTCCGTTTTGCTGCCATCGTGTTTTGAGGGAATAGAACATCCTTACAAATGCATACTGCATCATAAGGCTTGCTAACATTTTTCTTCTTGTCCTGTTTGTAACACAGCTAGCTTTTGGAAGAAATCTTTCCACACTGAAATGAATCAAAACTTTTTCACAATAGCATCTTGAGGCTTTCATGCTCATGGCTTTCCAGCTGGATGTATTTAAGATGCTGGAGACCGTTAAGATAAAAGATCGTGTGGCAGAAAACCGTGTTTTGCTGCAGAGGGAATTCATAGAGTAAAGAATGTTGGTTTACAAAAGCAGAAGCTTTCCAGTTTTTCTTCTCTTTTTTCCCTCACGTTCAAATTGTTAAGTAAAAAGGCTACTTTTTTGAACAGTTTCTCCAATTATTGTTCATCCCTTGAAGATGTCTAAAAGTGTAATTTTCGACCCTTTTTAACAAAAATTTAAAATTACAAACACTGTCGGATTGTCCAGCTAAGAAATTGCTTATGGAGGGAGAACAATGTTTTGTCTTAACTCGATAAGAAAAACCAAAGACCTTTTGGAAAAAGATGCCATATTTCAAAGTGAAGAAAAATGATCTTGTACTGATTGGTCTCCCAGAAAGAGACAGAGAGAAACAGAAACCATAACTCCAAAACCAACACAAAAAGACAGGTTATAGTTTGTAAACGTGAAGACCTTTGTTTTTGAAGACATTCTCTGTGGTGTAACCTCACCAAAACTGACGTTTTTGGCCATAATCAATGCAATCAGTACATTTTGAGAAGCTCCTAAGGAGACACTTGTACTACAGAAGCAGAAACTGTGTTTTGTGCCTTCCTGTTTGGCAGAGGTTGGTGATGGTGCATTAAAGTAAAGTAGGTCGTTCTTGCACTCTACAAGTGTTTGCATGGTGCTCCGAAATCACTTGTTTCCTTTACAAATAGATCAAAGATCTCAGCAGAGCAGACCTTTATCTGACAAATCTATCAGTATGCAAAGGCTTAAAAAGCATTTAGCAAAATAGTTTCTTCATTACGAGCATCATAGTGCATGTATCTTCTGGTCATATGTGCATTAATGTGCATTCAGACGGAAAGATAAGCAGATATTCAACATTATAAGTACCCAAGTGTATTAAAAAATTATGAAGATAGCTTTTCCCTTGGATGCATGGAATCTCATATGAAACATAGCTAAGGGTCATAGTGTTTTGGATGTAAGATATGTTGTTTTTTCTCACCTTATAATCTCTTTGCTGCCCTAATTAGATATATATCTGTCCCAGTTGTTTATCTGCTGCGCCGCTTGCTACACGCTTTCACGAAATAACCACTGATCACATTAAAATGCACATAGTCAAGGATAAACTGATAAAACAGGATGAAGTTCTCTAGCAGGGTCAAGATAGGCACTGATAAAAGTTGGGCTTCTCACGGTTCATCCTTAAAATAGGCTGGGTGGAGCCTGGAACCAAAGGATTTTGTCACTCTGTATCTGTTCAAAGGCATATTTGGCACACTGTCATATTACATCTTGATATTACACTTAACCATTTCTTATTATTTCAAAAGATATATACTTTCCTGGTGTTACTGATTGGGGGTCGGGAACTGGAGAGAAACTGAGTCGGCAATGCACAGGGTGGAGAAGGCTGCAACCCCACTGAGTGCAACAATAGGCAGACAAACTTAAATTTTAGTTAGGAAAGGGGGCATAAGAAAAAAAAAGTTTTTGATATTGTTGGTTAAAGGTTGCTTATTCACTGTTTAACTACAACAAACTCAGACAAGATGACTGCCGCTTCTCACAGAACATGCCAGTAACTCCAGTCCTTGCTTGTTATAAAAACTTTAAAAATGGTGACCTCTACCTTACTTTTAATATGGGTTCTGTTATTCAGTTTGAAAACTAAACCCTGAGTTGAGAAATAAATATCTCAAGTGCCTCAATTACTGGCATCCACCTGCTTGTAAATACTTAAATTTAACAGAAAACTATTCTAATCACATTTTGGGAAATTTCAACTTATTAGAATGGGATGTTCCCCTATCTTTCCCAACCTGAAGAGAGACTGAATGGGTCTGTAGGTCTGATCTTATTTGAACTTTAGAGTTCAATCAAATCAAAAATACTTTATTTATCCAAAAGGGAAATAAAATATTTAGATGTTTACTGAGTATCTACTTATATATTTACTGTGTTTGTAATATTTAAAAAACCCACTGCCTACTGTTGATGTATTTTATTCTAAAAAATTACCTGTTCAGTTGATTTTTGACACAAAAATAATTCGGCAGCAACTTACGCGCTGGTGTTGCCAAAGATAATTTGCTGAAGGTTTGTTGTTGCTGTTCAACGCTTTGTAACCAATGTGTGCCTATATTCTAATGAATATGATTATGTAATATGTTGCAGAGCTATACATAAAGTGGGCATTGAGTGTGTTTTATAATGCATACTTTTTTTTAATACTCATCTGTGTGAACCTTTCCTACTCACCATCATTTGACCAACAGGTGGCAGTGTTATTCAAGCAAAAGCTACATGTACTTTTAAGTTGAAAAACTTGTATATTCAGAAAACATGTTCTTAATCAGCTCATTCTGTCCCAAATATAATAAAGTCATAAACCTATTTTTATTTCTCGACTCTTCATTATATTTTCAAAAGTATATTGATATAGAGCTGGTTTATGTGGTAAGTTAACCACCATGTCAAGTCATACGATGAGTCTCTTGTTTCTCACGAAAGAGCCATCCGGCCTGGTTAGATGTGAGAAGCCCTGGTGCTTTATTTTAGCCAACCCCACCATGCAAAACAAAGAAGCACAGCGTGGAAGGCATGAATGTGTTTGCTTAGAAATGTGAGACACCAGAGGCACTTAATTATTCAGTGTTTGTAACAGACGGTGCATCAGAGGGTGAACACTGGTGGCTATGAATGGTAGATACTCAAAAAAAACAACAAAACAAATACTAGTATTCATACTGCAATATGATCTGTGCAAACTCATATCTGCCACATCTCTTGTGCATTGTCTTGGCATCTGCAGATACCTGCTTTACGCTGCAGTCTTTTGGTTCTTTGACTTTACAATGATTATTTCAGGAATTGGGTTTGACATTTGGCTCTAATTTAGCACTCATGAGTGCTTAACTCCTCTGTATGCATTATGTAAGAGTGTGTAACTGAGGATGCCCATTTGACTTAAAGCCTTATTGAAGGTACACCCGATAATCGCTGTTGTAAAAAAGGTCAAAGAGGAACCCTGGCTCACCTGTGAGAGGGGACCTGACTAATGTTTAAAAAATAAAACAGTGTTGTGAAAAAGTCGTATTTTATTAAGGGGGAAAGTTTTTAGTCTTAACTATGTTAACAAAGAATCATGGCCTTTGTTTAAGCATGAATTAACCATGATTAACTACAAAAGCTGAATTCAGCTTCACTAACCACACCCAGCCACAATTATTACAGAGCTTGCATAATCAAGAATCAGGTAAAGCATTCCCAACAAAACAAATCAATTAGTGAGAGAAAATAAAAACGGGGTTAATAGTAAATGATTACACAAAATGTGCAATAATCAGAGATACAGTAAGGAACAAAATTTATCAATACCGCTAATAAATAATGGCAAGCCTGGCTCAACCTAGTGTGCTGATAAGTTTTGCTTATACCTGAAAAAGTGTTTCCATATTTTGTAAAAAATAAATTAAATAAAATGCACCCAATAACTTATTTTTCCCATGGACACACAGCTGTTGATTTCACAAAGCCATATTTTATTATAATGGTGATATACTGAATTTATAATAATGTAATTTTTGTAAGGTAATGCACAAAACGTTATCTACAGGTATCTACGTAATCTTGTATCTATCCATATCTGCTATTGTTAAAGTCAACACCCTTGAGATAGTTCCAGATAATGGCTGGCATGCGTGAAACTGATGCATGCCAGCCATTTTCTCTACATGCAGTCATGTAATTGGCAATAGCTATGGAAATATTTGTTTATTATGACACCTTTCTACTGCCAACAGAAAAAGTTGGTGGTAATAAAAAAAAGTGGTGGTATTGTGATGGTCTGGGGCTGCTTTGATTCTCCAGGATGTAGAGAACCTGCCATAGTTGATGGAACAATACAATTCATCTGTAGGAGGAAAAAATGTAACAAAATCTTTACGTCTTGACCTTAAACTAAGGCATCAGGATAATCAGCAAATCCACCTCTGAATAGCTCAACAAATGTTTGGTCAGGCCAAAGTAGGGACTTGAATCTAACTGGTATTGTACACATTTAAGCATTACAAAAACAGAAGAAATATTTCAAATGGAAAATACTTTTTAATGTTTTGGAATGCATTTTTTATGTTATACGTACAATAATCTGTGAAATCCAGAAAAAAAAACCCACTACAAACTATAAGATTTCTACCGAGATGCACATACATTAAACTGGAGTTATCATTCCTAGATGATGGCCCTTTCAACCTTTCTTCCCTTTTTTATTGCTGCAATTGACCTATGCACTTCCACCAGCCATAAGAAAAAAACCAGCAGAGAACAAAAAGCAATTACACACCCTGCTCAGTGG
>JAVLVB010000602.1:2343857-2371819 GCA_032876305.1 Orestias chungarensis
ACACACACACACACACACACACACACACACACACACACACACACACACACACACACACACACACACACACACACACACACACACACACACACACACACACACACACAGAGTTATATCTCATTACCATCCTCCTGATAGTGCAGCCAGTGGGTGTTGCAACAGGAGGAGGTGGAGGGAAAAAGAGCAAGAGCGCGTGCTTCAGTGAGAATTAGCAAGAGGGAGGACGAGAACAGGCAGGGAACCAGAACTGGCATTAAAGAGGGTAGAAGAAAAGAGGAGCAGAGTGTGGGAGGAGCAGCCCTTCAGATTTGGAGCTTTAACCATATAGAGGAGGGGAAGCCGGTGTGCCTAGAGTGTGTCCCAGACTGTGACTCTGTGATCCGCGGTTCTCCTGAGGCCGTGGCAGCCATGGCGTCAGAGCCAGGCACCCAGTCCAGGGTGATGTTCCAGGCACCGGACAAGACCGAAGAGCCTGCACAGCGTAAGCTCGGTAAGCTGACAGTGAAGTACAACCGCAAAGACCTGCAGAGGAGGCTGGATATCGAGGAGTGGATCGACGGACAGCTGCACCTGCTGTTTGACTGTGAGGTAGGAGGACACGGCTGTCCTACTCTGGTGTTGTCAACGGTTTTGCATGAGTGAAAAGAAGGTGCGGGAAACGGACCCCCTCTGAATCCTCACAGGCTCCTCCAGTGGGTTGTCTTATCGTGTAGATCATGAAATCGGTGGGAGGAAAGAACCGCAGTTAATGGTCCAGCAGCACTAGTGTGTCATGACCCTGACTACAGTGTCAGCTGTATCCATGAACTCAGGTCCTTTAACATAGTGATAAGAAACCCGAGCGAAATCATTAATAAATATGCACAAACATGTTGCAATCCATATTTACACCCCTAAATGACATTACTTATTTTGATACAGCATAGAAAACATTTAATTTTGGGGCAAATTGTGAAGTTGTGTACTTTAGATTTCTGCTGTAAGGAGGCTCAAACTCCAAATTGAGTAATTACTAAGCCAAACAGTGATGGAGATGACTGCTTGCTGTCCTGCCAACTAGCAGATGGTCTTTGACTTAAAGCACGGAAGGCTAATACTGTAAAATTCTTTACAAAAATGAAGGAAGGAAAACCGAGGTAAAAAGGTGCACAAGCAACAGGGACAACCAGGAGAGCCAGGAGGGAACCGCAAAGCCTATTGAAGAGCTTGCACCACCACAGCTACAGTCCACAAATGCTGATACATCCAGGACATGGGAAGAAGCTTTTGCATTCATCTCTTTTTGGTTACATTTCAGTTGGAAATCAGGCTGCCTGAGCTGGGGGAGAGGCACCAAATTAGACTATTAGAGGTCCAGTTTGAGGTTTACAATTCCTGTTGCCACACTGTGTTTTTACTCGGGCACCAACAAAGCTTAAGGAGTTCTGCATGATGATTGCTTCCATCCCAAAAGAAGCGGTAATCAGATATTGAGCTCATTCACCCTTTTTTAGGCCCAAGTTTCTGTGTTAAAGATCTTTTTTTATTAGGGTTAGGAAAAAACCTTAATAAAGCAAATTGTGTACTGTGGGATACAATCAAATTATGTCACAGGCTCCAAATTGACTTTCTTGGCATCCTGCGAGGGGAAACCATAGCAACAGATGTTGTATCGCCCACATGAGGCTGCTAGGCATGGTTCAAATTAGGGGTGTGCGTTAAGGAGCGTGAGCCTTCCTGGTGACGATGGTAACTGGATGACAAGATCCTCTCACTTTCAACTCAGAGATGTAAACATATTGCTTCTTATTTAGTTTTTTAAGCCACGCAAGCACAGGTCTGGTTGTAGATGACCTGTAGCCACAGATCCAAGTTCTGATATTTTGATCTTGTAATAAAAACCATCTGTTTTCTGACATAGAACGGCATCTGTCATGCTCCATTTGCAACATAATGAACATAAAAAGTAGCATGTAAACTAAGGTGGAGAAAGTATATGTTTAATAACAAGGCAAAAACTCAAATTATAAACTCTTGCACCTACAAAATACATGTCTCTAGTATCTGTGTGTAGTAAACAGTCCTTGCCCAATGACCAATCAGCACCTAATTTTCCAACGTTTTACATGAGCCACTTGTGCAGAACTGGTTGTGGCTTGCCCATGTGCAGCGGCTAGTGTAATGAATTTTGCATGGGCCTCTGGGGAAGGTTACTCTGTTGGTTCTCAGAGTCTTCAGTGTGGAAGCATTTACCATCAGTCCCCTGTGTCACAGTCTAAATTATTTATTTGCGTCCCTAATTCATACAAGGACTGCCCCAGTCTGTAGCGGACCCCACTTTTTTTTTGTTGCACACTTCACACCTTTATAAAATTTGGAAACTAGACTTTAAAGTATGAATAGTAGTTGTTTTTTTTACATATTATCTATTAACTGCTTTCAGAAAGTAATAATAACCTGGAACAAAATTTCTTGTCAATTAACTACGTAAAGCATTGTTTATGGGTTGATTATACATGATATGATGTTTAATGATTTTCATAACAATTTGTATTTTCTTTCAGTATCTGTGAACATAGGTTTCTTAGGTATTGTCAAATATTCTCAGTTGGATTGAGGTCTGAATTATTTTGAGTTAGCTTTCTAACTCCTAATTATGCTTCAATCTAAATAAATTCTGACATTCTTGTTCTAAAACTGAACTTAAGACCCATTTTAAACTATTTTGTTGCTTCTAACAGGTTTTCTCCCAAGATTTCCTTTTACTTAGCTCCATCCATCCTATCAACTTTCCTGTCTCTGTAAAATAGCCACATCCCCACAACATAATGCTGCCACAACTGTCAGTAAACATGATGACAGCGTTTTAAATATGATATGCAGTCTTTGATTTCCAAAATGTCACTATATTTTTTTTTCCTGTCCTCTCTCTACTAAGGAGTGGTCCTCCAATCTCATTGTACAATGCATATAAAGACAATCTGCATCCAGCTTTCCAAAACAACCTCTTCTCTATAAAATACAGATTTGTGAAGTAAACATCTAACAGTTTTGCTATGAAAAGGGGAAAATATTATCTTCTTAAGAGTTGCCATGTGCCTCCTGACTGTGTATCCACTACATTTTCTTGGTAGATTAGAATTATATTTAAAAAAGCTTTTTAGACTATGGCTTGAACATTGCTCTGAGATAACAGCAATATACATTACAAAGTGACTTTGATTGATTTATATATAGGGTTTATAGAGTCTAGACTGTATACACATAGTAACCACACCTTTTAGAGATTTATTTAAAATATCTTGTGATATCTATTATTTTTTCCTTCTCATTGCCAAAATCCCAATAAAACATCTTGACGTTTGTGGGGGTAATGTGAAAATTGTTCTTGAAAAAAATGACAAAATAAGCAACTTAATTCAAATTGCCACCGGAAATGTGTCTCCTAGGGTAATTATTGTATGTTTGTACATGTTAACAGCTGGACATGCTGATACTTTTCCAATCAGGGAAAGATCTGATTAGCTAAACACACGCCAGCATGGTCTCATTACAGACACATTTTCCAGGGCCGAGTTTCCTCAACAAAAGCATAAACACACAACACACAGAGAAACATGTAAGTAAGGAAACACACACGTTAATGTTTAGTTGGGATAGCAAACAAGGACGATCCAGTGGATTTTGTTATCTAACATGTTATATAACTGCAGGAAGTTTAACTAAATCTGTTTTGACCAATAACAGAGCTTGCATCCAAAAATAAAACAGAGCAGCAGAATCTTTTTCTTTCAGTAAACCCTTTTTATTTAACCTGACATGTTGTGTGTGCGTGTAACATGTGTATTTGTTGTGTAATGGCATTTTTAACATGCTTTATCTTTTTGTTTGTAAAAAGTAACCACATTTATGTAATTTTTTATTAGATGAAATGTTCAGAACTGTTGACAATGAATAATTAAAAGTTTAAAAGCTCTGTATGTTACATTAATGTATAGTTTAGTTGCTATGACTGAAAACAATAATAAATTAAAGTCTGTATGACAAAACAACTGCATGTTAATATATTATGATGATGATGAGCAGGACATATAAATTACATAAATAATTTGATATTAATCCAATAGAAAATAAATAATAAAAAAATGACAAAATAATTATTTCAACATTACAATATTATGTTAACTAATCTCTAATTGAACTCTCAATATTTCAACTTTGAAATTTTTATTTATTTAAATTATTACGGACACCTAATTCTTTTAAAATTACTATTTTAATTTCATTATTAGTTTTATTTAAAATATAAATCATCTTAAATAGGGATTTAGGCATTTGAATGTAATTTTAAGTTAAATAGTTATGACATTACAGAAACATTCAAATATTTAAAAAAATTTCTTTGTGATAGATTAGCTGTCTTATCAAAAGGTTGTAGGCTAGACTCAAGGTGCCTCCTTTCCATGTTAATGTGCCACTGGGCTAGGCACTTAACCCCAAGTTGCCTGCTGATCTGCTATTTTGTGTAATAAATGTGTGCATGGTTGCTAGTGCAAATGGCTGAATATGGCTAAAGTTTAAAGTTCCTTCAGTAATCACTATGAATAGAAAATTGCTATATAAGTGAAAAACGTCGTTATTATGAATGAGTTTTACTTTTTTACGTATAAATATTGTTCTAACCATCAATTTACTGGACTTGGTTTAATGGTGATTTTCAAATATACAGATAATATTAACCTCAAATTGTATTACTTTTAACAAATATTGTGGATTTCATTGGCCCCAGTGATTAATGCTGTTTGTTCTAAAAGTATAAATCTTCCTCAGAGAAACTACTGCTACAAAAAAAGTGTTTGGATCAGTATACTCTGTAAAGTTTACCAAGCTTATTCAAAATACTTAAACAAAACCCTACAATATGTATGAATAATCCTCTAATAGTGACAATTTTCCACCACTGCAGTCAACATTGACAGTGTGACTAAATTGTGAATTTGCATTTAGTCCTAGGTCGTTTTACTGTAATTTTACTGTAATTTTAATTTTGAAAAACATCGGCTTTTAACATTTGTAAGACATCAGATTGGAGGTGATAAAAAGAAGTGTCAAATTTACTATTGTTTTGTCACAGCTTTTGCCCTTTAGCTTCAAAATTTCCTTTGACATCATGTTTATTTGTTGTTCATGAGAAAAAGGCATTAATGACATGAAAATGTGATTAAGCTTAGCTGGTGGCCTTTGCAGAACAGAGACATAAAGCATGGACCAAAGGTTCAGCCTTAGATTTATCCTACAGAGTTCAGCACATTCACAGAGGATCCGAACTTGCAGCACATATCAATTAGAGGGGCCATGGGGGACTCTGGAGAGGGCCCATCCATTTGACCACTCAGCACTTCCACATTGATTACCTTCCTAGTGAGCTGTGCAAATTCAATCATTTTCAGCCAGGAAAATCCCCCATCCGGAAAAAGTTCCCCATAAAATGAATCCACACTGGTCCGATGTGAGTGTGTTCCTGCTGACTTTAGATATCATAACTCTATGAACTCTGCTTATATCAGTCCTCAATCTCTTTCAGAGTGGAACAGGAATATGTTACAAACTGGTCATTTGTATTTATTGCTTTTGGGTATTTGACTTAATAGACAAAGTTATTTTCTCAAAATACTATTGTATCATTCAAGGTTGTAACTCAACCAACTCCTAAATTGGTCTCATGGACTAAAATGTTTTTTTTTTGTTGCAAAGTATCTCCGGTCTTGCCAAATTTCTTTATAGGAAAAAGGTCTGATCTTCAACTAAATTATCCTCACACAATGACAATTTAGACACAATGAGAATTAAGATTTAATATAGGGATATCAGAATTTACATGCACCCCTCACTTTTCATATTTGTAGGTGTACAAAAGCTGAAAACATTGCACCATTTTCCTAAATAACTTCAAAGTTCGGTTACCCCAAGTGTTCAGTTTTGTGGTTTGTACAGGGAAACATTTATGGTTGTAGGAATACATTTACCACATATTGTAAACTAAACCAATTGAGAGTAACTTAGTACACAACATGTGTGGAAATAAACAAACCTCAGTAATGGTTAAACTGTGTTGTAAATGGTAACCCAGCCATGAAAACTGCTTCAAGTGTAAACATTGATCTATTAGAGCCCCTTCAGCCTCAGCGCTAAGGTCCTCGTCAGTGCCT
This sequence comes from Orestias chungarensis, assembly GCA_032876305.1. Taxonomy (NCBI): domain Eukaryota; kingdom Metazoa; phylum Chordata; class Actinopteri; order Cyprinodontiformes; family Cyprinodontidae; genus Orestias; species Orestias chungarensis. Next base: position 2,350,046 of record JAVLVB010000602.1, read on the forward strand.
TTGGTTTGTGGAAAATAAAGCTTGTTAGTTTAGTTTGTTCTGTTGAAGCAGCTGTACATTACCTGGGACACTCAGCCACAATATTATATAGGATTAAAATGGACCTACGCTATTGGTTTATGAATTATTTATCTCTGTGGTGCAGACATTTTAACCACTGCCTGTAAAAGGACAACTCAGTGCCTTTATGGTACATTTATTCCCCTTCCAGTTCAAGGGTGTGGTGGGTGGCTGGAACTGAGCTGTACTGTATGTCAGGTTAGGTCACCAGTTAATTCACTAGGGTAAGACGTGGCTCCAAAATCAAACACACGAAGCATTAATCATAGTGTTAGGTCAGTTTAGACAAATCTAGACTACTAAATAATAACCCTCTAAAATAACACTCCCAAATATTTGATGCAGGCACCAACATTCTTGCCGTCTTAATTGAGTTAAACTACTAAATAACTATTACTGTAAAAGAGCAAAACTTACAAACACTTTCATTTCCCTCACAGGAGGAGGAGATTCCAGAGCTAGAAATCGATATAGATGAACTCCTAGAACTGCCTGATGAAGGACAAAGAACTCGACTTCAGGTGTGTATTATAAATGTTTAAGCAAGTTGTCTATGTCCAGGTTATAAACGCTGATAACAGTGTTTGCATATGTAGTGGTGAGGGTTTGAGGTTTTCTCTTAACTGTTCAGTAAAAACACCTCAGATGTCTTGTTTTTTAACTTCTTGCTTGCTGTTGATGAAAGGCCTACAAAAACAAATCACCAAATAAATTTTTTTTTTAACAGAATCTCTAAGTAATTATATGAATAAGTTTTTGGTGGGATCATAAAATAAAACAGAAACACGTCTAATGAATAGTTATTTGAATTAAAAAACTGTCCTTTTTTTTTTTTTTTTTTGCCAGGAGTTATTGGAAGAATGCGGAAAGCCAAAAGAGGTAAGGGGACATCAAATGCCACATCCCCGTTAAAAGGCAGCTAAAAGAATAAAGATTTAACTTAAGAGGTTTTATAGTGTCTATTTAAAAGTGACAGAGAATAAAAATCTGCTTTCTTTAACTTCCTCACAGGATTTTATCAACGGGCTCCTCTACAGGATAAAAGGTCTGCGTAAAATGTCAGGCCCCTTGAAGAAGTAATTCTAGGTCAAATTAAGATTTAGGACGACGTGGAGCCTCTTCTTCCCCACAGGTTAAGCACATGAATGCCTGTAAGTGCAAATATCAAACCAGGGTGACTCTCCCTGGCTTCTTCTCCCCTTCCTGACTCGGAATGGATTTTCTTCACCCCAATTTTTGGACAATTTAAACTTTCTTCAAATGATCAAGAATATAAAAGATATTAACATGACAAAACCATTACCCAGATGGATTTTTTTTTTGGTTTTGTTTAAGAGTGTACATTTTCAGTTTCTTATTCGTGTACATAAGCATTTTGTTCGGATAACAGTGTTGTTGAAATAAAACGGAACCTTTTCAAAGCAAGGCTGTTTGTGCAAATAATCAGATTCAAAGCAAAGTGGTGAACCGTTCTGTTTTATTAGACAATAATTATGCATATAGAGGTTCAATCTGAATGAATTAGGGGATCATTGAAATGTTAATTGATCTTAGTAATTAAAAATTAAAAAAAGATAACCAAATATTCCATATGGATCTATTAAAAAGAAGTTTACTTTCTGTTAATGTTTGTGATTATGGCTTACAGCTTAGAAAAACCCAAAATTCAGTTTGGAAGAACACTTAAAACTAAATAAAAATGACTACTGCATAAATAGAGACCATGGTCATCAAACCAGGTACTAAGTACTGCAAGTCCTGACTCTCGATAGTTTACCTGACCTTAAGTAACCTCTCTATTCATCTTACCACATATTTTCCTTTCGAACAACTTTCCACTATTATAATAGAATAGAGCAATCTGTGAACAACCATTCGCTGTAAGTCATAATCCTTACAGCAGAAATAAATCACCTGTAACGGATCTATATATGAACTTCTCATTTTTTTAAATTGAACTACTAAATAATTACCTTCCGAAAAAACTTGAATCACCGGAAATGGAGTTACATTACTGTCACAACATTTACTGCACTAAGCCGCTTTTCATTACGTCTTGGCGCACTTTGTCTGGTCAGAGCTGAGAGAATAACCCTAAGGGTTCTGTTTTCTGACATGAATTTTTCAACAGACTGATGGAAAAGGCGAGAGCGTCAACATGTCAGGTGCAGAAGTAAACACAGCCACAGAAATCAGCCACAGGATGTTCCATTAAGCGTACACCCATTATACTCATCTATTTCCTGTCTGGGGTGGTGGGGTGATGTATGACATGGCCACCATTAATGGAGGCAGCGCCCAGAGGAGTGTGTGATGATGACTTCCCCTAATTTAACTACTCTTCGGTTCTCCTACTGTCATTCATTGGGGTGTATATTTGTTGAGGTCTCAATTATCGTTATTTCATTGCCTCTGACCCATTCATTCTGTCTTCACTGACAAAGGACCCACCCATACATACAGCCTAAGCAGGAATCGGCACACAGACATTTTTGTCAAATAATGACACAACTGGTGTGTAAAAAAAAAACCAAAAAAACAAATGCTTCGATGGTAAAAATACGAACAGGAATTGTGACAAAGCCAGACAGTTAGGCTTCATTTAGAGTCAAACAACAAGAGAGCCCTGTCAGAAACACAGCCAAACATAGACACGATCAATGTAACAAAGGCAACAAAGGCCTCAGTGGTTCTTTTCTGTATGATGCTGACAACAAGTCTGCGAGTGAGCGTGCGTCGTCTCGGGTGAGCTCATAATTTGTCTGCTTGCTTTCAGCGCTTCGAAGAAGTTAAAAATACCAAGATATGCGAAGCACACTTAGAAGGAGGCTTTGTTGTAATGAAAAATTAAGTACAGCTTCAACAATCGCATGATACTTCTTATTTATGCTGACAGTCCAGACTGCTCTGTTTAGCAGCTAAGACCATTCACTTTTTTTTTCCACCAACATATTCTAAAAGGATAAGATTCAGATACATATTTACTTAGTTTTGTTCTATTTATTGTGTCTAATTTTAGTCAAACCGCTGCTAGAAGTCTTAAGTTATTTGTTTATTATCTTTTAAACTAAATTGAATCATACCCCCATACTTTTTTCACTTTGTCACATCACAACCAGAAACCTTGATGTCTTTTAGTGGAATTTTATGTAACTAACCAACACAAAGCAGGATATGCTTGGCAGAAAAATCTATTTTTTTTTTTTTTTTGTTGTTACATATTTTAAAACAGATAAACTGAAAATTGTATCATGCATATGTACTGTGTTCTATTTCTCATTGATACTCATAAATAAACTCCCTGTTTAAACATCAAACAATGGGACAGGTTAGTCCATGAACTAAAAATGTGGAATACTGTTGCACAATTGCGCCCGACCCACACATGGTGAATCATCATAAACTGAAACTGATTCATTTGAAGACTCGGACCAGGAAAGGTTTAATCAGAGAAAGGAGCAGTCGTCCATTAGCAGTTTGTCACATATGGGGTGGAGGAAACACATGGGTGAAATAACCCTCATCAGATGCGAAAAAATTTAACTATTAGGCAAACAGTTAAACCACTTTCAGCGGGGATAATTAACACAATGCACAAGCAATCATCACAGCGAGACATGGCGATGGCAGTATCGCACTGTGATGATGATTCTCATCAGCAGGGACAGGGAAGATTTCCAGAATCGATGGGAAGATGAGGGGAGTCTTGCAAGAAACTCCCAACATGGCTCCAAAATAATCGCAACTGAGGTTGAACTTTGAGCAAAACAAACAAAACTAAAACACAAAGTTAGAGATACAGAAGAATTTTATTTTTTTTCAAAACCTATTAGAGATACCTTTCAACTGATCTAATCTGACTGAAGGTTTTTTGCAAAGAAGAATTGGGAGAAGTTCACTATATTTAGACGTGAAGAACATCACCCAAGCTTCTTGCAGCTGCAACTGACAATATGTGGATGAATACAAATGTCATTAAAAAAGGTTGAAAAGCTACTTTGTGTCGGTTTATCACAAAAAACAAACACAAAAAAAAATCCTTAGAAAATACGATAATGTTTGTGGTTATGCCATGAAAATGTCAAAGATGTCAGAGGGTATTTATTAATACTTCTGCTAGCCACTGCGAATTAATGTGTTATGACGAGCTCTGGTTTCTAGTAGGGTTTTTATTTTCTAAGAAGCTGTTTTACATCACTATAATGCTGCCCAATCAGACTAAAGTGCAACTCCTACAGTCATTAAAGGCCAGAGTTCAACAAGACCTACATCTTTAGTATCATGTCTTCCTCTTCTTTGGCGCAGTGTAGCTACTGGTGCGATGCTCCTTCCTGTCATATTTATCATGGCCTTTCCTAAGGAGATAATAGAGAGCAGATTGATAATTCATCACAGTAAATACTTTATATTCATGCTGGTTAACAGTATGGTAGCAAGCTGTGCACGATTTATCTGGGTCATGGAATACATTCCAAATAGTCTTTCCGGGACGGAATGGAGGATTTGAGCCACAAAACAACATCCTACAGTGTCTTTATCATGATTCGTGTGCATCAAGTTACCGAAAGCAGCGGTTGCAGTACAGGTCTCCAACACAGGTGTGGCAGCGGAGAGTGGCGTCATGATTGCAGATTGAGCACCACGGGAGTTCTTCGTCGTCGCTGTCTGACGGCTGATGGGAGGTAGCGGCCGGAGAAGTCCTGCTCTTCGCCGCGAGGGTCTTTCAAAAAAAAAAAAAAAAAATATCAGATAGAAACCAGCTTCAGTTTTACGCACCCAAATAAATAAAAACTTTTTTTTCTTTTAATTTATTACTACTTTTTGGGCGGGTTTCTTTTTTTCTCGGTTCCTGGGGCCACTTTGCTCAATAGGTATGTTGAATCCACTGGCTTCATCGATGGCAGCTTCTTCGGAGAGCTAGAATTAAAGTAAGGACAATTAAAAAGTGAGAACATGTCTTTATTTCATAACAAAAAATATATAAATGGCAAAATAGCAGCCTCTTGTGGCCATAAAGGCTGTTCTTCTGATGGTTTACTGGCAGGTTTATTACTAAAGCTCAATCTATATTTTAAGCCTCTTTAAATGACTGACCTGTTTTAGCACTCTCCTCACAGCTTCTTCCTCTGTCTCTTCTTCACTGTCAGGTTGTTTGAAATCCTCTGCTGTAACTAGACGGGACATAATCTGACATAATCATACGAACAATTGTCTTTAAACTCAAAAAGATTCAATTGCATTGTTTGCAACACCTTTTTCTGGATCCTGCCCCTTCAGCTGGGCCAGCCTTTTGGCCATGTAAAGGATCTGATCCTGGGAATGTTGCTCCTTTCTCAGTTCCTTCATGGCTTCTTCAAGTAGTCGATCCCTCTCGGCTTGCTGCTGCCCGGCGGCTCCCTGCTTGTCCTCCAAGTTCTCATCTGAAGTGGCTCCCTCACCTTTGTTCAGATCATTCATGTCTACACCTTAAAAACAGGTAAAGTAGGTGTAAGACTGTTATACAGCCATATTGTTACTAGGAGAGCCAGTCAAAAGTTTACATGCACTTGTAAGCAAAAAAAACCAACTTACGTTCATTTAGGTTTATTGATGTAACATTTTGCTCAGACAACATAACGCTCAATTAAGTTTTAAATAAAACAATTGGGTGCATAATATTGTTGCTGTTTTTTTTTTCTTCTTTTAAAATTGACAGAAATGCTAATAAAATACATATTAATTAACTTACATTAATTTCCTGAAAAATATCAGTTAGCAAGTTACTAAAACACCATTAGCTTCTGACATTTTTGTATTTTGATTTTTAATCACTCACATAGTAAGAAATGTTATAGTTACTTTAAATTGTTAGCGGTGACCTAATTCCCAAGCACAATTTAAAAAGGCTTTCATTACGGCTGAGGTAATTCCACACGCTTAATATTATTTATTACCAAACAAAATTAGGTTCTGGGATCAATATCATGGTTGAAAACCAGACAATGTACAAGTTTCTATCATTTAACTGTTCCTAGTTAATAAGATTTTTTAATATTGTGTGGCAACAAAAACGGTCTATTTGAATAACATGCAGGATTACATATATATATATAAATATATATATATAATCCTGCATGCATAATTTTGATCCTCTGTGTAACACATATTCTTTCAGTTCTTGTTTTTAAAAATCAACAAAGTTTTATGCTAGATTAACAAATCTACATGGACTCAACAAGGTATTAAATACTCAAAAATAAACATGTACTCTATATATGACATTTATGAGCCAAGCATATAATTACCATCTTCTGGACTTGACAGTTGGTCATCAATGGCAACTTCAGCTGCCATCTGAGTAATCAAATAATTGGCTTTTTCAGTCTGAGTCCGTATGTCAGGAGGCTGGTGTACCTGTACGTGTGAACAGATTAGAGCTTACAAAAGATCACCTTATTATTATTTTTTAACCAAGCTCTATTGAGGAGTCTTTCACACAATTAGGAAGGAAACGAACCGGTCGAGGAGCTTGAGATGGAGGTGGCTGACCCCGCATAGCTGCCAGGCGATCCTCCATCTCCTCGACAGTAAGCACTGGCTGGCTGGGAGCATTAAGAGCAGCAAGGCGAGACTCAATCTCACTTTCAGAAGGGATAGACTCTAAACAGATGAAAAAGTTATTAAAGTTATTTTAAAAAATGATAAAAATAAGGTATAAAGTAGAAGCTTTTTTAGGAATGTGAAACATTGCGGTCTTGTATTTGGCATCTGTGGGATGTTTTTCCCCTCTCTTTTTAGTTTTTAAGTACTGACTCTTCTTCTGCCCCCAACCTGTCTACTTTGGTTTATTTGAAAGTTGCAACAAATTATATAACTTCATTTGAATTTAATTTGGTTTTGGTTCTTGGGCCAATTCACAACAAATTTTATCTTAACGCACTTTTAAAAGGACAGATGTGGGCCGTTTATATATCTAAAATGGACCACAATAAAGCAGTAAGACTGAACAGAAAAAACATCCAAAACTAATCTGTAAGAACTTAACTTGATTAAAGATCATGATAGTCTGCCTCCTCGACAAGAGATGCCTAAAAAAAATTAGTTTTGGTTTTTTAAAAGAATATTTTATCATGTTGGACTTTTTAATTAACATTTTTAACAATTTACTCATCAGCGCAACTCTCAGCCGAGGGTGCAATCAAAAAAGATCGAGGAGTTCAGCACAAATATCCAGGTATTTCTAATGCCATAAATGGTTTAAAGTCCTTTCAAACAAATGCCAGTGAAAATGGTGTTTTGAGCAGAGTTTTGTTCTGAGCAATGCGGCATTAATGTATGCATCACAATGATGGACACCTGGCTGAAGAAGGGCTCCCATACTTTTACCCCGCTTAAAAGAAAGATCAATTTGATGGTATAAATGTTCTGCATGTATAATTTGCATGACTTTTCGGAAAGTTTTCATTGTCCATTGTTTTTTTTTTGTTTTTTTTTACATAAATACATATTATGTCTGCATTACAAATAAAAAACACTGTTATGGGTAACATTTATACTGCTTTAATAAGCATATCCTTATAGTAGCACTGGAAAGAGTTATATTTTTCTTTTCAAATTAAAATAAATTACATTGTAGGGTTTTATCTATATTATTTTCTTAATACTATGCCATAGTCATATAAACCAACCATAACATGAAAATCACTTATCAGTCTATGCATAACTAACACAATCATTAGCTTAAAAACAGAGTGGGTATATGTGTAAAAACAGTAAATGCGTTACTGGGTTTAGTATCCTCCTTTAGCTTCTGAAGCCTCTCAGAAATAGCCTGGTCTTCTTTGGTAAGCCCTTTGGTTGGTAGTTGGACCGATCTGCCATTTCTACCTCCAAGAACACCAGGCTGCGTGGACTGCGCTTGCTGTTTGGCCTCCTGTGCAGCAACCCGTCTGCAAGAAATGTTCAATGTTAAATTACCTATTGATAAGAGTCAGCAACAATCTTTCTTTCTTTTTTTTTTTTCTCCAAAAAATCTAGTCCTACAGACTTTTTGTAGTTTTCTGGAGGGGACCATCTTCCAGCACTGTTTGACGATTCCCCTCTAACAACAAAGAGTGTGAAAAATTACTGATAAAATAATGCATTTAGTTTACTGTTGTCTGTGTGTGTAGGAGGTTTAGAGGAGGTTTACCTGGTGAGATTAACATGACACTGCTTGCAGACTTTCTGCTGGGTGTTTCCGCAGCGAGGCACAACAGCACTAAGAGTCAAGCAGCTTGAGCAGAAGGAGCGGCCGCAGTTCTTACAGCCCAGCTAAGATGTCAGTTTAGTGAAAATGTCACATTTTACATCACACAAACACAATTTAATGTATATTCAAATAATTATAATTGCCCTTCAGGGCTTCCTTATATTTTTGTGTGTTTTTTGAGAATGATATACGGCGTATTGTTCTATTATTTTGCAGTGCTTTGATTAATGAGTAAAAATCTTATCTATCTGTTCATTGTCGGGGTTAGCTAAGCAGAGCAATCTGTCATTGATTTCCATTCAAAAAGCCCTTTTATTATTTTATACACTACTATTGGCAAAAAAAAACATTAAATTAATGAAAAATTATTACATTTTAAACGTTTACTTGTTATATCCTTTATTTAACCAAGAGTGAGTCTGAGATTCAAATCTCTTTTTCAAAAGATGATCTGGCCGAAAACGGCAGCAGTTAGTTAAAATACATCAGATAAAATCTAATCAAACAATCAACACAATCGGAATAAGTACATTTGAAACCCTTTCATGGCCTGGTGTACAATTTTAGGTTTCGTTATTTTCTAAATTTAAAATACTGTTCTTATACACCCTAAATGTAATCAAATATTTAATGTATTTAGTCAATATTTCAATCTACCATATTGCAAAACTTTTTGTTTTCTGTTAAAATGCTACTAGTAGCCTAATGAAGGGAAGTTAATCGCTAAAAAACTGCCATCCGATGGGCCAAAACCTGAGAAAATATATCAATAATTTAACTATAGCATACATTTCCTCAAACATGGTCATACATAGTATTTCTATTAGAATTTTTTAACGAGAATTGTCGTGTTTCTGACACCCCTGAAGGTTAAAAAGCTGTAGCTTACCTCCTTCTTGAAGAGGCTAAACTTTGATGCACAGCCATAGCAACGACTGTCCATTTTGTCACTTCCTGCGTAACTTTCCCAGATACTAATGTCTCCCTAGCGGTTGATGCCGTGAGGAAAATCCCCCTACAGTGGACAGCAAATTGAAAAATTAGCTTTATTTCTCGGAGTGGTAAACGCTGTCATTATCAAAACAGGAAGCAGACCGGAAACTGTCACTTCGGGTTTCCTGTTTGGAATTCATCCAATCAGAGTTCTCCGCGGCCGTTGTTCAAAACACAAGACCTCACTGCAGCAACGGCGTAGCAGAGCTTGGGTTCAGCTAAAAATATCCTGCTGAAAGAGGCTGAAAGTTCTTAAAAAGGTATATAAAAAACTTTTTGTCGAATGCCTGTTTTTTTTTTTGTTTATCTGCCAGAATTAGCCTGAAAAGTGCTACGTTTATAGAGCTAAGCCCACTGCTAGCCCCTCATGCCATTCGTTCTGCTAGCTTAGCGTCTGGAAAGTCATGTGTAGGGTAGTTTATGTTGCATAGGGCAGGTCTATGTAAATTGGTATTTTGATTTAAACAAAACAAAATGTATGTTTTGTTGAAAACCTTGAATCCATGTAGTTGTACCTAAATACAACACTCACCGATTCGGTTTACAGTCTTCAATCGTGTTTTTAACTGATCAGCACCTGTTAAACAATGTATTTTTTAATACATGAAAATTTGAAAAAAAGAGTGAGAGTATTTTCCCCTAATCTGATTTTCTTTTAATGGGCTTTTTTCCCCAATTATATGTTTAAGGTGACATGTTTATTACAGTGGGATTTACTCCTTAATGGCAATTCAATCAAAACAAAATGGGCCATGTGTAAAACTGCAATCACCCCATTGTTAAATTATTAAATGTATTTCATTAGCATTACAGGAAACTCAGAAAGACCTCCAGTGCAAAAGGAATAACTTAGTTAACTTGTTCGAGACAATAACATTGGTAACAAGATAATAAAAAAGCAGCACATCACACTAAACCACAGGAAGGAAACTAAATTATTTTCATCTGTATGTGTGGGAATAAACACTTTAGGCTCCATTAAGCCCCAGTGAGAATGATTATTATTAGAATTAAGAAAACTTATACTAGTGGTGAAACTTTTCCGAAATGGTTGCTTTATTAAACTTTCAAATAAGTTCATTGATAACTTATCCAAGATGACTGCTTTTGTTGTAAAAAGTATTTCAACCTTAACTACTGAAAACATCTTAAAGCAGCTGGTGTAATCTGTGTTTCTGTAGGAATCAAGACTTAACTGTCATCAATGGCAGAAGGAGGAGATGTTGACTGGGAGCTCAGCAAGGAAAACATCCAACCGCTTAGGCGTGGCAGAGCTATATCAGCCTTACATCAAGCCCTTAGCCAGCGGGAAGAAGGACCCACCTTTGCAATCCACCAGCAGAAACAGTATGGCTCCTCTCTCTAACTTCATAGCTAAAGTGAAACATTTGATAGTAATTATTCTCATTATTCAACTTTTTTGTTTCTTCAGGATGTTTGAGTCTGACCTCCGAATGTATGACGGAGATGACCCACTTAGTGTTTGGGATAGGTAAGTAAAATGTACAAGTTACGTGTTTGTACATAAGGGTCTTCAATTGCAAACCCTTGTTGACGTCATTATTTGGCTTTACAGCTATATTAAGTGGACTGAGCAGACCTTCCCCGAGGGAGGGAAAGAAAGCAACCTTGCAACATTGTTGGAGCGGGCTGTAACCAGATTCGCAGATGAAAAAGTGTACCAAAATGACCCTCGCTATGTTGAACTCTGGATCAAATTTGTATGTTCTTTTGTTTGACTTAAGACCTTTTGTCTTTTTTTGATAAATAATTTCATATGTAGTAAAATTTTGTAAATGTGAGTGTTTTATCTCGACAGGCAGAGAACTGCTCAGAGCCCCTCGACATTTACAGGTACATGCAAGCACAAGGAATTGGATTGACACAGGCGTCGCTGTATATTGCTTGGTCGGAGGAGTACGAGAATCAGGGCAATTTTCGAAAAGCAGATCTTGTCTATCAGGAGGGTTTCAGGAAGAGTGCTGAGCCGCATGATAGGCTTCTTCAGTTTCACAAGTAAAGTTCTTGCTATTCCTATTTACAGCTCTGTTTAACAGCCTCTTCTTTAACCTGATCTATAATAAATAGAACATTTATATGTACATTCATAGGGCTCTGCAGGCCCGTGTGTCCCGACAAGCATTATTAAAAATGGAAAATGACAGCAGTGATGAGGAGCCACAACAACCTGAAAGAGTTTCTCTAGCTGACCTCAAACATAGAGGGAAAAAGAAGGCTATTGTTCCTGTCAACAGGACTGGGGCAGCAATCAAAAGTAAGTACAAGTCCTGGCTAAAATTACTCTTAATATTAATGTCTTTATTATCGTTAACGCATGTCCTGGGCAGGTATAACCGGTGGCCTGCAGTCACGCGGGGCCCCTGTCCTCTGCAACGCCTCAAACAGTCAGCTGATGATTTTTGATGAAAACAAAGCTGAGAGCGCTGGTCCATCAGAACCTACACTGGAGTCCTGGGTGGCTCCTCCCAAGTCAAAGGCAAAAGAAAATGAGCAGAAGCCAGAGAAATGGTGTGATGTAAAGGTATGAGTTTTTTGGGGGCTTTTCATTCTCATGCAATTTGCTGTCTACAGAGAAAAATCGTTTATTTTTCTTTTGTTTATAAATGTTATAGATGCGCCAGAAAACAAATTTTGGACATGCAGTAATGCAGCCTCCACCACTTCCAAAACCCATGTTCCAACCATTTGTTGAGGAGTCTGACCTCCCTCCTACAATGTGAGTTCCTACTAGATAACAGGCTGACTCGTTATTATAGATAATATTTTGCATAATTTATATTACTTAAACGGTAAAGAAAAAAATTTGAGTTGTATAGGTGCTTTGTTTGTCTTTTATTTTACACAATTAGGTGTATAAACAGTGTTAAACACAAATTCATGGAGGGTTTACTAAATTAGAATGTTGTCAAAAGATTATTTCTTTCGGAAACCAGTATCCTCTTTTATTTGTATGTATATATGTATATGTTCCAAAAATAAGTAAAGGCTTCAGGTTTTAAATGTTTTACTACCAATCCTTTTAATGTGAATTGCAAATAGTGGTTATTATGTTAAATAAAGTTTAATTATCCCGTCACACTCAAAATATCTGTTATTAACTGTTGAACAATTTAAGACTTTTGTTTTGTTTCTTCAGGACACCGTGTAAAATAAACCCAGCTGTGAACTCAGTCCTTTCAGCGCGAAAGCCAAGTAAAGATGAAACCCCTCTGAAAAGACTACAAGATCATCAGCAGCAGCATAAGGAGGCCGAAGCGGGAAAACTGCAGGAGCGGAGTATGTACTGTAAGGACCTGCTGCTCAGTGGTGCCACTGAATTCTGCTTTGAGGAACTGCGAGCTGAACGCTTCTTCAAAAAGATGGCGCATGAGTCGCAGGAAGCCGCAGGGGTGGCCTGTCAAGCTGCTGCTACTACAAAGTGATATGAAAACCTAAGAATGTTGCCATTACTTGTGTAACTTTTGAAATATCATGTAATTTTTGCTTCTGTATAGTTTATTTTCCTGTTTTAAATTATCTTTTTTTTTTCCAGTGAGGAGGCTTTTAAGGCTTCTAACACTTCAGTTAGGATGACCCTACTTAAGATGCGTAGAGTTTGTTAAAATCCTACAAGTCATGCTAAATATTACGGTTTAGAAGAAAAACGAGAGACATGAGAGTAGTTTTAGTCGTTTGATGTACAACTATTGAACCTCCTGCCTGTCGCTTACTGTAAAGTTTGTTTGTCTGTCTTGCTCTTCATTTAAATGAAAATGCTTACCTATTCTCTTCTAGCTATTCCCTAGCAGTGAGTTTTAAACATGCAGCCTTTTCTTTCAATAATTTTGTTTAATTCTGTTTTTCTTAAACCCTTTTTAATACCCTTCCATGATACTCAATTTTAGATTCAGCAGTGCAGTATAACAGGTCTTTACTCACCCTGACTAATAAACTTGTTAAAAACTCTCAGTCAATTCACTGTTATTGTGTGCTTTCTTGTGATGTAAGCAGAGTCCATGCAAGCAAAGGCATTTGTCGACCTCCAGTTGTGGTTTGTTTGTACTGTTGAAACAAACTGCGGTTGGCACCAAGTAGAACTGGCTAAACAAAAGCCATGAAAAAGTTTAGCCATTAAAAAATAGAAATTTAAGAACTATTATAAGCCAATCATTTATGTCAGCAGTCTGGGTATTTTTGAACTTCAACCATATAAAGCACAGGTTTAAACTGTTCTGCACAGTAGTGGCAAAATAGTAATATTTAATAGAAATGTTATTTTGTAACTTATTAGTTTGCTTGTGAATTACAACTGTTTTGATATCCAAGGTTATATAGCACCATTAACAACACTTTTTTTTGTCATAATGTGCATGTCTTTTAAAGTCAAGATCTATGCAAAATGTCCACATTAATATTTGAAATTTGTATTCGTTTTTTCTTAACATTATATGAAATTTTGCACAAAACATTCTGATCGAGTCACATTAGAGATGCATAATATTGTTTTTAGCGCACACTGGAGACTTTCAACTAAAATTAGACATGAAAATAAAATACAATTCAGTTAGGTATTAAGACAAAATCAGCTTTGTTGCTTAAAAATGATTCAAGCCTGTAATTGTGAAATAAAGTATATAGTTTAACAATTGGAGATTTTATTATACACACACATGTTGACAAACGACACTATCTCACACCTACCATATCAGATAAGCAAACCTTGTAAATGTATTCTCACATTTTTTCAAAACCACTCAAAGTGTAGTTTATCGAAATCTATTGCAATTAACACAAAGAAGAGCAGAATTATGAAAAGGGATGGGAAAAATTTGAATGTGGAGTATGCAGTCATTATTTACCCCAATATTATGTTTTTTACCCCCAAAGTAAAGTCCTGTTCTAAAAAAAATGCCCTCAAAAAATATATACCGATATAGAACAGCTAGATCTAGTCCAAGTAGGCTGATATTTGATTAATATAAAGCTTAAACTTTGATCAGATTTGTGCTGCTACTGCCTTATTGTTTTGCGAATCAAAAATTGATAATTGAAAAAAAATGTTTAAAAGCTTTGACAAGAAACTCCTTTTTCAGATAAAACGCAGGTTAACAGGATGAGTTGTGATAGACACATTTATCCGACACAACAGAGGGAATTGAAATGCTAATATTTTAAATACGATTTCTTGGGGAGCTTTTCCGCTTTCATTTTAATGAGAAAGAAATTTAAAAGCAGGCCATAGTCGTTCTGTTTGTTACTTTTTATCCAAATTAGGTCACTGTTTTCAAGACGCTCCCCAGGTAATATGGTAAATACATCAAATAACGCCTCATGGGTGTTTTTACCAAGAAATTCTGCATCTTATTTACTGCATTTCACCTGACTACATTCCAATGCATACATTAATATAAAATAAGCATAAAGAGATGAAGGTGATACAATTAAAAGTGTCCTCAGTCATACTTTTCACAGCCTTTACAGTTGCAGAGTTTTTACTAGAGCTTGATTCTTAAAAAAAAAAAGAAAGTGCAGATCCAGTCAGACTCAACAGAGAGCATCTGTAGTTATTTGTTTTCTTGTCTTGTGACAGATGCTCAACTGGACTTAGGTCTGTAATCAACCTGCTCCATTCTAACAAATGAATGTTTCTGTTTTTCAAGCAAACCAAAACTTCACCAGCATGTTTTCTGTCTCTCTCATGCAAACACATAAGGTCCCAGCAAATGTGGCTTGAGTGCATTGGTCTAATACATAAAATCCCAATAATATAAAAATATGTCAGTAATCATATCATTTCTTGATGCCAAAAAGGTTTGAAGGGGGTTAAATTATTTGGAAGCTACTGTCTTTGGCAACATAGTTGACAGATTAGGGCTTAAACAGACATAGGAACGGAGCCTTCGATACTCCTCATGGGCAAGTCTGTCATTGTTATGCAGATTGCCTCACTGTAGGCTTTCTAAGTTGACTTAGAAATGAATCTTCTAAGAAGAACCATCATTATTTTAGCTCCTTCACAGGGCCCTTTAATATCAAAATGGCAGGCGCTACATGTATGACCCAAATCCGAGTGGGTTTAAAAGACAGTTTCTGCATGACTTGACCCTAATACATTTTCCTGCTTTGAGGCTTGTCCTCGCTTCTGTATAAATTATTCAGGAAATGACTGTGTTGAAAAGAGAGAGAGAGAGAGAATTGTTTTTTTGTTTTTTCAAGGGGGTGATCAAATGTAGGGCTTTGGGAGTCTGTTGTGCCTTCATTCAAACGGCACATTGGACTTTAAAGTATTTAAATGTTGAAAGGAGGTTTGGCTGATCGAACCTATCTAAAGCATTCGGCTCCAATGCCATCTGCCATCCCTGACCCTGCCATCCAAGGGATAATCAGGGAATCAAGGAATCAAGGAATTTTATTTGTCATCACATGTGTTACATGAGGTGGGGCGAAATTCTAATCCCCCGGTCCAGTTTACACCCTGATAACAATTTTAAATACATTTCAATACATTTCAATAATGTATTGAAATGAACAGCAGCTTATTGGGCGAAAGCATCACCCTCCTGTTCTCGTGTCACTCGTGTTATGTGTGAGGGACAGAGATGGACGGTGGGGGAGGAGGACAATAGGTATGCCAGGTGATGAGCTGTAGAAGAGCTCTTCTTTCCTTACTGTAACCGGAAACCAAAAGTACACACACAAACAGAGCTATCAGGTCTTTAGCAGACCAAAACGGGAGTGGGAGGAGGCAAAGAAGGAGGGAAGTGATAAAGAGAGAGGGAGGTGTGTGTGTGTGCGTGTGTGTGTGCGTGCATGTGTGTGTGTGTGTGTGTGTGTGTGTGTGTGTGTGTGTGTGTGAGTAGAAAGCCAGCGAGCTTGAGGGAGAGAGCAAAAAGAAGACGAGGAGGAGGGAGGATGGATGGAAGGAGCTTCATGATGGGGCCGTGATATTCTCTCCTCGCGGAGGGTGCCTTTTCTTGTTCATGACTGCCACAGCTTTGTGCAAGGTCCACCGGAGGATTTGCCGGTGTACAGTGGAGCACTCAGCCAGGGAGGCGGAGATGAATCAGCCCCAACAAAGAGCTTTTGAGATGGCAACGTGTGCTGCTGCCTGGAGGGAGGAACGCATCAGGCTTTCCCAGGCAAGCGGCAGCCTGCAGCGCGCTCTGGCTTGAGAGCCAGTCCTTCCTCATTGCTGTGTGTGAGTGAGGGAGAAAAAAGGATGGATTTGCTGTGTCTGTGTGTGTGTGTGTATGATTGTGTATCTAAGGGAGCAAGTCCATAAACGTGCTTCCAATCCTTCCTGGAGGAAGCGAGGCTCTCTTCTTTGCTGGACAGCAAGGTAAGAAACACTGAATGTTTTCCTTTTTTTTAAATCTTCCTCTAACAGCTTATCTCTCCACAGAGATGGTTATCCTATCTCCCCACAACAAGGAGAGGGGGTAAAGGTGGTAAGAGGGAGGTGGGGGAAGGAGGAAAAAAGAAAAAGAAAACAGAGGGTTAACGTCATTGAGAAGGAGAGAGCTTGTGCATGGCATCGTTGAAACATCAGCTGTAGTGGAGGGAGAATGAAAAGGAGGTGAAGAGGCTGTGAGCAGAATGCATCACAGCCAGGTGCAGATGGGCATGAAGAAGAAAAAGAGGGGGACAACTGAGGAGGTTGTTTTGATGTATCCCAGTGATGGATCTCAAAAGAGGAGTTTTCACCTTCTGCTCACCGCTCCTTCTCAAAATATTCCCAACATCCCCGTTTTCTTCTTCTGCCTCTGGTCTCAGCCTCCAATTCGAGGAATTAGGTTATCGCTCGGTGACATGGATTTCAGAGCATGCCTGGACTTTACAAAAAAACTACTTACTTTCTGAAACCTGGAGCAAAATGGAAGCGTGCATGTTACATGTGTAATGAAAATTATAAAGGATGAAACAAACAAGGGAGATAATGTTTCTCCCTAACGGTTTACAGATTGAAGAAAAGAGAATGGTTTTGAGTGCTGCAGAAAGTAACAGTGTTTCTATCAGTGTCTTTATTAGATGCTAAGTGTTGAGCAGAAATGAATCCAAGGCTAAGATGTTTTAAGGAAGAGTATAGATTTCAGTTTCAGTGCAGAGCTCCCAGATCCACAGGCCATTCTTTCTGGATGTCAAAACTGCAAGTTACTTTTGGAACTGGCAAAAAAGTTCACACCCCTGGATCTGTTTACTTTTTTTTTTGTTTGTCTCCTTGCAATCATAATCTTCAGTTTATTTGTTTTTTGTGTGATAGAACAATTAGCACTGCATGCTTTGGAAGGGAAATAAAAATAAGAAATGCTTCTTAAAACATTTTATATATTAAAATCTGAAATGTGGAGCATGCATTTATTTTCCCTCTTCCTGAATCAAATTTTCCTAGAACCCTCTTTTAATATAATCAAAGGACATTATGGTTCAGATGTTGTGTACAACTCAAGTTGTAGTTTACACTTTCTATCACACAGAATGTTTTTCATTTGAAAAGTAAACTAACATCCAAATGGATCATATTTATCCACGGCCCTCCAACCGGTATTGTAGCAAATCTTAAACAGAGCTTTATCAACAGCTGCTTTCTTGCAATCTATCTATAAAGGCTGGAGCTGTAGTTTGCACGACCAAACCTGTCATGCCAGCAGATTGTCAGGGATCTCTGCAACTCCTCCAGAGTTACCGTCGCCCTCATGGGTGCCCTCCCCAATTAATGGTTTGCCTAAGTGGATGGCCATGTTATTGTAAATTTTCAAACAATCTATACAGATGTTTAATAACGGTTTAAGTGTATTCAAAATATTATCAAAATCCTGCCTGTTGTTTTTCAAATATTCTTAATATTCTGAATGATCTGTTTGTTCAGTTGCATTTATACTGAGATTAAATTACAAACATTACATTTTACAAGGAGAGAATTTAAATCTAATGAGCTTGATCTCTATCTCTAAGCTAGGTTTCATATATGGAGTGTGCTCTACATCGGGTTATCAGAAATGGGATGCAGGGTTCTCGAATGCAAACTATATGTTATTATTACATTCCAGTTTGTGTTAGTTAATATCCTAAAATCCGTATAACGTCCACTGAAGGTTTTGGCAGTTGTGTAAAAGTTGGAGGCGTATAGATCCTATCATTGACATTATACCTTGTAAATGTCTAAAATCCTGTTTGGCAGCTGTGCATGCCGCATCCCAAAATTGTAGGGGAGCATTTTCTTTGTGACATAGATATCAAAATGAGCTCCTGGATTTTGCAGTCTCTGGTGATGATGAAACTTTAAGTAAAAATGTGCAGTTGTGTCTCGGGTGTCTCATTGATATGCAGGAAGGAGAAGGGAAATGGCTAGAAGAGGAGACAACAAAGTCGTGTTGCCTGCATGCACACATAGCTTTGCATATGCCTCTCTGAGTGTGATGTGCAACCTCCAACATCCTCTGATTTCGTTGGTAGGGTTGCTTCACACTTCTCGTGGGGCTTTATTTTCTTTGGGGCCCGCTGTTAAAAAAGGACAAAGCAGCCTCTTGCCCCTGAAGTAGGATGCTGACAGGACTGGAAGGGATAGGAAGAGGGCTTTTTAGAGTTGAATGTTGCTTTAAAAATATTTTCTGACAACTTCTTCACAAGGGGTATTAGCTGCGTAACATCGCCACTGGTCATGATACAGTTTGGATTAAAACAAGAACGCCGTTAACCCAAATCACTACTGCATGATTTAACTTTCCTCCTTGCTTTGAATTAGCACCAAATATGTTTAGGAAGGGAGCAGCCTTGGTGCAGACTGATGCCATAAAGCTAAAAAAAAAAATTCCCCCAACTTCAAACCTTTGAGAGGCTTGAGGAGGCTTTAGCTGAAAAACAACATTAATCAAAGATTTCAAAATCAGTTCTTTCAAATCCCAGTTCTTTACAGCGGTGCCCAAACCAGATCTGGGATGGATTTTTTTCAGCAAGTTTTGTGTTCACCCTTCCTTCAATACACCTAAATCAGAGCTAAGTTATCTGCTGATGAAGAAACTCTTGTGTGTTGCCCTGGGATTGGGCACATGTGAATTTGACCCTGAAAGGGAAAATGGAGTTCGTACTGTTGGTCAAAGAGAAATCACACCTCTTTATCAACACAGTGTCGATCGTTCAAAACATGAGTAAGAGCGAAGAGCGTCGTTGTTTGAAAAGTAGAGGTCTACGCTGCTGTGTGAATGGTTTTACCGTGAATAGAGATGTGATTTAGTTGTCTATTTTGTTTGTAATTTGTCAGCATCCGAAAAAAAGATCTTGTGACACCAAAAGTTGCTGCGATGTGAGCTGAAGCTTTCACATCCCATTTATGTCCACAATCGTTGCTGCATAGAGGGGGAAACATGCTGTCTTGTCCACATTCTCATCTAGGGGGAATCAGTCCCATTATGTCAGATGACAGAATGATGTATGCACTCTGTATGGATGCATCTGTATTGTCCTGAAATCCCCTTTTATTGTTGTTGTGATCTGTTTACTGGAGAGAAGCTGATAGATTAAAATGGTCACATCCTTAGAAGCAAAGGGTTTGGTTGCTGTTGAGATACTCTGATAAAAAAAGGGAAATTTTTAAACAAATGCTCAGGATTGCCCTAAAACCCTTTCTTCTTATTATTGTCAATATTAACAGTGTCGCCACATTAAGTTTGACAGGATATGTTGGTTTTCACAAAAATAATCCTATCCTAAGGCCTTTCATTTGCTCTTTCTGAGCTTGTAAAGATACGTCTAAGATGTGTGTTTATTTGTTTAATGTCAAACTTCTGTGATAGTTTTTTCAATTACCTTTTTTTCATAGTAAAAACGACAAAGTTGTATGACGGAATAATATATTTAGGTGAAAAGACGCATCCCTGAATCAGTCCCACTCCAACTTTACACCTAAGTATAAAAGCTTCTACATGTGGAGTCTTCACACCCTCCTCCTCTCACCTCTAAGTATTCTTATTCTTGTTTTTTCATCCATACCAAACATGGTTCAGGCTTGTCCAACTTATTTGGAAAGCCACCTTGAGCTTCAGCCAAATAACATTAGACATCACCACTATTTAGACATGGTCTGTGTTACCAACCAAAAAGGGGGATAAAGAAACAGCTGATGAAGCCTGAGCTAAAGTTATTTTATCTGAAAAAAGGAAATGTATGAATGTGACAAAACTGAGGATTCCATGGGAAAATATTTCAACTACCCCAAGCATCTAGGTTCTCTATTCTGTAGTCTCTAAAGCCACCTTTAAACTGAGCAATGTTTTTATGCATAAAAGTATTAAAGAAAACGCAGGTTTTGCCGATTCCTTTATGTGTGGTTATGCAATATCTGCACGTGAATTTGACTGCATATTTTGCTCCTATTATTTTCTTCGTCATTTGGTTTCTTTTTCCGATTTCCATACGCATGGATTGCTCTGTTTAAGATGCTGACAGTGGATTAAGATGAAATCAACCTCTACCTTGCAAACCATGAATATGGTAGACATCGTCTGGAGGAAACAAATATTGTGCCAAGGTTTTTTTTTTAAAGAAATGCATATACATTTAAATGTATGTATAAGCCCTCAACTTGGTCTGGTCTGATAAATGTGGTTTAGCCAAGAGAGATGATCAGCCTTAGGTTTATGATGTAATGAGGAAGACTATACAGCTTTATACGAAACCTTGAGTTTCTTGTAAAATTTCTTATATGCAGCACATCTGGGGTTACGGTCAGGACAGCTTTGTGTTTATTTTTCCTAAGGGGTAAGTTTGTCATTTAATCAACCATTGCTACCCTTGGCAAGGTAGACAGCTGTGACATCCTGCTTAAAAATGTTGTCAAAAAATGTTTCTGCCTTAGCTTTTCCTTCCACTCAACATTGCATTTAATAGATGCCTGAATGCAGCACCATGTAAACAGCCAGCATCCTTAGCAGAATATTTTTGTTGTGTATTCTCCTTCTGGATAGTGTCTATCTCCATTTGCTGAAAAACGTTCTAGTTAAACGTCAACTAAAATCCTGCACAGGGCATCCCCTAAGCCATGCAAGTTACATTCCATGTATTCCTTGCACTTTATAATGCACCACATGCAACATCAGCCCGTTAGCATGAAATATAAATGGCTTCATGTTATTTTATGTTGTAGAACAGAGCATATTTCATCACAAACGAGCTGTCGTCCTTCAACCGTCATCCCGTGTCTCTTTAGAGGAGACTTCAAAGAGAAATGAGACGTAAAACGGTCCCATTGCTTTGTCCTGTCACGTCATGCATTCTGTACCTTTTTATGTCCTCACATGAATCTCTGTGCATTAGAAAGCTTAAAAAAGAGATGACCCACTGCCCCCCCCAACCGCCACACACAAACACACACACACACACACACACACACACAAACACACACTTCCTTTAGAGGCAGGCTCATTACACTCAAAGGGCAAAACGGTCATCATAATGAAGCCCTCCACACTGCATCGCCCAGTCCAAAGACAACAATT
>JAVLVB010000602.1:2371919-2383725 GCA_032876305.1 Orestias chungarensis
GGGGGGGGGGGGGGGGTTGATCCGTTCTAAAAATAGATCACTGAAAAACCCGAACCAAAAATACTAGGCCCGCAAGCCCAGTCACCTGCACATTTGCTGCAATTCTCTACATGCACACCAGCACGAAGAAAGCAGCGAAAATCCGGGAAAATGGGGAGGGAAGAAAAAAAAAATCATTCAACTGAGCTGGGAGCACTAACGTCAAGCAAATCCAATATCTTTCTTATCTCTCAATCCCTTCCCACTCAACCACAACTCCTGCTCGGGGTGATTTCAACGTGGTAGCAAAGCAAGTCTGGCCCCGGCTCTTTTGTCATGATGTATGCAGGACACATGGATTGCATGGTTGGATTTTTGTATGGTATGAAAGACAGAGCTGCTGTGCTGGATGAAGGATCTTCGCCCAGTCTGGAGTAACATTGTGTTTGCATGCTCCTCTCAGCTTTGAGATTGGTATGGGATTTGACTCTCTGGAGAGAAAAGAAAGTCTTTTTATTGTTCAGTTTTAAAAAAAAGGTTTGTTTTTTATTAGATTAGTTGTTCATAATACTGTTAGAAAAACATTCAAGATCTCTTTTGGGTCAGCTTTTTTACTACCTTCAAAATCAGCTGTTCCTTGATTTTGTTTCTAAAAACTGTATGAATTGCGTCACACATTATGTTAACAATTCAATAGGGTTCAAAAGAAAGTTTCCAAAAACTTGGCCCATTCCTTTTTTTTCCCAACAGATTTAACATTGCATTGCAGCTTACAATGTGATGCTTCACTTGATAAATATGAATAAAACCTTACTGTAAATTGCTTGGGGTTTGTGTCAATTTTAATGGACACAGACACGGAACCGAAATAAAAATGGCAGCCGAATTGGTGGGAGAAGAGATATAAAGGGGGATAGGAGGAAAATAATAGAGGGTTGTGAGAATTATACAGAGAATACCAAACAGGACCCTAGAAATTAGTTTCAACACCTTAATATCTATTTGGTATTACAGCCTAACATAGAGAGTATCTGAGGTATGTAAATAGACTTATTCTCTCTATCTCGAGAGATGTTTATCTTTTTCTTTTAGATTATAAAGAACCATTTAAGACAGATTTATTAAGGTGTTGCTTCTTTAGTTGCTCATTATGTTCTTTCATCCTGATGCCACTCATTTTAAGAAGTGCGACAGTCCCTCATGGAGCAAAGCACCACTGGTATGGTGTCATCAGGGCTGCAAGCAAGGACACATATCCATTTTTATTCCGAAGTTTTGGATCCAAAGTTGTATAAACAAAAAAAAAACGTAACATAGAAGCAGTTTTAGGATTACCTCATCCTCTTTGGCGCTTCATATCCCTGACAGCAGCCAGCTGACTATTGCCTGTGCACTTTGATAGCTCTAAGACAAGCAACTGAGCCATAGGGTCAAGTCCCATCAGGTTTGGAGATGTGACCAGAAAGCTAGATCATGCTCTGTGTACGTTTGATTCCGTGCATACACATTATCCTGGAAATCAATACGAAACTGTTATCAAGACTGTCATAGGCTCAGCAGAGTCTGAGAGGTCATAATAAGGCTAGCTGCATTTAATTAAACATTGTGAATCAATAAGTGCATCACCTTTTGGAGCGATTTTGCCCGGTTGGCAATAAATGGGTGCATGTGTGGGTCTGTTGCCTAAGTTGTTCGTTTTTTGTTTTTTTCATTTACTTTTCAGATAATCTTTGATTATGTCCTGGTTCGCTTCCATCTTGAACTAATGATTACTCAGTGAGGTACCATAAAACCTGCTTCCCTATTTGCTTCTGTATCATGATTTTTGCTGGCAAGGGAAGACTTGACGCTGCATTTTACTCACAAGTAAATTATGATTGATCTGCTTTTATAGCAACACATGAATGTAAAACTGTGTAAATATCAGATGGGTCAGTGCCAGCACCTGAGCATAAAATTATGCTTTTGTCAAGCATGATAGTGGTGGGATGATACTAAGGATCCTCTTTTGCTGGCTGTTTTTACTGTTCTCACAAAGTGGCTGAGATAAAATGCAAAGCTATCTTCAGATTTTTCGCACTGACTTCAAATCAACAGCTTGATATTTGTTTTGACAAAAGCAGAGTGGGCTAAGACGGAGTGAATTTAACTGAGCCACAGTAAAAAAAATGTGATCTGTGTTTCAGGAGATTCTCCCCCGTTGTCTATACTGGGTCATGCACGGTCACTGGGGAGCTGGTGGCTTTCTGCAGCAGTTATTAGGTGAGAGGTGGGGTGTAAGGTCAATTTATATAAAACAAGTTAGCGTAAAAGTTATATTTCGGCCTGGAGGCAAGACGGAGTACCCCAAAAAAATCTACTATACACACACTGAAGGACCCAAGACCACGGTTTAATCCCAGGAGCTTGTTTTGTTGCAAGGCAAAGTCACATGCATAAGAATTATCAAAGATCCAGGTCCTATTATGTTTTGACATATTTCCCTGCAACTTCCTAAAGGACATTTTCCCAAACACTAGTAAGGATGTAAGTATAGATATTTGACTTTTAAGCCTTTGTAGAGTAAAATACCTAGCCATGAAGTTAAACTTGAGCATCGATTTTTTTATTTGTATAATGAACTTGTTACCCGAATAATAATACCATCAAAAAAATTTAAAAATAAATAAAAAAGGAAACAGAACAGTCCCAATACTTTGTTAAAAGCCAATAATCAATATAACACATATGATGATAATGTGTATTTACATTTTAATTGGAAAACAAATTATTTATTTTTGTTTTGCAGCTTGTTATTGGAAAAAAGGCCAGTACTTGTTGTTAAAGGTCTGTCTGTCTCTGCAGGAAAGCTTCAGGTCTGCCTATAATTTCAGTCTCAACTGTTCTCCCACTACACCATAATGTCCCTGTCAAACCGGATTAGGGTCTTTCCAAGCACCATGGTATGCACATAAGGAGAGAGTGATACATTCATGCAACACTTAGCATATTAGTCAAGTGATTGAATTATCCTTGGAGAGGGACACATCCCTCCAAGTACCCTTTGCTTCACTGGAGCAGAGCTTAGCTCATGTGACCGGTGGGCCTGACTTCATCGTGATCTGGAAGGGTGAGTAACATGGGTTAGTCAGCGGCAACTATCCTAACAGGCATCGTTGATATCGTTTAGAGCCATGCTGGTCTCAGGGATGGAGTTGGAGGGAGGAAAGGGGGCCGAGCGTGATTGCCTGCTGGGTCACAGAGGGTTGCAAAACTAATTTTCTCAGCTCCCACCACTTCACAGTGCATGATGGGAGATTATCAGATAAACGCAAGGCACCTTGAAGGTCTCTGTTCATGTGGCATTGAAATGCCTTTCTAAGTCCAGGTCAGGTTGACGCAGGGTTTTTTTGTGCAGGAATTCTCCTGGTTAGCTAAAATTATATTTACTGTTCTTGTTAACTTGTAAATATTTCCTGATTTGATGTAACCATGGTTGCAGACAACACAACTCTGAGTACATTGAGGTATTAGCCTCAATGTACTCAGAGTAATAATGCAGATGCATGCCCCAGCAATATTATGAATAAAAAAAGGTAAACTAAAGCTTTATAACCTTAAAACACATATTTTACTTTTAATGTGTACATACCTACTAAACATGAATGAACTTCTGATAATTTAATAATAATTCTCATTAGGTTAATGTTACTTTCGGCATATTAACAGAAAGTGGGCAATGACAAAATACAAAAACTGGTCAGTACAGTTCTGACAGCTTTAATGTTTACAAGGAATTTCTCCATTGCTTTTTAAAAAGGGGATTAGTAATTGTTTGTATAATGTATACTCATTTCACCTTGTTTTATTTTTGTTTTTCCTTTTTCTATTAAGAACTTAAGGACTGAATAAAAATATTTTTTTTAGATGTCCCAAAGATAATTTGTTTGAATGCAGAGAGGGCATCTGACCTGGGTTATCCTGAGGGGTAAAGGAAACTCAGATTGCTCTGAAAGCAGCCTCTTTTAAGCACTATTGGGTCTTATTTATGTAATCTTGCTTTCAACAATATTTATGGCATCTACTATAGAGTTTAAGAAATTTTCAAGTAGGACTGTGGACCTTTAAGACAGCTTTTGTCTCATTCTCTATGGTCCAGGTAAGAAACGCGCATTATCTGATTCAAGTGCAGGTATAGCTTAAGTTCTGGGGAGATCTGTTTCATGCGACTCATAGACTAACAAATCTGAGCCGTCCACAACCTGGGAATCCCTCTAAGACCCTTGAATGGGATGCTTAAAGCAGCAGTGTACCAGACTTATTCCCTCCACATAAACTTCCACAATTATGTTTAGAGACTGCACTCAAAAGCCAATTTCCTTGCATTAGTCATTTGTGGCGAATCTTCCTTTTTTATGGTGCAAATGGCTGTCTAATAGAGTTCTCTGAAAAAATGCTGAAGTACTGAGATACACCTGTCAGTAGCAAGGATAAACACAAAGCCTCTTTTAATGGTCACTTTCACAATATAAGCGGATTATTTTTCTCTTTAAAACACTGAGATTCACGACTTTCATGTCTGAAGAGTGTTAACATCTCCTTGGGGTTTGTAATGAAAGTCATCAAGTGAATTCAAAGAAAAAGTTTTTTTGTTAAATGTAGGTAATCTTTGAGAGACAACGTCTGCCTGCATCGTACAGCTGCGTAGACAAGAAAATAAACTATAACGTAATTGAATTATTACCGTCCAATTAAACAAAAAAAAGTAAAGCTGAATACACTGTAAACCAGAGTTAGTGGCTCAGAAATTCATCCACAGATTAACCGGCTTCCTCATTGCTATCAAGGGCAACACAAGCTACTAATTAGGATAGGATATGAAAAGCTTTATGGAGGAGTTCAAAGATATTCTTATATAGTAAGATTTGTTCGTTTAAGGGTGCGTGTGTGTGTGTGTGTGTGTGTGTGTGTGTGTGTGTGTGTGTGTGTGTGTGTGTGTGTGTGTGTGTGTGTGTGTGTGTGTGTGTGTGTGAATGAATGTGAGCTTGTGTGTTGCCTCCTTAATGCACTGAAAGCCTGTAGGCACTGGCCAGCCTGCCTGCGTGCTCGTCTGTAAAAGGGCAAAGAGAATGAATAAGCCCTAATTGACCAGATATCCTTCATTAAACATGTGCTCACAAATCCCTCAACTCTCCCTGGAGCTGTTTTTACTCTAAGGAGCTTGTGACAGCCTTTAAGGCAACAGGAATCTAGGACACTCACATGTCTCAGATGCAAGACGTTCGCATAACAGCCCTCGGGGGAGCCATTTGAATTACCTTTATGAGTTGGAGATTTTTATTTGAATACACCTGAGATGGAAACTGAGAATTAAGGGGATTCGAAGCATGTTTTCAACTATACAGGAGTGAAAGATTTGCTTTTATTCAAAGGACTAGATTACAGTTATTTTATATTTCATGTGCTGCATAAAATGGGAGGTGTAGTTTCTCCAGAGCTGACTGCTCTTTCTCTCTCTTCAGGTACATACTGAGGCAGGCAGGCTGCCTCTCTTTCGGACCTGAAGATGTTCCGCAAGAAAAAAAAGAAGAGGCCAGAGATATCGGCTCCGAAGAACTTTGAGCACCGTGTTCACACCTCTTTTGATGCCAAGCGGGGCTGCTTTGTGGGCCTGCCATCGCAGTGGCAAAGCTTAATAGAAAACCTGCGCAGGCCGAGACCTATGGTGGACCCCTCTCGGATCACAGAGGTGGAGCTGAGGCCAAAAAAGGTATGCCACACCTTCTTCTTACCATAAAGTTCATTTACCCTATTTATCTGCACATATATTACTCTTTAAATAGTTCTGTTAGTCGGTGCATCTCTGCAGAAGATTATTTTCTGTGCTGCAGAGGGATTCTGCTGTCTCAGACAATACCATAATACTCTGATGACAACGTGGAATGACTGCCCCCCTTCCCTTGCTTTTCGCTTCCTTATCTATCACAAGGCTGCGCTAATGACCCTGCTGTGTACACTGTCCGCACAATGTCGAAATCCTCACGGGAGAACACAAGATTTATTACAGCATGCAGGCAATTAATAACAGTATAAGGTGCTTTCCCACAAGCCTGAAGGAAATAAAAAAGGGAAAAAATTGCAGGTACAGCAAAGGAAATGCCTGTGAGTTATCCGGGTCGCAAACCTCAGGATTTCTGCGTTTTGATACTTTTACGTGCCACCGTAAAAATAAAAAGCACTGTGATGAGGCGGCGATTAGTGCTGTGCAACGTGAGAAACACTGTGTCAGCATCTGACTTGCAGCTTTTACCTCCCCCATCTGTATTAGTGCAAGACCCTGTAAACAAGGCAAATCAAGACTTACAATTTGTCACATTGTAACATCAGACTGCAATGTATACTTCTTGGGTTTTATATAAGTCCACCAGAAAGTAGATATAAGAAAAAGAACGAATTCTCAAATTGACGTAATGGGATCATTGTCCTCTTTTAAAACCTTAAGAGTACCTTAGCTTAAAGTAATAGGCTGATGGTCAGAGACTTTTTTTTTTGTTGGATTTTCTGCTAAAAAACAGAATTCATTGTTTTATGCTTTTTACATGATGGCGTCAGTCTCCCCTTTATTTCATGAGGGCCAGTTTTGTAGATAACTCCACTGACTGCTGTCCTAGATTTTTTTTTCTTGCTCCTCTAGGGTTAATGTGGGTCTTGTAGTTGTGCCATACTCCTTAAACTTTTAGATGATGCATTTTTGATATGTTAAAACTATATAATCCAACTCTGTGTCTAACTACCCTAAAACTTAATTCTTCATCTGTTTGATGTACTATTTGGTTTTCATTATGCTGTTCATTATCAACATTCTCTAACATACATTTGACAGAACAGACATATATAAACACAGATTAAATTACAAACAGATATAATCTCTTGAGGTCGTCTGGTTGCAGTAGACTTAATTTTGGGGCATAACAATTAAGGGGGCTAAATACATGTTCACACCACACTTTTCACATATTTTTTGGTGGAAGGGCATGCAGCCATATTAATTAGATTAACATTTGATTTTCAATGAGGCTAGTTCTTCCAGATTAAAAGTAACTTTTGAAAATAACAATGTGTAAGCAGGTTAAATATACAGTTCTTTGAGCCCAA
Organism: Orestias chungarensis; assembly: GCA_032876305.1. NCBI lineage: Eukaryota > Metazoa > Chordata > Actinopteri > Cyprinodontiformes > Cyprinodontidae > Orestias > Orestias chungarensis. Next base: position 2,379,033 of record JAVLVB010000602.1, read on the forward strand.
ATTTCTGTATTAAAATATGTTTTTTTATTGATCTGCTGTAACATTCTTATCTTAAATGTTGTGATTTTCTTTAACTGTAAGCAGTAAATAATAATAACTAACAAAAATAAAAGCTTGAACTCACCAGTTGTGGGAAATTACTCTATGTGATATATTTCCCTTAGTAAATTGAGGGGGAACTGAAATAAATGATTTAGTGCAGATGTAGATGATTATGTTTAACTTCACAATTTTGTGTTACTTTTTAATCTAGCATATAAAATCAAATTAAGATACATCAAGGTTCGTGGAAATATCATAACAAAAATTTTAAAATGAAAATGTAATAGAATGAATTCTTTTGATGGCACTATGATAAACATAATACAGTAGGAAGTTATCTTTTCCCCTTGTTTTAATAGGACAAGATCTGTTTTAAACAAATAAAAAATATCACAACCCATCAAGGCCATTATCCCCAGCCTAAGATAGAATTGCTACAGAAGGTGAGATTTGGACCGACCTCCACCCCCTTTGTGTTAATATAATAGCTTTGAGAGAGAGAAACAGGAGAGGCTGTTGACTGACTGTACACTGAATATGACTCCACTCTAAGACTGACTAATAAGCCACCATGCACCCACTGCATACACTTCTCTGGTAAAGCAGATATCTGCCTGCTGATTTTATGTTAGGGCAACTTTGCAAACCAACTATCTGTTTAAAGTCCTGAAGAGGAGGAATCTATAATTTATCAAGAAACCACTGATCATGAAGATGTTCACATTTTGTATAGTTTTGCATAGTGGGCATGATCTTTAATACCACTGAATAAAATAAAGTCCAGTCAATGCCCAATAGAAATCTCTCAATCGGTAAAAAGATTCAACCTCAATGTACTTTAATCTAAGTATAAATCTAGCTGGCCTGACAGATTTGTTAAAAAAAACATTGGTGAACAAACAGAATCATAAAGACCAAGGAACAATGTAAATAGGTCAGTTTACTTTGTAGAAAAGTTGGAAAAAGAAAGCCTTTGCTTAAAAAAAGTAATAAGATGCTGTGTTGTTATTTTGCCACAAGGCATCCAAGGGACATAGTATAACTGAAAATAAACAGTGAACAACATCAAACACAACACACCAAACGTACAAACACAGAGACGGCACTTGTCCAGGATGATTCTTCCAAAGGGACAGCAACGTTGGTCAGAGTTTATGGAAAAATGGACGAAGTCGAATGCAGGACAGTTTGGTCATGAACCATTTAAAGGCTACAGAAGAGGCTCTATAGACTGGAGGAGGTTTATCATCTACAAGGACAAAAGTTGTAAACTTACAATCAGATTGCATTCGTGTTGTTTAGAAACTGCTAGATATTATTAATAGGAATCAAAAGCTACATTAATTTGATAATATGTGGAAGTCTAAAAAATGTATGTGCTTCCGATTCAATTATATTTTGATCTAGTTTGCAGAAATTGTTGTGTTGACAACATGTTTGCAGCAAACTTTTCAGATTCTTATTTTCCAACATGAAAACAATTTCCTTTGCACTTCCCAGTTATGCTCTACTTTGTGTTGCTCTCCCACACAAATTCCCCAAATTTATATTTTAGCTTATGTAATAAGGTATTGCTAAATAGGTATGAAAGTCCTTGTCAAGCTACACTAGGAGCTGCTAAATATCTGTTTTATTTGCTTGTTATTTTTGTCAGCACAGTTTCAGATTAAGCCACCACGGAAAATACTAGCGTCACAGTCTTTTGAAAAATGACAAAGATGTCCTTTAATGTATTCCCACTTCCGAATTTAACTTGCCTCAGAGCAATTATTATGCCACTTTTATCATCTCTTTCACTCTGAAATATCTTGGTAATGTAATCATGTCATACAAACTGTGATGACGATAACTACCTTTCGTCTTCCAGACTATTGTGCGTGGAAGCATGGTCGGTCACGGAGAATACATCTCTGCTATGATCAACGACATGAGCCGTCTGTCTGTGACCAGCTCCAACTCTTTGCGGAAGAGCAGCCCCTCAGCCAGGAAAAGGGCCCAGTCTCTTGGAAGGCTTGGAGAGATCAATGAAGGGGATGGCTACCAGTACCAGGGCCTGACTCAGGACGAAGATGACGAGATGGAAGAAGACCAGGACCACTGGAGGGACAAGGGCAGGAACATTCACAGTGAAACCAACACGCCCTACTTGGGGATGAAGAAGAGCATCACTCTACAGCCCAACGGAATCTTGCCAAAAGCCAAATCGACGTATGAAGTCGGTGTCAGCTCAGTGGAGAGACCTACGCAACCTCTTCCACCCCAGAACCTCCCACCTCCAAGCTATGGACCGTATATGAGTGGAGATGTGGGAAGTCCTCAGGAAAGGCTGATCTGGAAAAGAGAGTTCCAGCTTCCTAGAGGAATTGCACCAAATCAGAGACCTGTAGCATGTTTTTACAGCCCTGCTGTGACTCTCCAGCAGCTCCACGGAGATCAAAGAATCATTGGGCCGGAGCTCCAACCCAATCTACCCATTTATATGCACGCGCAGAATAGCCCAGGGAGGCCATTCTCCTCCTATGACCTAAAAGTAAGCATATCTTTGCTGAGATGTTAAATTGTTCATAGATAACATTATTTATGCATATTTTTGATGCTGACTATATATCAGGATTTTATGCACTTAGTCTGAATCTTAGAGTCATTTTAATGGTTAGCTTGCAAGACGTTAACTAGGCAGACTATTTAACCTGTATATTACTTATAACCAAGCAATCTAATCTTTATTAACATTTTTAAACAATACTTAATTCAGACAGCAAAACATAAATTGAAAATGTATAAATATAGATCATATCATATCTTATTATAACTTCTAAACCAAAAATAGGTTTTTATGTCGTCTGGATGATGAGGACGACAACCAGCATCAAAGAATTGAAGCTCATCACCAGACATAATATGTTGAAATAGCATAAATTAAAACAGATCTTACTATCTCATTTACAGTCAAAAACAAACATCTACATAAATAGTTTGGGGCTCAAAAGTAAATGTTTATTCAATGCTTTAACAAAACAAAACAAAGAAGAAGAAGAAAGGGAAATTTTAAAACATTGGCTGGTTTTGTAAAGGTTTTAGTGTCATACCATAGTTAATTATTCATCCAAATTAATAATTTTGTACACAATATTAAAACATGTAATATCAATAATAAATAATCACAAATTATTAAAAATCTTACCCCTTTTTCCTTGCACTTTGCATTTGTATACAGAAGGTGAAGAAAATACTTTTGTTAAAAATAGTAGCTTAAGCTAAGCCCCATTATACTAATTAATCAAGAGATTAAATGTGGGCTTTGTGCTTTTGCAGTTGTAAATGCTGCTGTGTTCTCCTTCAGACTTTTAAAGCCATATGGGAGCATCTCAATATGATTCCTATAAGGTGAAGCAGATGCAGAGTGAAAGTGTAGGACCGGATTTCATATGAGGTTTAAAGTGAGCAGGGATTCTCCGGCAGCCAGCCAACACCCTTTTCAGCTTCATCTTTTCTCTTGTCACCCAGGCAGAGTCGTCAGTGAGGTACCACTCCGGTTTCCTGCCGACTGGCACCAGCAGTCCACTTGTTGGAGGAATTAGACCTCAGCGCATGGTGCGTTCCTCTGCAAGCTACACACTAGGTTTATCTCCTAACACGGGGCTTAGGCCTGGTGTACCAGACCCCTTCCTTAGGCACTCTGGATGCCCCAACCCCCCTTACCCCCGGCAGGACAGCCCATCTCAGCCTCGACCTTCGCCCACTGGCTCATTGGCCACGAGCCCTCCAGGAACCTGTTCCCCTGCTTTCAGACCTCCTCAGCATGCTCCACCCCGACCGCCCCCCGACCCGCCAAAGGTGACCCACGAACAGTTCAAAGCAGCCCTGCAGATGGTGGTGGATAAGGGTAATCCGAGGACTTACCTTGAGAACTTTGTGAAGATCGGAGAGGGCTCAACAGGAGTGGTGTGCATCGCTACAGAAAAGCACTCTGGAAGACAAGTTGCTGTGAAGATGATGGACCTGCAACGGCAGCAGAGGAGGGAGTTGCTGTTTAATGAGGTACAGAGATCTGGTGTGATCCTGTAAAGGGATTGAAATGTACAGGCAGTGATAACTCAAACATTTTTGAATTATCATATATATATATATATATATATATATATATTTACTCTGATACCCCAAAATAAAATCCATTAGAATTACCATCATAGGACACACAACTAGTAAATGGAGCAACTTTGTTTCCAACATGGAGCACACCAGAAAGGTTGAGGGAGAAAGTTGTATTGGATGTTTGGGGAGGGTTATCTGTTTCAGATCATCTAAACTCCAAACATTTAACAAAGCTCTGTTTTTTACCTAAAAGGGAAATATGGCCCAGGGGCAAACCTACCAAGACAGAGCAGTTTACTCAAACCAAACTTTAACCAGAACAGTTGCCAATAGGCGATGGTAACACTGGAGAGCTGCCGAGATCCACAGCACAGGTGAGACACTTTATAGACTGGAGACATGTAGGGGACACAGCAAACATGTGGAAAAACCTCTCCTGTCAGTTAAGACTCCAACTGAACTTTGATACTCACAAAACATGTAGCAAAAATGTGATGAAAAAAAAAAAAAAAAAACTTTTTAATTCAGGTCATGCTAGTAAAGTGGTAATTTACAG
>JAVLVB010000602.1:2383825-2410225 GCA_032876305.1 Orestias chungarensis
CCCCCCCCCCCCCCCCCTAAGATGGATACATAAATAAGATAACATGTAAAAAAACAAAACAAGTTTTAATGAATTGTTCCTCTGGAATTGTACCTCTTACTTCACTTATGTTCAGTTATGTCTTTGTACATTTACGTAAACAACTGGAAGAACGGAAAAAACATTTTTAGGTACATTACATGGAAGCCATGCATTCAGGCCTTCTTGATGCCAACCTCATTTTATCCAAAAACCTTTTTTAGTATTTATAATGGATAAACAGAGCAGCCTTTGTACTACAAAAATAAAAGAGAACATATCCATTTAGTCCCTTGCGGTAATTGTACATATATTTTGTGCCATAGGTGGTGATCATGAGAGACTATCAGCACAAGAACGTTGTGGAGATGTTTAAGTCTGCCCTGGTGGAGGAGGAGCTGTGGGTCATCATGGAGTACCTGCAAGGAGGAGCACTGACCAACATCGTCTCTGAAACCAGGTTTAACATGCGGCACCAAAATATTTGGGTTCCTCTTCACAATCCAGACCATTTTTAATCATCTAATCCCCCGCAAGGGGGCGATATAGTACCATATGAGAGTGATCAGTGGTAAAAGTAATCCTTTCAGAAAACACTTGACTGTAACATTATTGCTCTTTAAATAGTAGCCTAAGTCAGTTTTAATTGAAATGTAAGCAACCTTCATATTACAACACACACACCAGGAAGTTAAACTGTGATTTAATATATTTTGAGTTATATGTTTTTCCTCTTATCTACTGATGAATGTGGAAAAAAAACCCTGGAGAAGTTCACTGTAATAAGGGCATGCAAACATTTCTCTCAGATCATATGAGAGCACCTGATGGAGCTGGTATTTTACCAGAACCTACATGAACAGTATTCTTATTCAAATACTAGACATGAGCGCAGGAAAAAAAAAAGCAAAGAAAAATATTGTTCCACAACATGATTACTTTTGCTGTAAGCACAAAATGGACAACAGATAGTTATTGTTCTTTTTATTGTTCCTATAAAGCTTGTAGAAACTCAGTCTAGGTCCCTGGCCTCCTGAAAGCTTGCGCAATATAGAAGGCTTTGTGCTACCCATCTCCTCTGTGCCTTGCAAAAGTATTCACACCCTTTTAACTACTTCAGCGTAACATCACAACAAAAAACCTTGATGTATTTTTTCTTTTTTTTGGACAGTTATGTGACACTAAGCACTGAATAATTCTAAGAAGAAAAATTATACATACTTTTTACATCTCTCTCAATGTGAAACTGAAATTTAAAAAATGTGAAGCGGATTTACAGCTTGTACCTTCGTCTTCATGGTCTGTTTTGTTCCCTAACGTCTTCACACAACAGCTTCGAATGAGATGTGAAATCTTACAAATTTGGTTGAAGTTATTCGGGGATTTCGGAATAAAAAGCACTAAAATACAAATTCATGAAATTATTTAGGGCCTTTTGATTCTATATAAAATACTAAAACCATATTTTCTTTTATTTTTTCGGTACGAGCTTCATTACCAAAAATCTTTTGAGGAACTATTGCAAACTATTTATGTTGCATTGTGAAATATCAAAGCCACATTATCTTAGACATGGAAGAAGCCCGCTCATTCGTCATTCTGATCGCGTGGGAGTTGTTGTTCTGAACCTTGCACCTTTTATCGCTGCTCTTAACGCACAGTGATTCATGAATTTTCAGTGGTAATGGGAACGTGTGAAATGTCCATGTAAGGTCAGCGTTGTGTGTAAAATCTTTTCGTCCTGCAGGATGAGTGAGGAGCAGATTGCCACAGTGTGTGAGGATGTTCTGCAAGCACTGGCGTATCTCCATTCACAGGGCGTCATTCACAGAGACATCAAGAGTGACTCTATCCTACTCACATTAGATGGGCGGGTATGACACACACACTGATCCACAACTCCCCCCAGTTGCTCTACTTTTGTATTCTCTGTGTGTAAATATATAATTATTTTTCACCTCTAGGTGAAGCTGTCAGACTTTGGTTTCTGTGCCCAGATCAGTAAGGACATTCCTAAAAGAAAGTCTCTAGTAGGGACGCCTTACTGGATGGCTCCTGAGGTCATATCTAAATCACCGTATGGGACAGAGGTGAGAAGAAGACCACCAATAACCTCAGTGAACATGCCAACATGTGCCATCAGAGTGGTAACAATGTCCACGTATGTGTCCATCAGGTTGATGTTTGGTCGATGGGTATCATGGTGGTGGAGATGGTTGATGGAGAGCCCCCATACTTCAGTGAAACGCCCGTAGCAGCGATGAAGAGGCTTAGAGATGAGCAAGCTCCTACTGTTCGAAATGCCAGCCAGGTAATATAAAAAAAAATTTAAAAACATTTACGTAAAGATTCTTTTGTATTCAAAGATTAATATTTTAAATATGCAATGCTGTTTAAACAGTTAAATCCAATCCAAATTTTATCATGCATCTTGCGTTTAAATGGATCTTGATCAGCTTTCTGAAAGTCTTTCTGATTTTCTTTTGAATATTAGTTTTAGTTTTTTGACTAGTTTTCTAGTTTGGTTGACACAATAAAAAAAATCTCGGTATATAGGACTAGATGAATCACCACTTGTACAAATATTCAAATTTATTAAATGTTTTTTACATTGTAAATATGTCAAACCTATGTCAAACCTCAATGTATTATATTGAGATTTAAGTTACAAATCAATACACTTTGTACATTGAGGATTCCTCTGGGATGCCTTTCTTTAGCTAATGACAGGGAACATGGTTCAGAGCAGATAGATAAGATAAATTAAGCTAAATATTGAGAAATACTGGAACAAACCTCAAGCCTGAAAAATATTCTAGACTTGGTTCATGGTTCCCCCGTTTAGCAGGACTGACTCCTAACATACAACCAGCGATAAACAGAAATGGTTCACTTCTTAATTTTGTTTGAAAAATATTTAAGAAAAAAAATCTACTATTTTATCTCAAAAAACTACATTTACATTTGAGCTTGTAATGTAATAAAATTTGAAAAAAAACAACAAAAAAAACAAAGCAAACATTTGTACACAAATGAAACATTTTCTACAAAGATTTACCCTTTACTGGTGTCTTTATCTTCCAATCCAGATCTCCCCAGTTCTCAAAGACTTCCTGGATCGCATGCTGACCCGTGACCCTCTGGAGCGGGCAAGCGCCACCGACTTGCTGGAGCACCCCTTTCTGCTACAGAGCGGTTCACCTCAGTGCCTGGTCCCACTGGTGGAACAGTACCGGAAACGCATGTCTCGCTGCTGACCCGTTCAAGCTCCAAAATCCCCCGAGGGCCCAAGTTCAGCCTGCCCTGTACTGTACGCCTCCTGAAGAGGACTAGCGCAAGGATCAAGCTCTCGTAACAGGGCTGACGGCTTGAGGAAAGCAGACCCAAGCGGCATTCTGCTGCCGGTGTCATAGTGGCTATTGTCTATCTGACGCAGCATGGTCTCGGGCATGCGAGAAGCACTTTAGGAGTGAGTTTAAGGCAGCATGCAGGTCCTCACCTCTCAACTCAATTGGCTTCCAGCAACTTTTGGTATGGATCAACATGGCACAATATTGTGCCCGATGCACTGACAGCAGAAATCGTTCACACAAGTTCCAAATAGGCGGCACTCTAAAAACCCTTCATGTTTGTTTTTTTGTGGGCATTAATGCTAGCTGTGCAAAGTCATTAGGCTCAGACCACAGTAGCTCATTGTGACAGGATAAAGGTTCCTTTGGATATTCACTTTGTTGTGGAAATTGGATGATGACACACTCTTTGCATGGCCAAATGGAGGCACACCTGGCCTGATGTGAATGCATGAATATGTGCTGGGAATGGGAAACACAATTGTCCCACATTAGCATAATAAATGGGTAAATAAAAGCCCAGCTGCTACGACTGAACTACTGCAAACAAAACCCAGTGCCATCCCCCCTCTTCTACTCCTCCTTTACATATATTTATTGATTTCAAAAAAAAAAAGAAAAACAAAAAAAAAGGTGTTGTTGGTTGTTTGTATGATGTGAAATTGCAACTATGGTTACATAAATAATAAATATGGATTGGAAACATACTCAGACACATAAATAATGTAGATAGAAATCCTGACAAATTAGAGCCCTTACCATGGATACGTTGAAATATGAATTTTTATTTCCTACAATGTGAGTGTATATTGGTTTTATGTATGCGTGAAGGAGCAGGTGTGTGTGACACAACATTTTATTGTTGATACGACCCTCTTTGTACTGTGACAGCTGTGACAAAACAAAAAGAAAACTCAAAAGGTGTGTGCAGTGATTCTGTATACAACATTTGTGTGCGAGTGTGTGAGGGACTGTTTTTGCATTTGTTTGCCTAGACAAAGCACACAGGCCTGGCATGTAGTGCTGCAGGACACCCTCCTGCCCAGAAAACACTTTGCACATAGTCTTTGTAATCCGACAAGGATACACTAGTTTCATGTATTTCTATTTCAGTATGGGTCCTTCATGGCAAAGAGAGCAATGCGTTTTAATTTTGTATAAATCAATAAATGATGCACACTGAACAATAAACCTAACTTGATTTACTCTTTTGTATGAGAAGGAAAATATGAGTCGATCGGACAAAAATACAAGGGTTTACTGGTTTATTAGGCATTCGGCATGTTTGCACAGTCACAAATTGATATAAAGCAAAATACACGTTTTCTTAAGGAACACAAAGGTCTTTTAATGCATTAGATCCATATGGTATAAATACAAAAAGGAAAAAAAAAATACAGCATGAAATTTATAGATGTACTACTTTTTATCTATAACCACATACAATGTGTTTCAAATGAGCAAATTAGCCTTTACCTTTTTATATTTATATAGAAATATTGCAAAAACGACTGACAACAAAACAAAGTGGGGGTTTTTTTCTTAAGAAGAATCATCTGAGAGTCAAGAAATAAAATGGTCAGAAATGAAGGTTTAATCAAAAAAAGAGCACAACCATTTCTGTTTGTTGGAAATTGTACCCTTTCTAATCAAGGGGTAGACTGAGATGAGTAGCTTTCGAACTCACACTTCACAGCACTGATGCTTTCAACGCTTGGCTGGCTGTTGACCTGCTGGTGTGTGTGCGACATAGGGAATGTTTCAGAGCGGGACATCCGACCTCTTCCGTTTGAGGAGCCAGCTGAACAGTCGATTACCATCCTCATAAACTCTGGAGCAGTGAACCGCCGCAGCAGTCTGGTCCCAAGGCCCATGAACCCTGGGGCATGACTCGGGATCCTCTCTGAATCTGTTGCCTCCCTTGGGAAAAGGAGTTTATTGTGTCTGGAGACCGAGCCAAGGCTTCCCCTCTTCTGTTGACCTCTTCGGCTGAACGGAGCCATATCGTTAGCGTCTTCATTTTGTGACTTGACTCTCTCCTGGAGTGCTTTCCCAGACTGAGGCATGCTTTTTACAATAGGTTTTGGCAATGAAGCAATTTTGCTGCCATCATTTGTCAGGGCCCCGGGTTTCCCTTGACATTCGATCTTGTCTATCAGGCATCGGTCATCCTGTAGTGATGCTCTCTTTAATTTGCTGGCTGACAGGTCACGCACATCACCCTGATAGGACTGTTTTCTGCTACTCAGAAGGTCAAGATTAAATGACTTTGCCTTTCCCCAGAGAGGAAAAATCTCCTGCTTGTACTCTGGGAGCCGAACGTCTCGATTAATGTCTTTCTCGCCTGGCTCAGCTACAGAGTTCATTATTTTGGACCCTTTCAGCTCTCTTAGGTGGCAGTTTTGCAACTGTTTGGCTGTGAAGAGAATGCTGTGATCTTCCTCTATCTGGCTTTTCTCTATCTGAGGAGGCAGAGCCCAGCTGTTGCAGTGATTGTCCTGTTGAGACTGACTCCTGGGACACCTGAAGCGGTTCCATGGCCCGCCGCTTTCATCTATTTTTGTCTGTCTCTGAAACACATCTGGCAGTAGCTCTTCATCTGTTGATTGCTTGGAAAACCTCTCGATAACATGCCGAGGGAGCCTTTTGGGCAGCCGACGCTCCGCTTCAACAGCCACATCAACAACTGGCTCATCCTTGCACACACTCTTTCTGCAGGGAAAATTCAAAATCTGCACACAGTTGTTGTGCCCGAAAAAGTTGGCGATCTCTTTAGCCGAGTGACCAGCACTGTTGGTCTGGTCTAACCTCAGCCCCAGTCTTTTGAAAGCTCTCACCAGAAACTCCAGGATCTGGCTGTGCCCAGAAAATGCCGCATACATAAGGGCACTGTTTCCCCAGGCATCAGAAACGTCCGGATCAGCGTTGAACTGCACCAGAAGTTTGATCACCTCCAAGTGGCCCATTTCGCAGGCGTGGCTCAGAGCTGTGCGGCCATCCTCATCCTGACAGTTGACATTTGCCCCTTTTTCTAGCAACAGCCGGGTGAATTTCGATCTGGTCCCAGGGTCTTGCAGGCAAACAGCGTACATGAGTGGAGTGCGGCTGTTCTCAGTCTTTGAGTTGATTATGCGCCCATCCAAGGCGTCCAGGATGAAGCGCGCGAGATGGACTTTACCTCCGTGCATGGCATCTAGAAAGGTCTTGGTGCCAGAGCCCTGGCGCAGATCTTTCGGCCTCATCATCTTTCACGCACTTGTGGAGATGAGTCGACAAAGGAGGAAGGTGATGACAGCGAGTGCATTAACCAAAGAGTAAGAGTCAGAGTGGAGCTGCCAGTGTTTTTATACCTCCCTCTCCACATGCCCTCCACACGTTTCCTTGGCAACAAACGTCTGAGGACCATTATGCAGTGGCAGCATCCATTCAGCCTGAGCACTCTCTGCCTGGAGAGAAATATATGCGATTTGAACAGAATAATGACTCAAGGAGAAAAACATGCCCAGTGTTTTTCACGTCAGGTTTAATAAAATAAAAGGATATTTTTTATTTTAGTCGGAAACAACCTCCCTCCCCCCAAAATAAACCAAAAAATCTTGAAATTTTCCAGTAAAAAGAAACGAAAAGTATACTTTAAATAATAAAAGTTCTAAAAAAGAAATCCAAACATCCACTTTGTGTTTCTGACAGCAGTTCACTTCAGCCACAAATCAAATTATGAAGCTCTCCTGCACAATACTGCCTGAAGGATGCTTTTGTTTTTATTTATGTTGTCATGGCACAGAGATGTAGCGATGAAGCAGCAATACAAAAGGAAGGTTTTCCAGGCTTGCAAGAGTCGAAATATACCGTGAAATGTTATTGTTTACAGTGAAATTTGTATTTGTATAACCGTTTTTGAAATCTGCTGATTTCTAAAAGAAAATATTGATTGTCAAATTTTAACAGCTTGTTGTTTATTGTGAGACCCTCCGTTTTTATGTCTTTAATTGCTCTGATATCTTTGAACAATGGCCACTATATTTACTTGCAGAAATGATTAAAATGTGCTCTGCACATTAAATAAAATTAATCGTTTATTTTGCAAAGTAATACTCACTGCCAAATGTAGTTTAACAACATTTACAATTACTCTAGATGACGAAAGAGGCTCAGAATTATCATTTTTAGGTTCCATTTGAGATATGTACAGGCTAACTGATAGAAAACAATTATTTAAACTGATCCTCCCATCCTGAATGAATTCACTATTTTTATTGGCAGATTACGCATTTGCAATTACAAATGTATGATTTTTACACTGTTTTACCAAAGGTCCTAATAATGATCCCTATTAACAAACCAGTCTTGTGTCTTAACTAACTTTTTTACACGCTGATCTTGGAGTGAACACAGCTTTTTTTTGCACCTCAGTTTCTTATTTGGGGGGGTTTATTGGAACATGTTGCTCATTTTTCGACCTTATCCTGATGGAACCATTAAAACCCTCCAAGGCTGTTCCAGTAAAAATTAAAAATCAAAAGCTGCAGCATCACCTTTTTACTCTATACATCACAACAGCCATGCTAGGAAACAGGGCATACGTTTAGTAAGGCCCAGAGCTTAAAAAAAGGTAAATACAGACTTCCTCTAGTCAGGTGCTCCCACTTAGTATTAGACAGCTTCTTCAGACACAGAAATAGAAGTGATTTCCTTTGACTGAAGGCGTCCGGAGGCAGGCTTCAAGCTGGTGTTGAGTTATTGTGCAAGTTGCAAGACTTTTGGCTCATTTCCACTGTCTGTATGTGAAGTGTCATTTTCTGCGAGGATATGGCAATTCCAGTCAAAGAAACATCAAGATCTAAGCACACTTGTTAAAAAGCATATCCTTATAGATAGCATATATATAGAGTCCCTGTTAAATATGAGTCTGTAAAGTCTCCCAGCAAAATGTAAATTTGGAACAAAAATGTATGCATTTTTACATGATTAATATGGTTTTTCCAATGACTTTTAATGTAACTTTGAAAGGGGGAACTCTTTGGAGGGTTCCCATATGTGTGTGTATGCAAAACAGATGTGAGAAATGCAGATGGAGCGGGAGAAAAAGCAAGAAACATTGCAGCAAACATTATTATATATTTCATTTTGTTTTTTAAAGTTGGAGTGTTTTTCTGACCACAACCAATCAGCTTTTAATGTAACCAGTTGGTTGCAAACGCTAAATTATCAATTGCTACCAAAATATTTTTTAATGTAATTAGAGCGTGGCTGAAAGACTTTGGGCATCTGAGCAGGAGGCCTCCTGAGGATGTGTGTTTGGAGGATTTCTTGGTGTGTTTGACCTAAAGGCAGATCCAGAACATGTTGGAGCTAAATCACCTTTACTATCTTAGGAAGGCCTTGGGATCCTCAACAATAAATCGGAGAGTCCCTTCTTTAATACAGTTTTTTTTTTTTACCTGATTATGAATAAAGCAAAGACAAAAATAGACTATCAGCTAAACCATACAGATATGATAAAATTCAACTTCTTTTAAAGAATATCTTACACTCATCAAGTATTACAAGCGAGAAATTCTCTCCTCTATAAATTTTAACTGCTAAATCTGTTGAATTGAAAGAAGAATACGTGAATGAATGAAATATGAATGAAATATTCAAAATGGTAATGAGTTCGTGCCATGAGACCTTATAATTCGACAGATGCATGCAATAAAGCAGAGATGCCATGGTAAATACTTGATCTCCCATTCACTGCAAACCCGGCCAGTGGCAAGCTCACTCTGAATCTGTGATTACAAATTAAAGCCTGAGTCAATTAGGGTGTTATCATCGGCTCTAAATGTCTTGATTAGCCACCAGGGAGAGTGCTGTCTCATAACTGCACGGACAACAATAAGTTCACCACAAAATATGTCGAGACGGAAACTCAACATTTGCTTGGGATTAAATTAGCGTGCGGCACAGGGAAGGAAACTGAGTTCATTTAAAAGCAAAGTCACTAACAACCAAGTTTAGTTGCTAAAAATTATTTCGTACCAGTGACTCGACATGTCCTCAGTCTCCAGGGCCATCCTTATTTTTTGAGTGCTAATTGAGCACAAGTTATAATGATGTTGGCAAGACTATCACATGGGTTGAACTGGCACAAACCGGGTGCAACATTTCATTTTCCATTCCCAGAACTAATTTGTTAAGAGGAAACCTTTCTGTCCTTACAGTTGTGTATCTCTGGGAGCTCTGTTGTTTGATCGGTCATGGATAAAAACTCCCACAGGGACAAAAGCGCTGAAATTATGAATTCACATTCAACCAGGACAATAATGTGTCTGCGTTTCCGCCCAGTTCCTCTAATGCCCCTTTGATTTGATACAAGGACACAGCAGTCTTGAGTGAATTGAGATTTCACAGGTTTTCTTTTCTTGGAAAGAAGCAGCAGCTGGACTGCTGTCACTGAGTAACCATGGTGCGAATGTCACCTCCAAAGTGGACATGAGGTCACTGCTGTTTAACAGCTGAAAAACAAATGTCCTCTTTTGCAAAAGCTTCAAGATGCATTTTAAATCCCAATAAAAACTCTTCCAATGTAATTAGGGGTTACGTGGAAAGATAAATAATGGGGTGACTTGTTTCACTTTTTTTTAAATTTGTGCGACAAGATGAAAAACAACCAAACAGATGAGGATGGAGGAGGACAATTATAGAGACTTAAGAGGGTTGCAAGTGAAGGAGCTGACAAGGAGCAATCAACAGGGCCACTGATATGTTATTGGCCATGAGGCCGACCCCTGGCAATCTTTGCAGCAGCCACTCTTATCAATTATTGCCTTAAAACAAGCTTGCCTGGCTGCTTCAACCAGATGGTTAACAGCAGGCTGTTCTCTCAGAACTTCAGCTTAGAGGTGTTTAATATCAGCCCTCAAGCAGACATATTGGACAACTGTAAATTAACACTACACAGCCTTTCCTATTGCAAAACATGTGCTGAAGCAGAAAATCATGTTGTTGTTCATGTCCACTAAAGAAGTCAATTTTTTAAAGGAAATTGTTAGCTGTGAAGTTTATATATTTTTTTTAGAACTGTAGGTTTGTATGTGGTTATGTATACACAAATATAAACATTGGCACACCTATTACACTCTGATTCAGGCTTGTGTTAAAATGTAAAATGCAGATAATTTATTCAAATCGAATCCGTCTAAATTCAGTGATTATTACAATGACATTGTTATGATAGAGTGATTGTTTGGATTCATGCAAATACGGTCAATCTTCAAAGTAAACTGTCCTAATTTTAATTTTTAAATTCAATTCAAATTCAGTACAATGTGTCTGCTTTACTTATGTAAGTGCAAGTCTCAGACCTACAGTTAGACTTCTGCTACCAGCCAGTGATATTTCTGCTCTACAATCGCTGTGTTCTGTTTTAGTGTTAGTTTATCTTCCATGGTTCACTGTGTTTGAAAGTGTTAAAACAGAAGTTGATCCGCTGTTTCATAAACTTAGCTTGTTTTTCCATGCATCTGTCCATTTTTCAACAAGCTTAGCTTGTTTTGTTTTTTTATTTCAATACATGTATGTTTTTATTCATGGTTTTAACAACTCCTCTTTGTTGCTCTACGAAACACAGACAGCTGTGTCCGTACATCTGACCGTAGTACAGTAAATGACTTAGACAGACAGGAAGCTGCAGCAGCCAACACAGTCTATACATCATACAATATATGTGTATATCTAAATGGTAGTTCCTGCAGTAGATACTGTAACCCGCACTGAAAAAATTAGCTGGGCAGTGAACCTTCAGGTGGTGCTTCAGATTCGTGGTCATCCAAAATGCTGACATGTCATGCATTTTGGATTACTGATAGAACATACATTAAATCTTTCATCTAGTTTCGTCTCTCAAGAAAAACTCACTGTCATGTGATAGTCATCAAAGAGACATGCTTATTCCGTCATCGTCTCGTTTTCAAAATGAAAAAAATGTGTGGTCAATGAAATCATTTCATCATCTTCGTAACAAAAACATCATGGGCGCTCCCCAGGTCAAATGAAAGCTATAATACTCTATTTTCTGCCAGATACCTTCAACATATCCTAAAAAATCTTTTGGATGTTATCTTATACTGAACAATTTATTTTATTTTTTTACACATTTTGCCTCAGCCCTTTTCCAAAGAGCCACTTGTGGCTCCCTTTAATCTCTCAGGTCTGATGGAAACTCCTTACCTGCAGTGATGAGGAAGAAATGAAGCACAGCAGAGTTCCCTCTCCATCACTTGACAGGAACTATTTGTGGCTTCCCAGGCCTCGCTTGCAATCTGACAGCTCAATAAATTGTACAAACGGACAACCGATATATGTGTTTCATGTCAGCAGTGAGCAGAGTTGGACAACACAATGTTTGCTTTGCTGTCACAGCGGAAGCAGCAAATGACAGCTTTGGCTACACCAAAGTGGAGGAATTAAAATGAAAATCAAACGCATTGAGGCTTTAAGACGATATTAGATGGCATGTTTAATCTGAAATGGGAGCTCAAATACAAACGTTTACATTAAATCTACAATGATTTTGTATTTTGTCCATTTTCCTCCACCTCACAATGGTTATAAACATAACTCTGTGGCCACATAAACAGTGGAGCGAGACCATATCAGGCAAACCTCCCCTTAAGACAGACATATTTTGTAAATGGCAGCCCACTCTGCAGCTCCCCGGAGGAACTTCATTTCTTCTTAGATTACCTAATGGCCCAGAGGCCATATCTGTTCTGTCTCCCACATGTTTAGTAGCTCACATTGCAGCAAGCAGAGCAACAGCAAAAAACTATCTCTCCTTTTAATGAACTCTCTATATGCCATTATTTATTTGAAAGGAGCCACTTGGTGACTCAGCAGCCTTAAGTGCTTTGCATGTAATGCATGTCATCTTGACATGGTGGGTGTAAAACTCCCGCAGCTGTGCTCTGAAGCATAAAAAATTTATTGAATACAGTAACAAGAGTGTCCATATAGATCTATTGTCAATTTTGTGATTTTCTTCGGATAGTGTATTTACTAATATATGTTGTATTCCCATTTTTCATTTTATTTTGCTTTTTCTCATTTTTTAAATAAATTACTTGTGTCCAACTATTTGTTAAATATATTATTGAGATTTGCTACATATTTTCCAACTTTGTCAGGAATATTTTTAGAAAATACCCCTTTGTATGTCCTTGCCAAGAGCTTTGTGTGTAGACTAACATCAATGACATGTCAGTAATCTCAAGCAAGCAGGCATCTGACTATAGTTTGTCTATTTTTATCAGAGTAATTTTCTTTTCAATTCGATCAGAGTGCTTCTGTGCTATGTTTTTGCTACTGTTCCTTGGTCCGACCAAGCCTTTTAATGTTCTGCCTGCCGAACTCTTAAATGGAGAGTCCTTGTACTCTCTTTTATAAATTGAGGAATCCAAGCAGACTTTACTGAGTCATCTGTAACACTTAAAGTAAGGAAAATAAGTATCAAATATGTCTATGTGTTTCTTGGTAAATATTTCACTGGCAACAAATTCACGCCAGATTTTCTTAACACAAGTAATCCAAACATTGAATGAATATATAATAAATTGGCAGATTCTACTGAATTCAATTCATTTACATAGCATCAGTTCATAACATATGTATGTAATATCATGGGAGAAAATACAATTTTAGTCTAATCATACATAAATGTCTTAATATATAGTCCATAATTTATTTATGTTTTATAAGGTGATCTGAAATTAATAAGTATTGAACACATGCAAAAAAAAAAAGCAGTCGGACGCTAGAAAATGGCAGAAATATGTCAGAATTTAGAAAGCAGGCCTTCCCTTTTATGAATTTATATTAGCTGATGGCTTATTCTCAGGCTTTAAGTGGAAAAACACAAGTGCCAGTACTGACATGGGATGTACACATGAAAAACATTTTTCTATAGATCCGTCCATCAGTGCAATAGAGTTTTATTGTACAGAAACTGCAAATAAATAAATAACAAAGCCCATTTTAAAAAGCCAAATTCACAGCATCATGGAGCCACTTTTATTAACCTCAACCCTTATGTTGTCAATGTGGACATGAAAAATGACTTTCTGACATAAAAATCTGACATAAAATAAAATAATAAAATAATGTTGTTAAAAACATAAATAAGTGATAAGTCCTTTTTAGACATAAAACTTTAATAGGCTTTTATTGTTAAGGTTTGCTCTGTAAGGTTTCCTGCATTAAGTTTTAAAGGCTTCTTCGAACACAGACATTGATCAAGTCTCCACTGTTAAAGAAAGAGAGGAAAATGTTAACATAGAAGATTCGGAAAATCTAATGAAACTCTGGAAATATATGGTCAGGTCAGGTGAAATGAAAGATGGAAATGGGAACTTCGTGATGTGGGCTGTTTTTTTAACCTTATAGATTATCACAAACCTCTAGATAGATTGGTTTGAAATATTTTTATCAGCATTTGTAACATGTTGAAGATTCCATTACAAACAAAACCCTTTCTTAAAAAAGTTTGCAAAATATTTAAGTAAAGTTCAATACTTTGAATTCAGTTTAACAGAACTGAACTGTTTTTCAGGAATTTTAGGCATGTTGGGTTTTTATAGAACAGGAATATAAATAATATGGGTTGAATTTATTCCCTATATATGTTCCTCTTTGTAATCCACACCTGCAAATTTCAAAAAACATACTTTTAACCTGTAAATTTTGTAGTGATTCAGATTAAAATTCTCTCATTTGGTGTTTCTAAGGCAAGTCAACCACAACACTGGAGAAATTGACTGTATGCACTATAATGGCATCTAAAGTCAAGCATCTTTACGATTACATAACCGTTACAACAGCTGCCACTCCACTCATACCTCTCTCGTGTCTCTGTCTTTTAAAGTAATGGTTTCACAGATGCTTTCAACTCAACAGAGGGATAGAACCGGTGGAGACATTATTATGCAACAAATTAAAACACAACAATCACCCAAGTAATATAATAACAGTCATGAGGATCACTGGCCCATATTTAAAAAGACACCACAAAAGTTTGAAAATTAATGCCGCTGCCATTAATGAGTCTCTTGAAGTGTGTGGGTGCCATGTGTTTTAAGTGTAACCACTATGAATGTGAATATTTGCATCTATGAGAAGGTGAAGGCACCTCTCAGCCTCTCCAGCTGGACGGAAAAAGGAGTCGCCCGATGCGTCTTTTCCTTACGTAACATTATTCTGAGTGATTCAGGGCTGACTGGATTCACACTCCAATCATCCAGTTCATCTGTGCTGCGCATGAGGTGGCAGGACTCTCAGGCACAAGATGTTTTCCCTCGTGATTTGTCCTGTTTTTCCCTTTTTTTTACATGTAATTTATGTTATTTAATTCACGAGAAGGGAGTGACAGAAGCGGAAAAACTTAACGAGATTAAAAGGTAAAGAGTGCTGTAGATACTGAGTCAGACAAAAAAGCTCAGTAATAAATGCATGCATGTGAGTGGAAACAAGTGCCTCCACTGAGGAACAGATGCGCTGTTAGCACAGGTGACATTAAGGTGGAACATGCTCGTGTCTGAGAGTTAAAAAATTTTTTACCTGCGTTTGCTCTAATCCTTGTGGCTTTTATTATAGTACTTGATCCATCACTGATCTTGTATTTGTTGGGGGGGGGGCAACATCATAATTATGTTTTACTCTGAGTCAGTAAAGACATAATGTTCCCGAAATGCACCTACAAACTTATAGGCTTAAAGGGAAGACAGACAAAACCTTGACCGTCTGGAGTGAACAGACTTTAAGCACCAAATCCACTTATATTTCCACTTTTGACTAAATCGACCTAGTAAGTACAGGTTGTAGGTATCTTTAAATCTAACAGAAAAATCCTCATCTGATTTTCTCTTACCGTCAACTTGGCTTAGGTCGATATAAGGGGACAATAGCAACTTACCTAAGTAATCTTTATTAATCCTTTTCTGAGTTTTACTTCTCTATAAAAGTGCCAAAAACAGAGGGAATCACTCAAACCACACTGCACAGTCATTGCTGCAAGTACCCACCATGCGGTCTAAATAAAATGCATATTTGTATAAATATGACTAATAATTACATATTAATGAATTGGTTTCCCTCCCAAGACATCACCATCTGTGTTAGACATGCAGGGGCTGGAAAGGACTTTATTTTAGATAAATACAAATCATTCCAAGGATTTAAAATAAAAATCTTTTTTTTTTTTTGTTTGTTACATTTTTCCTATTTTTTTTGTTTGTTGGTTGATTAGGAACATGGTTTCACCTGTTGTCATGTATAAAATGGTCATGAAATACACGTGCATGCATAGAATACCAAAGTAAACCCTGACTTACACCGCATGTTTCCAGAAAGCCCTTAGAAACAATACTATCTAATGTTGTATGGCTGCTATGAAAATAATAACAGGCACATGGTAGCTTTAGTAACTCAGGTTAAACAAAAGCGGTAGTATGAAATTTGTTTTCGGTTTCAACGAAACATAATGGTGCCATAACCTTTATTTGAAAAATAAAAAAAACAATGTTCAGGTATGTATAATGTTTTTCTTGCTTTTATAAAGCAAAAGTTCACGCGATTATAAGAAATTATTTGGGGTGGATAATTTCAGAAACATGTCAGAACCTTATAGAACAAAGCAAATGTCATTTTACTTCAAAACGTGCCTGTTACCAAAAAGTAACATCTATGAATTTTTTTTTTTTGCCGAGGTCATACAGTACAGGCTTTTTTCAGAGCTATAAAAAAATTTCTGTAGTCCTGGTGACTAGTAAAATATTGTGCCAATCTTATTTGGACAGTGTTACAACTGGAAAACAGAATTAACTCTTACCTAACAAGAAATTAAAAATATAATTCCTGATCTTCATGGCGGGCCATAAAACCGAGGAAAGAATTGTCAAATGATAATCACAGATTAACCCTTCCATTGTAAACGAGCCTTTCTGAAAGTGGAAAGGTCTAAAAATCTAAATTAGAAGAGCTAAAAACACAAAAAACAGCATTCAGAGTGAGGTCAGCCATAGCACAAAACCCCAAACCTACAATGCCAAGGGGTAAAGCGCTGGATAACCAATGCTTCTAAGCAATCCACTGGTAAGGAGGAAGTAGTTCCAGGTTGGTTCTGTCAGAAAAGGGTAAATATGACTCGAGCAGGGTGGATTGCGAGAAAGAAATAATGCTTTATTGTTTGGATGAATATGGAACTGAATATGAACCAAGACTGAATAAATGCAGTACAGAGGTGGAACAACAAACCAAGGACGGAAACACGGGACCGGAAACTGGAATAAAATAAAAACAACGAACCAACCAAAACATAACTAAGAGGGGTGCGAGAAAAACTAACGGCAACAAAGAAACAAACAAACAGATGGAATCAACTATGGATGAGGATGGATACACGAAAAGGGGAGAGAGACCAGCAGAGTGAACCAAACGAGCAGAAGAAGGGGGAACTTACTGGGAAGAGATGAGGACTGGAACGAAGGACAACAGATCAACAAGGAGAGATAAGGTAACGTAATAGTCCAGCTGTGAGTGAATGAGAGAACCAAGCTTATATACTGAGGAGCAGGAGGTGGACCAGTAGAGAAGATGAACAGATAATTAGGAACACGTGCAAGTAATGATGAGACTCAGGCTGAGGGAAAACACACAGAGAGGGAGAGAAGAGGGACAGATAGCAGGAGGAACTGGAGAACACAGAAAATAATTTAAAAAAACAAAGACTCAACCAAAATAGAAAATAACCTAAACAAAACAATGACTTAATCATTACAAAGTAAACAAGACAACTACAGCAAACCACACAGCAAACAAAAACACACAATGACAGGTTCATGGTGTGACAGCAGGTTGCCCTCCATTAGGATGACCTTATAGGTCAGTGGAAGTAATCAACAGTAAAATGTAGTATGCTGGACAGATGTGGGGAATGTTAAAATAATCTGTGTTCTGAATTTATTTGGTGGCAACCCATCGCTACTGTCTGTGTTCTATCTATATTCTTATTCTGGTTAAATCCTAACCAGATTTAAACCTGAGGGTTTTGCTGATTACCACACAGTGTATAGCATTTGTAATTGATCTGTGCAAATAAAATAAATAAAAAAATGCATTAAGAGTGTAAATGCAGGTTTATTAATGGGGCAAACAGGGAACATTTGATGTTGTTATTTAATCACCAGTCAGTACATCAGAAAATATAAATCAAGAAACAGTCAGATAACAAATAATTTTCTAATTTGTGCAACTTGATACCACTGCCGCAAATGTTCCTTGCTGATTTTTATCACATTCTCAAATTTAAAAAAAAGGGTCAAACTTCCTGCCATTGTAAACTAAAAGGTCTATTAGAAGATGGTTTACTGTATGTCAATGAATGAGGTTTATGTAACTCCTATGTGCAAGGTCTCCAAGTACCTCCACAATAAGCTAAATTGACATGAAAACATAAGTATTGAATGTATTCATTTAGAAAGAATACAAACTCACACCTTTTTCTTACAAATGTTTATGCTCTTATTTATCTATTAGTATATATAATTTAAAAGATAAATTTAAACCTAGAAATGGTTGAACAAACAGATAAAATGGTTTAATAACCCTAATGCTATGAAATCAGTATTACTCCAGCTTTAGTCCTAAAATTTCTGGTCATGCAATTGTAACATATTTTTAAGAGTGCTTCCTCCGTTAAAAATGTCAATAATTATCCCGTGGTAAATTACAATTACAAATGTAAAATAAAAAATAAGTGTTATAAGCTGTTTTAAAATCTACTTTATCAATGTATCAATTTAACCCAAGAGAACAGTAACCATAAATATTAAAAGTAAGAATAAATTTCTAAACGATCTAACTCAGACTAAGCGTACACTCAAGTTGACATTGCTGGGTTTTTACTTCCTAAAGGATACTGCCGTTATTAACAGCACATCTAATATCTGAAATTTACTCGGAGCTTGGTTAGCAATCCTCGTGTTCATTATAGCAATGTTCCAAATTTAGGTTGAAAAAACAGTCTGAAAGGGACAATATAAGTACCAAAAAGCAGGGAAATGAAAAATCACTGAGTACATCTAACCTACAAAAACATTTCCGTAGAAGCTCTCGCACAGGGGCTTTTTGTCTCCGCCCTCATCCACATATTCTGGGAAGTGAGCGCCCACACAGACGTTAACAGCATTCCTCACATCTGCAGACAAGGACCTCATTTTCTGAGCATGCTCTTTCAGTGTTTCCTGGATCAGCTGCAAACACACAGACCAAATACTAATTTACAAAAATATTCTGATGTTAAGGCACTTTATTGTTATTATCATTGACTGGAATATTTTTCTGTTTTCATTTATTTGTTGTTTGTTTGTTTGGTCTTTTAGTCCCTATGATGAAGTGTTGGATTAACAGGATAGTGTAGATATTTTTAATGTAAGGTTCTGTTGAAAATTAATAAGATGGTGTGACTTTTTCACCAGTGTAAAATATCCTGTCTTCTAAAGTTAGTGTAAATCCATAAAATCAGTGACAAATAGATTGGCAAATCAAAGAGTTTTACAGAAGCTTACGCAAAGTTTTTTTTTACCATTAACCTGTAAGGTTATATAGAGTCTGGTTGATTATTCATTAAGTCTAGAAGTAACTGTCTAATATAAAAAAAACAAAATAAAAAATAATTTTACCTCAACAACCTAAAAGAATTATCAGGTTATCATATGAAAAGAAGCCCTGATTAACTAATTTTTATTCCTCCCTTTGCTTTTTTGTGCTTGCACTTCCACCCACTGCTTCTCACGTCAGAAATTGCATTTGTAGGCTAATACTATAGTTGAGACCCATCGTCCATCTGGCCTTAACACGTCAACATCTAAACAATCTCACATCGCTTTTCTCAACATTAGCAGCCAAGATCCCTCTGATTCAAAGGGAAGCGTTGCAAGAAAAAGAGGTTTGACATCATTTATAGCTGTGGAAGCTCGTTCTGGTGTTTCTGGTTTGTCACCTACACTGGATGCGTCACACTGACACATTCTGTAGATGCAGTACATGGAGATTGTTAATAGCAACATTTAGACATCTGTTTAGGGACAGTTGGTCAGCAGGCACATGCATAACATTTGTTGTAGGTGTCTAAATTGTAGGTAAACTTAAAAAAAAAAGGATGCTTAAAGTATAAATTTTCTTAAACTTTCTCACGTTTGTCTCATTAAATTCAAACTCTCTGATTCCAACCACAATGTATTTAATTCAGGCTTTTATGACAAAAACATAATAATACAAGAAATAAACATTTTTGGACATCTCACAGAAATTATCTTTTCAAAACAAATGTAGATGTACTACAACAAGGCTGTTCCCCTTATTCTGACCAGCTGAAATTTTAGTCTCCTGCTTTTGTTTTCTTAGCACCATCTCATTTATACAATTCATCTTAGACACACAACTGTAAATGTAAAAAAAAAAAACGTTACTAAGTCTTATTTAGTTTTCCAAAAAGGAAGTTGTAAACCCTAGTTGAGTTTCATTTTGCTGTGAAGCAACCTCTTAGGTGCCAAAACAAAAATGTGCCTTCTGATGTCAGCATGTGTACCTGATTAGTCATTCCTTTGACTTCCTCCAGGGTAGCTTCTTGCTTCTTCATCAGAGCCTCTTGTTGTGGACTGTACTCAGACGACTGCAACACACCAAAGTAAAAAACATCTCCCATTGATTTGTGGTTTTCTGTCCCCATGAACATGTTTGAGTGTGTTTTAGTGTGTAGTGTGAGACATAAACGGTTAGTTGTTTTGTCTGTAAGTAATTTATCTGCTCATGTTTCTCCCTGTGAGTGTATGTACGTATCCCCGCGGGATGCAACCTGAGAGAGAGGATCAATACAGTTAAGTTGCCCATTGGTCCTGCTCAGTAAGATTTCTCAGCCTTTGCACTCCAACACTCAATACTGTGTCTCTTCTGATTAAACAAGGGATGTGATGTAAATTGTTGTGGTAATTAATGGACGTATGCTGATTAAGTTGATCAGCCTGAACAACAATGCGACCTGAACATGTGGAAGGCCGGGAAAGGATTTATTTCGAATTACACATTAAGTAAATTGTGACTGTAGAAGAATGTGGCCATTAACTTAGATGTGTCAGATCTCCAACCCATTGAGCTGATAGAGGAACAAGAGCAAAGGCGAGTGAGTCAACGACCAACATGCAGGAAACTGTTCCCTTGTTAACGAAAGAAGTTCTTGGTTACAGTGCTGAAAGTAATAATCTGCTCAGTCCACTAACATGAACTGGTAGAGAGCAGGTGTTTTAGATAGATTGTTAAATTTCACAAGGTCTCAAATTCAATAGATCATTTGTTTGGATGTGGTGGAATGGGATATTTGCATTGTGGATGTGAAGTAAAGAAAACCAGTAACCCTAAATGTAAAAGGAGGTCCTATGCAACACATCCATGGTATACCTGAAGTGGAAATACAGTAAAACTGCTAAAACTACAGTTGTTTACTTACTGAAGCATCAGACAGATTGTTCTCATCCAGCGTCTCGGTGCTCATGGCTCTTTTCAGTCTAAATATGGATGATTTATTTTCAATCACATGAAGGTAATAAAAACGAAACATTAGTTTTTTAAAGTTGTTTTTAAGGATCAAGTTGTTGTTTTTTTTATTGCTGCGGTTCTAATTTATTTTCCCTTTCACATGGCAAAACAAGAAAGAAGAAAATAACAAGACCATGAACCTACTTTGATTTCTCTGTGGAGGAACATTTTAGTGCTTTCTTCTTTACATTAGTTTCACTGGAGTAAAAAAGGAAAAAGAAAGTAAAGCATGTAAAAAAAAAAAAAGCATCCTTCATTTTTAAACAAGAGTTGCAGGGATGAGTGTTTATCAGAGGTGCTTTTGCTTCCCCGCTGTTGTTAAAACACCTGATGGACCGCAAGTGTCCTAAACTGACCATCTGCTCACTGGGGACTTTGGACAACACACACCAAACACCATAAGCCAGCCAAGGACATTGAACGACCCGCCTGCTGAGGTGATTCATTCAGTATTTAATGTATTCCCTTTGCCAAATGTCAGGTTTTTCACCTCAGATGACACATGCACAGTCAGTCAGAGTTACATCTCAGGATAGGGATTAGAGGGACTGTTTGATGTGTGTGCCATGCCACAATTGTTTTGCATCGTACCATACCTCTCCTGCGTCTTGAGCTCAATGGTGTGTCTCTCCATGGCCATCTCCAACAGCTTAGCAAGTCTCTGTTGCAACAGAACAAATAAATGTCACAACCATAGTCAAGGTAAATGGGACATAAGTAGCTCTAAATAAGAAGTTTTTATCATTTAAGTTTACAATGTGCAACAAGTTGGCCTGACCAAATTTATATCACCGGACTGAGCCAAAGCGTAAATTGCAAAGTAAACCTCAGCAAATAAAACAAGTCTCTTAATGCTTTTTCTCTTTAGCTAAAAAACACAACAAAGAAAGGTCAAATTAGCTGATGAAGGAGAAAGGTGAAATCACACAGAGTTAAATATAGACAGTTGAGAGAAGAATGAGAGGTCACTATGTATGAGAGCGCCTTTATTAGAAACACATTCAGATTATTACTTTACTATTATTTACTATAATAATAGACTAACAGGATAATTGGTCAGAATGTCTTGATATTATCCAACTGAGCAAAAATAACCCACTTATTTTGTGGTGTAAAATGGCTAATGGACCACTTCTAGCTTTCAGGGAGGAATAAAAAAGCCCACATGTAATTAATAAATGCTTAAAGGGGGATTGTATCTATTAAAAAATGGGCTTTTACTGCATAGATATATGTACACCAAAAGTCAATTAGAAAACATTCAGTAAATGAGGGTCACAAAATGTTATATTTAACAAGTAAATAAAGAGAGATAATTAAAGTGACAGTTTGACCTGTGGTTCATAAATGTTGAGATTCAACTATGGTTGACTGAAGAACAATTGCTTTCAGTGATTACCACTGAGGGACAGTTTATTGTTAAGCTACGTTGAAATTAACTGTGTGGTAATGTTTCGGGTCTTTGTCCATTTGGAAGAACAATTTGTGTTTAGGTTGTATCTTCAATGTTATCATTTATATTAATATTTATTTATTTTTCCCCTTTAGATCCCATGTTTAGTGAAGAGTGCCAGTTCGCCCAGCAGCAAAACCACCAGACCACAGTGATACTGCGACCTCCGTACATCACAATCACACTTTGGTTTTAAAGCTACTCGCTTTCCAACAAATGCATAAGTATATGACAGCAGTTATTTTATTTCTTAGGGTTTTATTCAGGTTTTTCTGTGGAACACAGTAAATTGGAAATTTTAAAACAGATTGTAGTTACCTCTGTAGCACACTGCTCTTTCTTCTTCTTCACCTGATCAAACTGCTCTGTCCACAGAGCTTGTAGCTCTGTCTGCATTTTGTCCTTCTGCTCCTGGACGCGCTCTTTCTTCACACTGTTATCAGAGGAGTTGTCTCCTCCTCTGGTGGACACAGCACAAAAAAACAAAAAAAACAATGTGTTTGCAGGAAAGGGTTAAGAAGTGCACAGCTTGCCAAGGCTGCTTCCTTATGCAGAAAGAGAACTGCAGGCAAAACTTATTTAGAGACTCTGTGCATCATTTAGTATTCAGCTAGGAAAAGGTTTTCAGTTACAGAACATTATGCATGCATCTAAAAATAATCTTGTTGATAACCCTGACAAAAAACGGCAACAAGTTCCTTAGTGGGACATTATTAATATGCTAAAAAATTCCATTCTGCTCTGCAAGAAGAAGAACAATTTTGGGTGTTTGCGCAACTCAATGAAGTGAACTGATGGATTTCCATACACATATATTATCAAACCCTCTATTACTAAAACTAATGAAACAGTATATACATACTCTTTTTTCTTGAGTGAAACCTTCTTTTTTATAGCCTTAAAGGAGTCTGAGTATTTCTGAATCAGATCTTCTGCTTTTTTCTGATATTTCTTTTCAACGTCTTTCATCTCTTTCTCCTGACGCTTGATGACCTTCAGATAGTTCTTGTGCTGCGTGAGTTGTTCAACGGTGACGGTGCAAGGCTCTGCAGCTGAATGAGACGGGGAAATGTTGCAGGAATCTTACATGTTTTTAAGGTTTAATAGAATTTAATAAAAAAAATCCTTTCAAAATTGTCAGTAATTATATGTTTGGAAGTCTTATTAACAGTGTGGGGAGCAGAGAGAGAAAATGTGTTGGAAAATGTTACAAAACATGAAGCACTTTACTGTCACCTTCACTACTGGCTGGCAACCGAGATGAGTCAGTTGGTCCAACCGAGTCTGACTCCAAGCTAGAAATGGACACAAATGCTTCTTCTGCAGGGGCTTTTTCTTCAGAGGCAGTTACAAATGGTGCCTCAGATACTTCTTTGTTGCCAGGATCAGTGCCCTTTTCCTCTTTGGCTTCTGGCGCTGCCTCTGGTTCGGGGGCCATTTGTTTCTCAGCTTCAACCTTCTGAGTGGATGGAGTGGTTTCAGGAGGAGTTTCAACACGTCCTGCATCTGGCTTAGCAACTTCAGTATGAGAGGGATCAAGAGTTGGAGACATTTCAGCTTCTTCTTTAGGTTCTTCTGCACTGGTATGCGAAGTCGACAGGGATGGATTGTCACTTGCAGCAGTGCTTGGCTTAGGTTCGGATACAGCCTTCCCTGCAAAAGTAATGGAATAATTAAGCCATACCTGATAGAAAAGTAATGAAAAAGATCACAATCAGAGTTTATTACCTTCAGCAGGAGCTTCATTTTCCTTGGCTTGTGTTGCAGGGGGTTGGTCCACAAGAGGCAACTCATAGGGAGAGATGTAGTCAGATGATGACTGCATAGGTTAGAAAACAGGAAAAGGAACAATGTAGCAAAGCTTCCCAACAACAACAAAATAAACAATCACTACTGTTTAATTTTTTCAGAGTAAACCAAAGAAGATCATTTTACCTCTTTAGGGGTCTTTGAGGTCTTGTCTGTTCCCTTTGTTGGGTTAAATAAATCTTCTGTGAAATCTGAGGACAGAGCAAACAAATTAGTCAGTAAAAACATATTACATTTACCTGCTGTATACCAAAAGATAAGAAAACCACTGAGAAGTACATAAATTTTGCAGTATATTGACTGCAGGCTTTAATCTTCTAATTTATAAGTAATACCAAAAGTCAAAAACCTTTAAAGGCAGCAGGGATGTAGTCCTTGACCTCTATGTACACAAAGAGAGCTGGCAGAGTGAGAGGCATGTTGCTCTCACTGCGTAGGCAGATGTGATGGAAGCCTGGAGGGCACAAATAAATAGTAATTTGAAGAAAAAAAAGAAAAAACAAACAAACATAGCAACCCCTTTTGAAATAACAGCAGCCTGAACCGCTCAGGCTCACAAACCCGACTGGATTGCATCAATAGGAATTATTCTGTGTCCGACAAATTTCCCGTTTTCTTCGTGGACAACAATTCTTAAAGAAGCCATTTCTGGAAGAAGGATCTATAAATAACAAGCATTTTCAGTCAAAGAGATGAGATGCATGTTTTGTTTCTTTGTGGAACCTATTTTGTTCTGCAGCACTTACCTTCTCAAAAACAAAAGGCTCCTCGTTCCACACGGGGTTAATGGCATTGGGCGTGGTGGACCACTTGGTGCGATATTTCTTCTTGGGGTCTCCTGGCAGCCCAATCACCTCCACTTCCACCCCGGTTTTCACAGTTTTTTCAGAAAGAAACTGTCCTGAATAGATCTATTGAACCAGGTGCACACGAGATTCAATCAAACACATGTCCAAAATGAATTATGGCATTGATGAGTGATGCGGTGACCATGCATGCTGATTAAAGAGCAGATATAAATAGAGCTGAGGTTGTCTCTCATCCAGCGCCTGATAAAATACCACGAAACACGTTTTACTCACAGCTGGAAGCTTATATTATACTCTGAATCCAAAAAAAACATGAAAACACTTCCCAGAACTACAAAGGCAAAATCAGTGCTTGGATTGAAGCATACAAAAACACCTTTCAGTGCTATTCTATAATTTGGTCTCTTATGAAAGTTGAACCTCAGTTTACACTCATGTTGTCTGACATTGATACAGTACAATGCAAAAGTCTTAACACTATTTTGTCATATTGACAAGAAACATCTAAGCAGTTTACAGATTTTTTTTTTGTGTTAGGCCAACAGAAAATAGCAAACAAATCAGAAGTTGATCACAAATTATGATGATTTTTAAAAATGGTGGTATGCATTTGTGCTATTCCCTCTGTCAGGTGTGCAAATGTGGAGATTTACTATTTTGCCAATTTCCCATTAGAAAATAGCTCTATAGGTTAGAATATATTGAGAGAAGGAGTCGGGTCTAGTGTTTGCTCCTCATTCCAACACATTAAAGTGCTCCATTCATAGATAGAAGGCTATAATCCTGCAGCTGCAGTCCTCCTTCTCCAATACATCTAAATCTAATGGCTAAATTTCTCTTAAAGACATTTAATCATTTAGCTTTGGTGAGGCCTTGAAATGACATTTTAATTTATTTCAGGTATTTGGGACAACGAAAGTCTGTAATAGTAAGATAGTAGCTTTGGAGGACTGGACATGGACACCCCAAACTTAAACCATAATTAGCTTCAATCCTATCATCCACTCTAACCAGCTACAATTTCCCTGCTGATGAAGAGCATCCCACAGCATGCTGCTGCCACCAACAGCTGACCAAAGCCCTTTCTTCCATATTTTTGCCCAGTGCCCTACATGACCTATGCCTACTATAAGCAAGATTTCTGGCTTTCTCTCAACAGTGGTTCGCTTCGTTTGATGCAGGAATGGTGTTTTGCACTTGTCCGGAATGTAAGTTTGTCCAAGCTGACCAGATCACCTTCATGGATGGATGTTATGTTCGAAACCCAGTGATGCATAAAATAGCAAAATGATACGAAGTGTTGCACCTGCCTTTATGGTCAAAGTGCTTGCCACTA
>JAVLVB010000602.1:2413078-2443725 GCA_032876305.1 Orestias chungarensis
TATATATATATATATATATATATATATATATATATATATATATATATATATATATATATATATATATATATATATATATATATATATATATATAATGTGTTACTAACTGGAACCTTCTACTTAATTTCAGGTTCTTGATGGTTTCAGGTTCTTGATGGATCCATTCTGGTACTTGCCACTTTTTACAGGTTTCTTTTAATGAATTTCCAGCAAATTTTTGTCAAGCTAAATACTTCCCTGAAACGTAATCATTTCATTCATTCATTTTTGGAATGAACAGATTAATTGTAGGTATGCATGTGTGTTGCAATGTGTGGCTTTCTTCAATTCACCTCATAATATAACCTAATCTTCAAACATACCAGTGGATTCTGGAAGATTGGCTCTATATATATTATTAAAAGTAGCAAATCTCCTCCTTATCCAGCCAAAATCCACTCAGCACATTTCCCTGGAAGGTCAGCGGATAAGTTTAGGATATACTCTTTATGCACGATGTTACCTGTAAATATTAATTCTTACTTATGTAGAAGACATACAGACAGTCTTACATACCTTACAGTAAGTAAACAGACACATCAGTTGTTTCAGTGCTAAGCACCACTCTCAAACTTAAATAAACTGAACCAAGGTGACTTGTGCAGACTGTGCAGCTGTAGCTATCCATAAAAGGAAGTGTTGAGTGTGAGAGGGTAACGCCTGTCTTCTTTTTGTGTTTTTATCTTAGTGTGGACTTGAAAAGCTCTCAGCAGCTTTATTGTTTCAAAAACCAAGTCAGCATGAATACATCACTAACCACTTCTTATGTGATTTTAAGAGGATATTGTATTTGTTGCACATTTTTGAGAATTCATTGTTTGCATCTTCAAAATACTTGCTGATAAAAAATTTTAAAAAAAAATACCAACTACATCATAAAATACCTTGAAAAGGATCTCGGTACACATGGTGAAGCCATGCGTGATTATGGGCTCTTCATCAGGTGGTTTTCCCTTCCAGCAATCCAGCTCCAGACATCTGCATCCAGACAGCAGGCACTGTCGATACATCTCTGGGGATGATACGCCAGAGAACTGACCAGCTGAACAGGAAAGGGAAAAAAAATGAGTGGAAGCTTTCAAATGCATTGTTGTGTGCATTTTTACAGGGGATCCAAATTGAATTGATACAATAAGAGTACCAAGTAATAAAATTATGTGTCGGAATAAGGTAAATCACATGGGATTAGCAGAAGTTTCATCAGATTTCTTCTATTTGACAGCTTTTGACAGCTCGGATTAAAGGCATGGTCCAATAGTTTTTAGACTAAATTTGATGTTTGACCTGTCAGGTATGTGTTATGAGAGGACTTGATAAAGTAGTGAGGTATCGGTTGGGTCATGTCCTGACACTTGGCCAGCTTGGCCTGCATGACTACTGATGTCTCTGGACCCATCAGGAAGAATAAAAGACCCTCTGGAGAGATCAGACCTGCAGATTAATCCAAAAATAAAATAAGAATATTACAGCAAAAACTCAAAAGTATCATCCAAACAAGATGTTGATCTCTGGGTTTTTACCTCGGTTTGAATTATTGGGGATGGGTTCGTACTTGTCCATGAGGGCCTTGATCTGGTCTTGCCGTAGGCGTGGAAACAGCTCCTCATTGAAACGGGAGTCCCGCTGCTTTTCGTTCAAGAACTTGGTGAAATTATCCTTCGTCATGGTTGGTTTTGTGGAGCTGAAGTGAAGCAATAAGATCACATCAACATGGTGTTCAACCTCACCACTACCCACTAACACACAACAGAGCCAGTGGGGAATTTATGCTTATAGGTTGAGAAAGGCCATGTGTCAAACCACGATCATTTAAAAAGATAACAATGAGATAACCTACTACGAAGTGAAGATCTCATAGATCTCTGGTCTTGGACAGAGATGTGTCAGAAAGGTCCTGAAGGCAGCTTCAGTGAATACATCCAGCTTCATGGTGTCATACTGAAACACAATTGATATATGTACAAATGTTGTTTGTTGTTTTTTTTAAAGCAATTATTATAGGAAATAAGCATACATTTTAAGAGTTTTTTTCTCAAATAAAAAATCTGATAATTTAAGCTTTCTGACCTTTCCTTTAGGGAGGTGAGCTGCAGCCAAAGCACTTTCAACTCTCTTTTTATCAGCAGGGAACATTTTGTAGATGCTTATAGAAACGTAACCAATTCATTACATGAAAATATACATATTCATGTGCAGTATAAACTATTGTACTCTTTCACTATTGTACTATTGCATACTGTTACCTACTTCTTTACTGGGATTTTGCCATCCTTGTTGGTCTGAAGAGAAATCCGAGTGTATCTGAAATTAATTTTGAAAATATTTTGATAAGAATTTGCAGTGCACACAACGAGATAACACACACCAAACTATTGTTAATTACAAATACACCAGTTAGGGTCACTCACATTTTCTCCAGGAAAACCTGTCTGCACGCGTTAGTTCTCGCAGCATTGTATGTAATTGCAACAATGTCATCCGCCCAGTTCTTTAAATAGGAAAAAATGCACAGAAAATTAAATAACTCTCATAGTAATTGAGAGAGGAGATTTACAGTGCAAAACTAGTAATGCCTGTTTATTTGTTTCACATTTTGTCACGTAAGACACAAGTACATGCATGTATTTCATTGAGAATACCTCACTTTTGTAATTAAATTTTTTAGTTAAATAATTTAAATCATGGATCAATTATTTTCTACTTGCAAGTAAGGCTAAGCGTTGTATTGATATGTAATAAAAAAACAGACTAATAAAATTAAAATGAGAAAATAGTAAAAGGTTCAGTACTTTTTACAAGGCATTGTATTTAGTGTTTGAAGATTTTAGAAATGCAGACTTTCACCACTAGATGGTGTAAACAGGGTGGCAGTTCAGGACATTAGAGTGAATGTGACATTTGAACAAAGAGAGGTTGTAATTTTATTTTGGGCTGATTAAATCTAAATGATGGCGCCATAAAGTCTAATACAACTACAAAGGATGCTGTGAGTGCCTTATTAAAAGGGAAGCAAAGAATTATTGCATAATGGCAGAGAGCTTTAATCTGTGTTTCAGCAATTTCAGGGAGCAAATGACGGAAAGATTTGTGCAGGCGTTTAACTTTTACCTGAGTGACTTTTTCCTTTGAGGCAAAGAAGTTGTGATAGGTCAGATTAACCATGTCTGGGCCTGAGATGATGGTTAAGGTTTTGGTAAGGTGGTTGCTGTCAGGGAAATCCAGGTTGAAGATGTTCCTGACTTTTGGATGCTGTGAAAAAATAAAAACACCTCTGAAATTTGATTGTTCTTAATGATTTTTTTTTTTATTAGTGCATGAAGTTCAAATCAGATCCCCCTCTGTTTAAATACAGAGAATTTAAAATCTGGACCGAGTGAAAATGTACCTTTGCAGTCAAATGAGGTGGCACAAATATGCAAACACATGAACAAAAACACCCAGTCTCACACATGAGCTCATACACAACACAACGCAACACAAAGGAGAAAGCACTCTGATCTTTTTAAGTGGAACCTTCCTGTGTCTCGTTACGATCAATCACTTCTTTTCCGATCTTAGTGATGCAGAAATTACGTCAGCATCGGAGCAGCTTTCCCAAAAAGCTCCTAAGGGGGCCAAATGAGAAGATGTGCTTCCATCTGCATCCCGGCTGGAATTATGCAGCTCTCACAGCTCTTAGGGGAAACACATTTCCGTCTCTGCAAGGTATGACAATGGATGGCTGCATGTTGCAAGTCAGTGGGGTCCTTCAAGGGCTAGATATTAACAGAAACTACTTCTAGCAACTTTCATTAAAAAAAAAACTGAGAAAGAAAAACAAGCCCAGTCCCAGAGAGACCGGATCATGAGTCAGTCAGTTCCTGCTTTTGTCTCTTTGTGCACCGGTGCCTCTGTGTGTTTCATCTGTAGTTGGGTCAAATCTCTAGTGCATTTCTCCGCTGCTGTTTTTTTTTTTTTGCAATGTAAATATGTTTATCACATTAGTGGGCAAACTAAGGCCTCAGTATCATATTTGCATGGAGGGAGAGATTCTCACACAAGAAGCAGCTTTTATTTGACTAAATTGCTGAGAAATAACACAGTATTAAATAATAATAAAGTAATAATGCAATACTCACTTTGGGAAGTTTTGCATATTTTCCTGTCCTCGTATCTCTGATTGTAGCAACATCCAGGAACGTTGTCTCCTAGAAACAAGAACCAGAGTCATATCCTGCAGTTACCTCTCCATATCAGCCCAGGGCCAAACATAGATTTAGATAGTACAACAAAAACTTTGGGGTATACATAGCTTGTGTGAAGATTATTTTTCACATTTTTTCTAAAATAACATGCAAGAACATGCCGTTCTTTTGCTGCAACCCTGACACACAAGCCACACGTTTATTTAAAGCCTCACTGGTTTTTTGATGTGGTGAAAACCAGAAGGGACCTTAATGAGAGGAGACAGGACTGAAATATTGCCAATGTACAAAAATATATAAATATATATCACAATCCAGCTGCACAGCGCACCGGTCCAGTGCACATCAGCTCCAGTCAATAAAAAAAGCCTCGGCGGGAAGATGGCCAAAGGAGCTGTGAGTTATCCCACAGCCTTCACAGATCAAAATCACAGTCTGAAATCCAAGACATATTAACCTGTGTTTTAAACCCACATTTATTGTTAGTGAAGGTTTGGATAAATTCCATCTTGAATTTGTCCGCAAAGAAAAAGAAAAAAAAAAGAAAAATTGTATAAATGAACTCAAGGGTGTTTAAAATGCTGCACTTTGGATTGCACTAAAAGGCTTTTCTGGTGTTTCATGGCAATACAGTCTTGAATTGTTTTGTAGCCTCTGAAAAATTTATTACCTTGCTCTGGTTTGTCCAGTAGACGTAAAAACCTTTCGGATCCATCTTCATTGTGATGGGAACAGTCTTCGTTGTGTCCTTGGAAGAGGCAGGGGAATTGGCTTACACACAATTTAAATGCGTATTGATTTGAACCAATCTGCTAGCTGCACTACGCATTCACCTGAGGTGTATTAGTCTTTGAGTTGGTTTAAGTAATTTTTTAGATAACACAAAAGTAGGAAAAACGAACAGTTTCCATCACTCACCTCCGACCATTTAGTAAACCGTTCTCCTTTAACCAGGTAGTCTTTGACCTCTGGAGGGTCAAGAAAGAATCTTTTTTTATTCATTCTGTCCTTCTAAGACTACTAAAGATGAAATAAAAATATTTGCTGAATACCCAGGATCACTGTACCCATTGACTAGCTTATCACTCAATCTGAATCTGAAACATTCACTAAGCTGGAGTTCATACCGTCTGACTATAGTCAGGACACACCCTAAGTCAATATGCATTGCAAATTAAGTCAGGGAAGACGCATAGAACAAAATGAAAGGTGAAGTCAAACGGCCTGTGATTTAGGGATCTGTATTCCAACATGACAAAAGTTTAGTTTAGAAAACAACTATATCCAAACAGAATATTTGTCTCCCATCAGATAGTTTTCCTTGGTTTGATAATGAAATCAAATACAGTCAATACTACAACCTTAATATTGTACTAAAGAAAATAAATAAAACAAACAATATCTAACACTTTTATGATCCAACAGTTTAAACAACTAATACATAGTCTGTTGTTCACAAAACTCACTATAGATCTGATCAAAACAGCCTCCAATTGCTATAGTTCCTGTCTGTTCATCCTTAACACAATAGTTTTGACTGTTTGTTTGGTTTAAAAATTACAGGTATGACAAAATATATAT
The DNA here is from genome assembly GCA_032876305.1 of Orestias chungarensis. NCBI lineage: Eukaryota > Metazoa > Chordata > Actinopteri > Cyprinodontiformes > Cyprinodontidae > Orestias > Orestias chungarensis. The sequence goes on from JAVLVB010000602.1 coordinate 2,418,883, forward strand.
TACCAATCATTGCCTTTCTATAGTGACAGGACTTACAGTACCTCACACTCTGGAAGTCCATGCTACCGCGTTGTATACAGACTCAGAAAGAGCAAACCTAATCACTATCTTTACCATATGATATGTAATGTTATTATTTTTGTTCTGGCTATTTCAGCGAGGAGCAGCTTTATTTTGAATCTTTGTAGGGTATTAATTTTTTTTTCTTCCATAGCACATTGGTCAATGTCAGTTCCAGATATAATTCATCTCTATTTTCTTTACCCTCTTTAGTTAAAGTTAAACACGAAAAAATAGAAATAAAGCTGTAAACGCCGACTTCTCGCAGCTAGAAAGACTAATGAAACTTCATCATTTTATTAAGAATTTTGAGCATTACTCTTTATATTAAAAAAATAAAAAAATTTCTTCCCTTTTGAAACTAATTTGAAAACAAGCATTACTTCTGTACATTTATTTGTTAAATTTGTTGTTGTTTCTTAAATACCTCATGTAATTATTATTAATGAATGGATCTCAGTGTGATTGAGATTTAATTTAATTTATGATTTTTTCTCTCACTTAGTTTACAATCTTAAGAATTGATTTTCTTCTCAGTGGTGATTCTTTTCATGAGAAAGATTTAATGGAGACACAATTTGTATAAACAATTTAAGTCGAGGGAAACTTGACTCGACTAAATAAATAGTGTGACAGCATTTAAGATAAGTGTGAAGATGGTTTTCATGTAGTTTGAGAGAATGGAGACGCCTTACTCTTTTCACAAGAGTGACTTTTTTTCTTCAATTTTTTTTTCAGTCTATATCTTTTGAAAAATTTGAAGTATGACTTCCTTCTCAATAATTAATCACCTGCTTCAATTTTGCTTCAAACGTTTTTTATTGTAAAGATTTATCAGATCTTTTTGGTAAAATTATCATACAACAACCATCTTTTTAGCATCATTTATCTGATATATTACTAGAGGTTGACCCAAGAGGCCAGTTTCTGTTTCAACAAAGGATCCCCGGTTATTTGGATACCATTCAAATGAAGCTTCTGACTGTGCAAAAGCTAGTGCAAATGACATTAAGGGAACCACTGTGGGATGGGTTTATCCTAGCAAGACCCAATGCACATGCTCCCCTGCTCCTCTTGAAACCTGCAATAAAACAAGAGGGTAAAAACTATTAATCCTCTGGTGTGCTTTCCTTTAACCCTCATGCTGGCATCATGGTATAAAAAAACGAGGAACGGTAGTGTTGAAATGCAGATAAACTATTTCACGTTTTCTATCATTCAAAGGATGTGCTTAATATATACATGTTTATGTTTTTCAAGTGGAGCACCTCTACAAATAGGTATATAGATATGTAAACAGTTTATACATCAGTAGTTAGGCTTAAACTAGCATAGTTTTTGTAACTTAGTCCTGCTTTGTTCCGTTTTTGTGGGCCTGCCATAAAATAAATTCCAAATTCAAATTTGAACATTAATTTTAGTAAATATTTTTTAATTAGCCCCAAGGAAATTAAATGCTAACATAAGTGATATCTTCTAAAAGTTCTTCAAAGAGTTGCTGTGGATGGTCATGCCGTGGGGAGGTAGGATCTGTGGTAGCAGTCAGTCTTGCAACAAATCTATAGAGTCCTCTGACTGAAGAGTTGCTGAATAAGTTTGATGACTGTCATGGCTCGCTACAAGCTCAGTTTTGGGGTATTAAAGAAACCTGAATGACAGCCTTGGTAGTTAGCAAGTACTAGTAATTCGTCTCATTTGCTTCTACTACTCCTCTTTATGTCTGTGTCTAGCGGTTTTGTTAGAAAGCCAGGCAAAAAGACACTAGTGTAAGGGATATGATTCTTGATGTAGGGGATGGTTTGAACTTCTTCCATCTCTCTCTGCCCTTTAGTCCCATTCTGCATTCATGAAACCTTCTTTTGAACTCCTGGAACTGAAGGTATTATTTCAGCTTTTAACGTAATAATTATAGTAACCACTTTTATGCATATTAACATTAAAAAAAGAAAGAGGTGAAATCATTTCAGTTGCACATCATCCAAAATCAGACGGAATAATTGTTCAAACATGCCTCAAACAAAGAAATTATAAACAGAAAAAGAAGAAGGAACCAGAGCTACTCATGTTGCCACCTTAAGCAGAGGGTTTTATAGAACGTATGTCAAAATCTTTCAAATAATAAAAATCCTCTTTGATGGAAGCCAAACCGGATTTATTGCAAGATTTTGCCTTCATTTGAAGCAAAAAAAAAATTCACTTCTTTATTATATGTTTAACTTTTTGATGTGTATTTGATTAATGTTTTTAAACTTTACTAACAAGTCTGTTGTTATTTTGCAAAAAATAAATAAATAAAAAAATGGATTCACTTTATTTTACGTTTCCCAACACTCTTGTTGCATGTATAGCTATGTAGAAAAAAAAGTTACTTAAATATAGGTTATTATTTAAAACTGAGGGTGCCAGTATGGTAAATAAAATAAAGATAGGTGAATAATACCTAATACCTCTGTATTGTTTTGTGTTATGACTGCAACTGCATGTTTGGTAGATTAAATAATCTGTTCACCAAAAATAAAGTATGTTAAAGTGACATAATAAAAATAGGAGCTAATAAAATAAAATATGGATTCACTTTTTTACAACACAGTTTAGATAAAAAACATTATATATGTATATATGTATATATATATATATATATATATATATATATATATATATATATATATATATATATATATATATATATCAAGGAGTTTTATTTGTCATCACATCACATGTGGTACATGAGGTGGGACGAAATTCTAATCCCCCGGTCCAGTTTACACCCTGATAGCAATTTTAAATACTATAATAAATTATAAGACCTATGCGAGAATAGGATTTGAAAACAGAATCTAAAATATGGGACTTCGGACATAGCAGCAATGAAAATTCGGAGTGCAAATAGTATAATAAAATATAAAGAACTATACGAGAAATAGGATTTAACTACACAGAATCTACAATATGGGACTTCGGACATAGCAGCAATGAAAATTCGGAGTGCAAATAGTATAATAAAATATAAAGAACTATACGAGAAATAGGATTTAACTACACAGAATCTACAATATGGACACAGAATCTACGATATGGGACTTCGGACATAGCAGCAATGAAAATTCGGAGTGCAAGTGACATATTAATTGACATTTCAAAGTGACATTTTAAAGTGAGATATTAAAGTGAACAGTGCCGGGTAAATGCAAAAGTGTTTTTCAGTTCTAACTGTCCTTGCGTGAGTTTGAGAGTCTCACAGCTTCAGGAATGAAGCTGTTTCTCAGTCTGGTGGTTTTACACTTGATGCTCCGCAGCCTCCTGCCTGAGGGGAGCGGGACAAAAAGTGAGTGTGCTGGGTGTGTGGGGTCCTTCATGATGCCGGAGGCCCTCTTCCTGCATCTGGAGGTGTGAATGTCTGTTGTGCTGGGGAGGCTGACTCCAACAGTTCTCTGTGCAGCCTTCACCACTCTCTGCAGAGCTTTCCTGTCTGCAGCAGAGCAGCTTCCATGCCACACGTTGATGCTGGAGCACAAGACGCTCTCCACCACACATCTGTAGAAGGAGGTATATATATGTATATATATGTATATATATGTATATGTGTGTGTGTGTGTGTGTGTGTGTGTGTGTAAACGATTATAAACCATATCTCATTTCCTTCCACTTTCTTACCCCTTATACAGTAGCTCAAGGCATCCAAACCATCAGCGGCCTCCTATAAATGTGCAAACTTTAATATAAAAAATCCTTGAGAAGGACAATCAGTGTTGTTTGATTAAACCTTCCCCCTATAAGATTTCCAAATCTCTTAATAAACACTGATAGTTATTCAAAGACGGGGCCCTAAATAAAATCCTGCTTGGGGCCCCAAAAATCTTTGGGCCAGACCTGTTTGTGGTACCCCGTTCCTGCATTGTACAGTAGATCTTGTTGATCCAACCTAACAAAACATCAAACATTAACTCTTTCCACAATTCGAACATAGAGAGATGAAGCGACATTGTGTGAGGCTAAATCCAATCATCACCCCTCCATTTATACCTGCATTACATAACTCAACTAAAATGAACAAGTCTGTTCGCGCATCTTCCCAACCACACGGGTGCGCGCATCTCAAACTCCTCTGCAACATCCTGCTCTCCATGTCCTGATGAGAAGGTGATGATGGATGATGCTGTGTTTTGTTTTTGTTTTTTTTCTATCCCTCCTTTTCCTCTTGGGGTGCTGAGCAGCTGCTACTCCTTTAAGAGCCATCGCCCGCCCCCTCTCCTATATTTTTAGCTGAACCAGCTTTCTTCATTTGCTGGATAAGACAGACATATCTCTCTGTAAGTGTTTGGACTGGAAGGACTTGATGCTCTCTTTTTTTTCTATTTTTGTGTTTTTATTGAATGACACCAATTCGCATCCTGTGGGCCCACATATGTTTTTCCGTGGAGTGTCCGGTCCCTGTTGGATGCTGAGACGCGTGTAGGCTTGATGCGCGGGTACCAAAAATATGAAGCAAGATCAAATACGTTAAAAGGAGGGAGGAGAGAAATTTTGCCAATTTACAATCCAACTCGTCCCGCTGTTTCTCTAGGACTGTGCGGGGGGATCTGGAGAAAACCTTCAAGACGGAGGGGGTCGTGGAGCATCGGGGCAAAAACAGGGGCAACATGAGAGAGCGGGACTTCATGCCCAACATGGAGAGAGGCAAGCCCGCCACTTACACGGGGGACAAAAAGGCTAAAATGGCTGCTAAGACTAACAAGAAGTGGGTGAGACTTGCCACCGTTTTTGCATATGTGTTATCCGTCTCCCTAGCAGCCATTATCCTGGCTATTTACTACAGTCTGATCTGGAAGCCGACCAGCGCATCCTCCTCTTCTGGTAAGGGGGAAGGAGGAGTCTCCCCCACGGAGAGCATCTCAGTGGTCTCCCCGAACGGCAGCGTGTCGGAGTGGAACTCCACGCAGGCGAGCGGGCCGGCCCCGAACCGAACCGGGCTGGTCACGAGCGCGCGCAGCTATGCGGGAAGTGAGTTCTCGTTCGCGCGCGGCGCGGGGGGCACGGTGAGCGCGCGCGACGACAGGCTGAACTCAACTTCGCATCGCGAGGCGCGCGTGCCCACCCCTTCTCTCACGCGCGAGGACGAAAGCGGCGGAACGAGCGTCCCTCCGACCTAAAGGCGGACCTGAAGGGAGACCTGGTCACTCCAACCCATCATTTCAGCCTCTCCTATTTAAAAGAAGATTTTACATTCTTAAAGCCGCAGGTCGGATAAACTCTGAGGTCTTCTTGCCGGAGAGCTCAACTTGCAGAGCTCCTGCGTGGATGCTGAACTCCACATAACTCCTAACCTTAATTGAAGGAGCGCTATATTCTTTGAAAGATCATTCGCCCTTAAACGATGCTTTCCTTTTTGTTTTAGGACATCTAAATGCCTTAAATCCACTTTTAAAGCCACTTGGAAAAAACTGGTAAACAAGAAAAAAAGACAACAACTAATGTTTATCTCAATGATGAAAAATGAGGGCCAAAATTATGTTTTGTTTTGTTTTATTAGTTTTTTTGCAAGACACATTTTTCCTACTGAGCTGTAATGGATCAATTTAAATCAATACTAACCAATCAGTATTTATTGTGGGTCAGAAATGGGATAAAAAACCTGATTGTCTGCGGTTTACATCATAGGCATAGGTATGGTGGGAGAATCTGGTATGATATTCAAAAGTCGGAATACTATAGTTTTACTTTATTCATACAAATGTTTAACATAGTCTACTTGACAACGCCTTTTATAGTTATACTTATACAATCATGAAGTTCGTTTATACTGGATCTAACATAGGTGTTTTTATAAGTTTATTGTGTGTTTACTGAGTTAGTTCATCTGTTTTAGACCACCCCAATAATAAACACATACAGATTTAACAAGCAGGGATGTCCCGACACAACGTTTTAAGTTCCGATAAGATAGCAATATTCCATATAGTATATCATGGACGGTTGTCTGGCATGCATTGATGTTCCAGGACGAAAGGCTCTCTAGACAGGATCTGCAATTAAACGGCAAAGATTTTTTTTTAAACTGTAGACGAAGTCAGAATAGTCGTCATCATATATATATATATATATATATATATATATATATATATATATATATATATATATATATATATATATATATATATATATATGAGGAAATCTCAGCCCACACAGGCTCTTTTATGCATAATCAAAGAGTTCTGATGATCAGGCACTACACAGTCTTCAGTATTGTACCGATACTGGCACGACACAAATCATTAAGAGATATTACTCAAATGGAGAACATTCGTTTACAAAAAAAAACTTTTGTAGTGATCACTGGAGTCTGCATGCAGGAAATACTCATTTTTTACAAATAGTGGATCAATATGCAATATCGGATCGGTAGAGCCCTATCAACAAGACGTGACCCGTGTCTAAAAGAGGTCTGTGTGTAGCCCTGACTTGTTGAAACCTGTTAATACAAGTTGCTTATTTTTAAAGATCGCTGCAAACAATATTCCTTTAATAAGCTATTAATCAAGCTATCTAGCCTGCCTTCACTCAGATGCTTTACAGACATTCATATAATCACTTGATAACGTTAGTTTTAAAACAACATTTCATTTAACAACATTGATAACTGGTGCTTCTTTAGTGTCCACATCATGAACAAATTTGTTTGTGTTTGTACTGTGTGTAGAAATTTGTCAGATTTGTCTTTCTTGTAAACATGTAGTAGATGTGTAGCAGCCATCTTTGAGCAAGCTGAGGCCGCAATGCACAGAAAAACCTTGGTTAAGGTCAGCTGTGCACTACGGTCTATATAACCAAAGAACATTGGTGATCTCAGATTTCATTTAACACTAGTTAAACATTGGAATGTTAGAAATATTAATGCTTTTGAAACCATAATATTCCTATACCTTTATAACTCCATACCAATAACCAGCCTATGCCTATGCATTGTAAAATGGGGTTAAAATAAAAAAGACTTTTGGGTATAGATGCGTTGCATAGTTTGGTTTGGGGTACTACGCCCTCCTGAACAAAATCTATATAAGGCCCTCATACACATCTTGAACAATTACATTACTTAATTTTTTCTTCTTTGTTTTTTACATATAGCCTATAAACTGTGCTTTCTCTTATGGAAAGGGTTCCCCTTAGAAAAGCCTTCATTATTAAGTTTTGCTCAGGTACAGTACGTTGCATTCAACCATGTAAATGTTATGTGTATCTGGTTATGTATATATAAGACAGGCGTACATATTTTGGCCTTGAACTTTTAGTGGAAATATAGCAGATTTTTCTTAAAACTTACAGTATATATATTAGGCATAACTACCGTATATCCCACCGTACAATAAACATTGATAGGAAATGAGTCATTTCAATGGTTTTCTATCAGTCTTCTGATATTATCCTATATGCTGATGATATATTTGTTTATTAAGAGCATGTTTCTCAAACTGTGGCAGTTACTACTGGTGGTACATGTGCCTTTAGTAGTACTGAGAGGAACATATGGTATAAAATATTTACAAGGTAAATGTAATGTACATGAGCTGTAATGTAGAGCTAATAAGCCCGAATCGCTAAAAAGACCAGATGCTCAAGCACATTGTTCTGGATGGTGATCACCCACTGGGAAAACCACTGAAATTAGCCTTTTGGTACATTTGAAATTAAGTTTATATGTTTGTTGATGTACATTATCCATTTTGAATACATGATTACAAATAAATATATATTACAATAAAATATTTAAGACTGGAGTACATTTGAAGAATTCTGTTGTAGAAACAAGTGACAGTGAACTGAGAACTTTCATTCTTTAATATGCTGGGTTTCATTTGTATTTTAAATTGGAATGTTGACGAGAGAACAACATCAAGCCCAATCCAACTGGATCCAAAAAGTTGTCGGATTCATGTTATTATAAATTATCAGACTAGGAGTTGCTGGGAAGTCCAATTATAGGCCTGTTGAGGTTAGAGCAGTGGGTATTTTCAGTTACTTGTAGTCAAAAAGGAAACGTAAGGCACAATCTGGCTGCAAATATGATGAGGTCTGTCAAAACACTATAGTGAAACAATCTTCCTCTTGGTTAATACGTCAGAATGTATTTAACTAGAAAGTACAGTGTATATTCAGTTTTGGTTTGTGCAGGAATATGTATTTTAAATTCTAGTCTTTCTGCTACGGTTGTTGGGAAGAACTACACGCTAATAGTTGTTTAATTTAAAAATACTGCTAAGAATTTCAATAATTTAAAAGAAACAGTAAAATTACAGCGTTTTTGTGACAATAGAATAAGAATAGGGGAATACTTCTACTCTTCATAAGACAGTGTATCACCATATACTTTGTATGATTTTTTTGTGTTTCCTAGTAGTCAGAGGGTACTGGGTTTGTACCCGAGCCTGGAGCTTTTTTGCATGTACATTATATTCAGACATGGGTTCTCACTGGGTACTCCAGCTTGATTGATTTGTAGCATCTGTGTTGGAGGTATAGAAATAAAAAGATAAATGTGCTCTTTTAGTTATTTTTAACAAAAACACAAAGTGTGGTTGTGGCATTGCCCTCATTTACTAGTGAACAGTAATGTGGCTAAATGCATGCTAGGTTGCGGGGGTTGAGAGGCTGGCCAGGTCGGTGCTCTATCACTTGCAACTACAAAAGCCTTTAGTCTTAAGGACAAATATAAACTATCCTAAACTAAACTAAACTACGATGCATATTTCTGAACTGAGGGATGGAGTTGGAGTACCTGGAGAGAACCTATTCATGCAAAGAGAAATCAGGTAATCAGGAAAGCATTACAATCACAAAGACAGGCTGGGTCTTGATACCAGGACCATCTTACTAAAACTGTGCCACTGTGCGTGTATTAACTTTTTTTTAAGGTTAAGATACAAACAGTGAGAAGTGTAATACTGGGTTTTATAAGGATGGCAGCCATAATGTATTTAAAAGTGTTGGTGAGAAGCTGCCAACCTTTCTTTTATACTGCCCTCATGTTTTTTTTTTTTTCCTGTTTATTTTGCAGCCTGGAACTCTGATTATAATTTTCTTACTCCAACATTGCAGTATGACTGGATAACAATGTGGTTTTTTTAGTCTGATTTAGCAACATTTTAACAAATTTTTGAGTTTTTTTCAGAAATATCTAAAGAGTATGCAGGTACTTTTGCATGAAAGTTTGAAATCTGTTCATTTAAAGCAATAAAGTAGACCAAAACAAATGTTATTTAATATAACTTAAAATGTCCGTGTTTTTTTTAAACATGGATGTTAAATGAATTTGAATCAACAGTGACTCAGTTCAGAGTATAATAATAAGGACTGATGCTCGTGAAGGTGTAGGTACAATAGAAATGTCCAGCACCGGCACAAAGAGGCCTCAGTTTATAACCAGTCTTGTGATTTTAGGAAACTCTTAAGAGATTATTCTGACCTAACAGGGAAGCTTTCTAAGAAGATGAATGCTTACATCTTCCAGACCGTGCCACAGTTACACCTCACAAAAACCACAAATGACGAGATCTAAAGTGGAAACAACACCAACCACCCTTCTCTTTTCTCTCGCAGAGTGTGAGGGAGGTGTATCGATTCGAGTTCTCTTGTTGCTCAGTACGGAGTAGAGAGGCATATTACACAACGCTGCTATTTTGACTCTGCTCTGACTTAAAAAGGGAATCGCTTGGATGAGAGGTTCGACTTCTGTGGTGCCAGTGACAGCCATTATTCGCAAACACATTCCAAATTAAATCATCTGATCCCCGCTGAGCAGCCACCACCTCACTTTGATGTAAACAGTGAGGACAGGCCTTGTTGTCTCAGCATGACAGATTTGCAGAATCAAAGCCAAGGTTGTGCGCTAAACAGGAGGTTCATTCATCAGATGAGACAGCAGGAAATCATTACAACAGCAAGTGACTGGTCTCTGTTTATGTGTGCGGACCTAAAATATGCATAGCCAATGGATCTTCTGACTTCTTTGGAAAGAGAGGTTCATCTGTGCCGACGGTTATTACTAGAAGCTCCAACTGAGCCAGAGAGCACAGTTTTCGAGCTCATGTCGCTCGAAACCTATTCACCCAAGTAGATGATTCAATTATCTGACGTCAACTCAGTCAGATGTTCCAAAACAGATAAATAAACAGTTTGTATGTTCCAAAGTTAAACAAAGAAAAGGGGTCACAGCTAGTCGTGCAATCAGCTTATAAAAAATGAGTTTATTTGTGTCATACAGCCCTGCAAAAGAATTTAATTTTCGTCAAAAGAATACGACAAACTGCAATGTAGTTAATTGGCACTTGTGTGATAGGTCAATGTAATATTGCACATCATGAAGTGGAAAGAATATTATGACTTTCAAAGCAAACTCCTACAATATTTCAAAAAGGCCTTAAGTCAGCATCTTATATCTTTAACCAAAGTAGCTTTGCAAAATTTAGAGACTAAAAGGTAGGTTTATGGTCTTTGTCTTGTTTCAAGGTTAACTTCAACTTTTGATCAAGTGTTTTACTCAAATAGGTTTCCCAGGTTTTAATTAAAAGTATTGAATTGATGGGAGATTTGGTCCCTTGCACTATCAACATTTTTATTTGAAAGCTTTTGGTTGTGGTACAGAAACAACCACACATATACATATCCTTTCAATTTTAACACATACTTTCGGACATAGGTCCCATTTTGTCAGGTACAAGGACTGGAGACAGAATTAGAAGAAAAAAAACTGCAAAGTTTGGAATTAAAAAAAGAAAGCCTAAGGATATAATGATCAAAGATTCTTCTTTGAAACACTTAAAGTAGAAGAGCACAGCACAAAGAGAAAATGGTTTTTAAAATTTTTAAGATTAAAAAAGAAAGAAAAACATGATTTTACTATTCGATTCAATACATTCTCATTTGTGGGAGGGGTTTCATACATCTGCACCAGTCATTTGTTACATGCTGCCTTTAGGTTATGAGAGTCCTGATGCTGCGTTTCTTAATGTTGAAATCATATTTGTTCCCCTTTGAAATAGAAAGTTTGCCAATACAATACTGAAATCTGACAAACCTTATCAACTGAGGTTTGAAACTACAGAAAATGTGGGAAATGTGTTTATATTATGTAAAATGGATGGCAGAAATGGGCTAATGAGTTAAAGATATTTAAGTTTTGCACAGTTTATTTAAGAAACAAACCTTAAAAACACCTGTAACAATACGTAGAGAGAAAAAAACAACCTAAGGATCGTGGAGAAGTACCAATAATGTAAATTAAAGGATTCAAATAAAGGTCTTTTTTCCATTATTATTTTAAAATCTGTGTGTAATGCACAATTGATAAAGGGGTATGATGCTATTAAAAGAAGCGACACTGTGGTGTATTTACAAAAACAAAGAAATATACAGTGACAATAGAAACACAGCTGGGTATTACATTTTGAAGTACAACTGCAAGGTTTAAGGGTTTTACAAAAATGAACAGTTTCGTTTTCAAAAACACCCCAAAGAAGAAGAAACTGTTCTTTTTTAGTTGTATCTGGAAATGACCCAACCAGATGGCTTTCAGGGCACAGACAAAACAATTTAAAATGGTGAATTCACTTAAGAATATGCAAATTAAAAGAAAAAGAATGCAAATGGGAAGCTGATATTTTTGCCTTCTGTGACGTCACTGGAGGCATTTGCATTGGCCAGTTTACTTCTCTGTCAGTACCTTTGTTTCTCACAAGTAATCTATAGAAAAATATATTTTTTCAAAGAGTATAAAATGTTTTCTAAACTAAATTTGGTTGATTCTACTGAGAAATCTGGGTGGTGGCCTAAAAAATCTAAAGAAATGCATCAACTTTCTTGCAGTATTCAATCACTAACTTTAATGTCTTAAATGTGTTTATACATTTAAAAAAAACTGTGTTTATCACACAATGTAAATGATGCTGAAGATATAGAAAACTTCCTATCAGGTTGTCAGGGCAGAGATGTTGTGTCATCTTTCCTGCTTCTAGAATAGGGACTAAAGAGGAGGGGTAGGAGGAATAGATGGTGCAGTCATCCTGTGCAGACTATCTAAAGAGGCGTGGCTGAAGACCGAGAAGGTGGGGAGGGATGACGATGGACGACCTGTCTGGTTCTGTCAGGGTCCCGATGCCAACCCAGCTCAGAACTCGCCTCCTCTCAACCTACATTTATCAACCCTAATGACGTACCATGACACCATTAAATAACTGTGCTCAAAATGTGGGATGCAGATTCTTCCCTTTGCCAGTCCCTTAAAATGATCCTCTCTTTTTTTGTTTCTAAAGACTTTAACAAATAGAAATATACTCCATAAGGACAGCAAATAAAAAGCTATTGCCAGTAGAGCTTTTATTCTTACATAAACATGCTCTGGAGAATCCTGCATATTAAATCTCACTTCTCATTTAAAGCCTTTTGTTATATAGAAAAGTTATGAAAAGAATGGCAAGAAACATGCCTTTTATTCACAATCGTTGTTTCTGTTTACAATTATTTAAATGTATGAATGAGCAGAAAAGGTGAAATTAGAGTAAAAAAAAAAAAAAGACTAACTGAGAATTTTCATACTCCCAAACAACCTCAGTCAACTACAGGGTCAGGCTGTTGACCCCCTTCTGATAATTGCTGTTTTTCCTTCAAGTTTAGGATTTTCCTTGTGTTCTTTATTTCAAAGTTGTTGGGCCAAGAGTGTTATGAACATGGACTGTTCAATAGAGCTCAGGAAAATAATCTCTTCAAATGATTACTTCCACAGACCTCATCCATACTTTCTGCAGGGATGTACATATAGCACAGGCACATACTCAATCCATCTATGTCTTTGCAATTGGTGTATAAACATCCATTTATCCATAAACAGTACTTAATTTCCTTATTATAAAATAAGCCATAAAAATCTGAAAATATTTATTTGCATTGAAAAACAAATAAAAAGGCAAAACCTTATTCATTGGATGTTTCATTTCGTCAATATTAACAGGCAGTATGAGTCTTAAATGTATTATCCAGCTAAAAAACTTAAAAAATTTATTAGTTTACTTAAAGCCCTAAATGGTTCCCTGTACAGTGATTCTTTTTGATGCTATCTCAATATCATAAACACAGTTACTATTACTGACAGTTCTACTCAAGGCCACACATTTGCACCACAAAGAGCTCTTGTTACAACACAGACAGGATTCTCTGTGATCCTCGTCGACTGGGCCTCAGCACCAACATTGCTTTATTGTAGCTGCAGAGGGTCCAAACAAAAAGCTCTTTTTTTCTGTCCCGAAGGAAATAAAGATTATGAAACTTCTATGTATGGCTGACATAATCCTACACTGCACTTCATCCCTCTGCAACTGCCTACAGGAATAATTTCCATATAACATCAACACCCCCACTGCAGTATTGTGTGGAAAATCCTAAATTATTTCGTTTAACACCAAACCAAATAAAAAGGTTTCAAACACACAAATTAGAAACAACCAGGAGAGTGTAAAATTAAAAATCTGTGGCGTGCTTTGACTGAGGGGAGGCTGGTGCTATGAACAGTAGGTCACATGAACGAAAGGCTGCCATGGATATTGTCTTGGGATGTGAGATAATTAAAAATGTTGTCACCTGTGGGAGGTCCCACCTGGTTTAAATGCAACTGTTCCACTGAGAGCTTAAAGTAAATTAATCACTTTCAGCATGAAGGGAACACCGCGCGAACTGACGCCTTCCATTTTCTGTGCAGCTGCCACTGATCTGCGTATTGGCGTATAAATATGTGAGTATTTATGAGTCCACTGTAAAGTGCTCTGAATGGTACAGTAAGTAAGACTAGAAAAGTTCTATATAGGTTCAATTAATTCACCATGGTCTCACCGTGTTTACACACAGGACAAGTATAACAAAATTTGATTACTTTTATTTACAACAAAAAACATGCTTTGATGCTTAGATGTAAAACAAAATTCACAAGAATAAAGACCCAATATCTGCTGCTGAACAGAACAGTTTTTTTCAGCAACTGTGAAAATCCTCTTTCTTCTAAGTTAGGGGAAAAAGTAAAAGGCTCATTTTCAGAAAGCTAACCTGCAGTCTACATGTCAGGGAGATTGTAAATGACAACCAAACAGAGAAAAAACTCAGGTCCCTTTGGCCATTTTCTGTTGCATCTCGTTTAAGACACTATAAGATGTAGAGGAGTAAACATGTGTGGTCTTGAACACTCTAACTTTTAATACCTTGTTTTACAACAATATAAATGTCACAATAATCTCTATTTAACTTAATTTTTGGATTATATTTCCAGACTTTTCTTTAAATCCTTTAAATTGGTTTTAATCCGTCCTCCTTCATGCATCAAGTTCTTCTGTTGATATTCTAAAATTTACAAAGGAATGTGTTTTTATTTGTCAAACTCAGCCAGGACTAATTAATTATTCAAGGTCAAAAACAGTGGCAGAATCCAAACAGAAAGCAGTCGTGTCAAAAAAATAATTGTTCTAGATTATTAATCTTTATGCCAATAATAGGTGTAAAATATTTATTTACGGTGAACTATATAGTTTCCAAACGGCTTATTACCTTAATTATTTAGCTTTATGGTAGAAAATGAAACATCCCTGATCCCGGGACATCTCCAATCAACCCTGCAAATATATATATTTCCCTTGTTTTGCATTACAAGTGCAAACTTCCCCGTCTTTTATGGGATTTTTTTGTTGACATGCAGATAAAAAGCTGAACCAAATGTAATGTAGAAAACACAATTTAACCCACCAATTCAGCTGAAAAAAAAGAGGAGCTTCTCTGAATATAACAAACATAGTAGATTAAATTTGCACTTTGAACTTTTAAGCTCATGTTTCTATTTGAAGTGTCTTTGTCCTATTGGAAGGTGAACCTTCAACTTAAAACACATTTTTTAATAGGGTTTCTTACCGGATTGTTTTACATTCAGATTCATCCATCTTCCCTGTCCTTACATGATGCTGGCACTATCATGCCTCACCATGGGGACGATTAGGGATGATTTAAGGATTATGGAGTAGTCTTGTCTGACTAAACCAGTTGTCGTGTAACCACTATGGCTTGCAAACAAGTATTTTTTTTCTTGCCAAGTTTTGAGACCTTTAAAGAACATCTGCAATTATAACTGTTTTACACACAAATGGACTTCTTTACTAATTAAGACTGAATTTGCTAATTAAAGCAAGAACTTTTTATTTAGGGGTATTAAGTGGTACTTCAGAATGCTGAAGTTTGGCTTGTTGTAGGCAAAATATAAAAAGGATCATGGCTAGTTTAGAATGTTTTAAAATAACATTACCGTTGGTGAGAGATACTGTGAAACCAAGACATCAAGAGCTTCTGACAAACAGAAAAAAAAACTTTATTGAGGTTCTGACTTAGATTTGCAGCACATTGACTCACACTGCAAAAAGCTGTGTTAACAACTCCCAAGTTTACAAATAGGCACATACAATCTTTTTTTGTTTTGTTTTTTTGTATGTGAAAAACCTAAGAGGGCAGAGATGCACACACAAGGTGAAATATAACCTCCTACATTAGTCAGTTCATGAAGTAAACACCGGAAAGTATCTACGGGGACATGGAACAACCAACTACTCTAAATGTATTTATACACTGAATCCCACAGGGAGTTTTAAAGGCATCAAAGGTCGTCTGTTTTTCAGGCATTCTTTTACAAGAAATGTTCCATCTTCCCAGAACGGAAATTAAGGCCACATCTTACGCTGCGTCCTCATGAATGAACAGGATCTAGACATTATGACTCCCATCTTGTTACAACAGATTCCTGACTATTTGTCTTCTATGTAACTTCATCCAAAGCTGACGGCCTCCCGGCCGCACAAATTACGCCTGCTGTGTCTTCCACTGATGGTTATATAACTGTTTACTATAGTGCAGCTCGGATGGAAGCCACAAAATATTGAGGACAGTGAAAGGCTTATCATGTCGTATCAAAAATAAAAACAGCTGACTGGCAATAAATAAAAACAAAAAGCACGAGCTGGTCACAGGGCTTTCTTTTCTCCATTTCACAACAAGCATTTGGTTGTCTTTACATAAGGCAAATAAATACGATAAATGTGGCTGCGTGTGATACAGATCATGATTTTTAAGATAACGCCTTCAGTCTCAGAAGAAGCCAATAAAAAAGGCACAAGAACTGGATTGTTTGATCAAAAAGAGCAGCTTTTTGAACAATATGAGCTTTCCAATAAAATTAGAATATAAAACCAGAAGCAAAAACAATATTATAAGGCAGGGCCGTGCAGAGCCCTCTGGAGGGGCAGGTGCCCAAAGTAAAAAATGGGCACATGGAGCAGATTTAAAAACACCATGCAGAAACATACCTTGCTTTACAACCGGTTGACTTGTACCAATTCATACTATAAAGAATGTAACATGGAATCACCAACACACCAAACCAGCCACACACAGCTCCTTTTGTTTCTAATTTAACCTCTTCTCCTTTACGAGGCATCTCTGCCAAAATGAAACATGATCCTTAAACTACAATCTGATGCACATAAAACACAAAAATACGAATTAAAATTTCATCCTTAAAAAAAAAAACTGTACTGTATAGCCACATATTTAATCCATTGATACTTTGCCCTTTATTATCCGTAGTGCTATAAAGTAAAAATTAATTAAATGATACAGAAATCCCTTATTAAAATGTTTTTTTGCATTTATTTAGTTTGACTTTTGACTTTAAAAATGACACCAAGGGTCTAAGTTATATAATTTGAATGGATATTAGCATACATAAGCCTATTTAATTTTTATTTAAATAAACGAGAGGTTTAGAAAATCTAAATTGAAATTCTTCTATTATTGTTGTGTTTATACTGCTTTTTCATGGCAAGATAAACATACAGCAACACTGAGCGTGTGGTTAACTAGCTAGAACCTACTCTCTGACGAAGCTGAAGTTGGCTTCCGATTCGGGAAATGACTAAAATAATTTTTTGCTATCCTCTAGATAAAACACAACAAAACATAGACAATTCAAAGCTAGACTAGATCATTCTAAACTAGATTATTATAAACTAGATTTAGAATAATCCACTCCAGGTTTAAAGTGTCTATGTTGTGAGTTTTGAGGCTGGAGCAGTTCTAATATAATGCAGATGTATAAAAATAGCTAAAATTGAGCTTTTGCTTAAGTTTCACAAATCAGTGAAAGGGTTCAAAAATCCCAAAGCTTGTTTAACATATTCTAAAACTAATTTAGAATAATCTAGTCTAGGTTTGAAGTGTCTGTGTTTTATTTTTATTTTTATCTAGAGCAAATTGAAAGGGCTGAAGGTAGCGAAAAATTTAGTGGAATCACCCTTTAGTCAATTTGCGAATCGGAAGCCAGTGGCCTCTGGAGCAGCTTAGCTGTTAGCAGCAGGGCATGACTGGGCACAGCAGGGCTGTGAGGGCGCATTTTGCGGATCTACCGGTGAAGGTAGATTTTAATTATTATTGTTTTGGGCATGAACACACACAGACAAACACAAACACTGAAAAACTTTGGGCATCAAGGGGCAAAGGAGCAGGTGCTTAAGCCCCCCAGCCACCCACCAACCCTCCCGTCCCTGTTAAAAGCTAGTCTCTACAGAATGCAACTGTTTTGACAGAAATTACACAGAGGACTTCTGTAGGGAAAAAAAGTCAGTTTGTTCGATCAATTTTTTTTGTTTTTTTTTTGTTTTTCAGAATTTACATCAGGAATTAAAGAAACATTTACTTTTAAGTACATTTTTTTCATGTCAGAATTAAATGCACATTACAAAACCTGAAAATAGGAATTTTTTGGGTATAATAATACCTTATATGGATAAAACGTTTCCCACATCCTTAAAAAAAAACAAATTAGCCAAAAGATTGCACTTATGGTACTAAGTCTCTGTTTTAGCACACTAGGAGAGACAAAGACGTGTATTTAAAGGGACATTTTTGAAGTGTGGCTCACTTAAAAGATTATCAGCAGTTAATGTCTTACTGGCACTAGGTATTTTTCTTGAGATCTTCATTAAGTATAAATTGGGGTTTGATTGCATGGATTCTGAAGCTAACTGGGGATTCAAAAGAAGACAAAACATCTTCAAACAAATTCAGTCTCAAAACCATTTCAGATGTTTATGTCTTAGGTAGGTTATAGTACATGTGATCACCTGCAATCTAGTCTTTCTCATGCTAAACATGTCCTAAATGGACTAGAATAATATAAATACTTAGAAATGAATGGCAGGCCATCTCTTATTTCTTTAAAGAATACATGTGTGAGACTTTGAAAGGAAAAGCAGCTCCAGCCGCAGTGTCTTATCTGCAGATTTGGATTCCATTCTCCTGATTCTCGCGGACTATAAACAAGTTGGTGAAGATGGTTGGCACCTCAGAAGCTGCAACCTTTTACGACTTTAGACGCAGACCCAAACGAAAAGAAACTCAAGAAGGAAACAAAACACAGAAGCAAAATGTTTTGCCCAATATACTGGAGCTGAATCAGCCTGGTCTAATTAAGTGCACTATATATTTTGCATGTCTGGTTATTTTTCTTTTTAAAAAAAGGTTTTGTTTTGTTTTTCACCTGAACATGGATGCACCGAAGTCCAAAGTCAGATCTGTACATGCTATTTTTTTCCATTACTTTTATATCTGACATATACTCTCAGCTACTTTCCATTTTCCATGTTTCATCACCACCTACCTCTATTTCCCATATAAACAATAACTTGGCTTACAAACAGAATTCAAACATGATGTAATTTAAAACGTTGAATAAATAATGCTGAAAAGAGATTGTTATTTTGCAAATGAATTTAAGGGTAACTTTACATAAAACCTAAATTAAAACCTCTCAAACTTCAGGATGTAGATTTATACCAAATTAAGATGCCGAAAAATTGACATGCTTGTTAGCCAAACAATAACTGCTTATAATATTTTCCAGTTTGAATTTCAAGAACTTAGCTGTTCCTTTAAGCTGCCACGTTGGGAGTACAGAGTTCGGTGCATTTTTACAGAGCTGCTGCTTTTGTTCCTTAAAGAAGGTACAAGCAGCATCCAATTATTTATTGAATGTTAAAATTAAGACTGTTTTGTGTCTGAAGGTGAATAATTATCATTTTTACACGAAATACCTCTAAGGCTAAATCAGGCACTATTATTTGACTCTGGCGTAGTTTACTGTCAAATACTATTCAGGTTAAGGTAGCTTTCAGATATGTACCTTTAACTCCTCGTACAACTGTAAACATTCAAAG
Source organism: Orestias chungarensis (assembly GCA_032876305.1). Lineage (NCBI taxonomy): Eukaryota > Metazoa > Chordata > Actinopteri > Cyprinodontiformes > Cyprinodontidae > Orestias > Orestias chungarensis. Next base: position 2,438,223 of record JAVLVB010000602.1, read on the forward strand.
ATATTGCACTCAAGCAGCTTACATACATACTGACGAATGTCTCGGTAGGCAGTCCTGTTAACTCATAAAGTGCTTAGATGTAAAAAAAAATATTTGAAATGCTCAATAACACTTCCTAATCTGGTGTCAGAAATCAGATACAACTGGAGGTTCACGCCGCCGCAAAATGAAAGGTTGGTTGTTTGGAGGAAGCCGAAGCAAAAAGCATCCAAACGCAGCGTTTTGGTTTTGAGGAATTACATCTCGAAAATGTCACACGACCTTTCCGTGCTCTCTTGCCTGCAAAAAAAAGAAGAGAAAAACATGCATAAAACCTAATGACTAAACCTGTATTTTTTTTTGTCTAAATGCACAATTTATATAACTCAAATCCACCACTTTTCTACGTGAATGATAGGAGTGGGTGTTTGTTTGTTTTTTTACGTGTCCGAGTGGATGATGAGATAAAGAGGTATTATCTGCACTCCACCAGGGCCTCAGGGGTGGTGACTATACATGGATCAAAGCTGCAGTGCGGATATATTGCACAGTTGTCTTCATCCATCTAACTCCTCATCCATTTATACCTCCATCCTCCCATCAGTTCATTTACACATCTATTAAATCCCCCCATATTTCTTTCCCTGGCACTGACCTTGTCGTTGCTGGTGGAGTGCGCTGTGTGTGACTCTCCTGAATCTATTCTTAGGACAGACAGAGTGGAGTCTATCAGTTCTTCTGTAAAAAATAAAATAACATTTAAAAAAACACAGGCATTGTATTGACAGTGCTTTGAAAAAAATACTTGTTTAACTTTTCAATTTATCACACTAAACTACACACTACACACCTCAATGTATATTATTGGATTTTATATGATAGCTCAACTTAAAGAAGCAAATGACTGTGAAGGGGGTTCAGCATATTTAGCTGTGGGGAGAGGTGTCTGCTTGTGTTCAGCACCATCAGATTGGATAGTTTCTATTAACAGCAATGTTTTAACTTTTATCATAGACTGAACATTGACTCCGCCATTTTAACAGGTGAATATAATTTAATCAAAACCATTCCAATGTGTGTTTATTGTTGTTGTCCTGTTGGAAATATGTTGGCAGGGTGACATCTGATGGCTTTTGATTTGACTGAATTCCATTCAAAGACACCAAACTAAAAAAACAATCAAAAAAATTGGTTGTTTGATGCACAAAATCATTTTTCTGTCACCTAAAAAAGGTTTAAGGGTTAATCATACTTTGTTCAGTTGCACTTTTTTTGTTATTAAAGAGGTCGAATACCTGTGTTTGTACTGTTGCTGTTGCACTTGGACACCTCCACAGGCTGAACAGGACTCTCGTGTGGACAGGTGGTTGTCTCTTCCGCAAGAGCACAGCTGGAAACTTCAGGACTGCTGGTGTCTTTTTGAACGTGTTCGGTTTTAGATGCCTTGCGCTGGGCAATGGGAGGAGCAGTAAGACCCCCTCCTTTATCCTGGTAACCACTATCATCCTCTTCTGCACTTACACAATCCGGCTGTGGCGGATGCGCCTCTCTTTGTTTTGGTGAGAAGGCTTTCAGAGAGCCATTGGAGTCTGGAGATGCAGAATGTAAAGAGGTTGTGGTTTTCTTAGCTGGAGGCCTCTGGATGAGTTCCTCTGAGAAACGTACTTTCTTCTCTTGTCCTCGAGGGGGTGAGGGCACTGCTTTACTCTGAGTAACAGTATCCTCTTTTAAGCTATCAGCACTCAGGGGACCTGGGTTTGCTTTAGAGTTTTGATCCTTCAGATCACCTTCGTTAGCGTCTGTTGTTGCGTCAAGTTCTTCAAGGAATTCCTCCAGTGTTGTGTCAGTAGTCTGGAAAAACCAAGGAATAGGAATAAAACTTTTAAAAAGCAAGGTATTCATGTGCTATTTCCTGTATAATTTGTGGATTTTATGCTTGCTCTTAGTGATTAGTAATTTCCTACCTGTGGATTTTCTCCATCATCATTTTCCTGCCATCTAAAAAACACAAAACTCGAGTGAAACCTTTTAGCAGAGATTGTACATTGTCTGAAAACATACAAACTTGAAATAACACTAATAAATCAATAATAAAACAGCCAAATGTGTCTCTTTTGATGAATGAGGGAACTCTGTGGATGTCTTTTATAAGCCTGCTGACCAGTTGGGAGAACGCTCCATTATTTTATCTTCCATAAAGTCGCAGCAAGCTTCAGTCAAAACAACACACCGTCTTGCTTCTAATCCAAAGGATTATTAATGACAATCATTAAATAAATCAATATACAACAAAATAATATATAGTATCATTTTAGGGGTTTTAAGATTGAGGCATTCTCCATATGGAGCTGGTTATGTGGGGAAAACAACTCTTTTTTTGTGGGTTTTGGTCTTTTTTAATCTGCTCTGTGTGTTTATGCTCTAAAATCAACCTTCTGATTTACCTGCATGTTGCTGCACTGGAGTACAATCAAGTTCATGTTATCATCTGTTTTCCCTCATTTTAAATCCGCTCTCTGACAGGCAGACGGCGGCGTTTTTTTTTGGAAGCTCTAGAGCAAGTAGACATACAGTGTTCCTTCCATGACTTTCTAGTTTATGACCACACCAAGCCTGCAGAGCTGCGCGCAAGATTCTGCCTCGTCTTTCTTGAATATTGTTTCCTATCCATAGACCCTGATTACGGCATTTTTCATCGTTAATTCTAATTTGTTGTGTTGATGCTATATCTCATGATAACTAGAAACAAACCATGTCCATACTGAAGTTATAAATGTGAATTGTGTCTCATTCTACAAGCCTTAAATTAAAATGGATGGTGAGGGCTTAACTGCATAACCTTTGTCAATTAATTGAGTTGTTTTCCTAAAAGGTTCTACGTCAAAAGTGCATTCATTCAAAGTGCTTCGTAATTGGATTCTTGATCATCGCTCCATTATCCATTCGTGGTAACAATGAGACTGCAGGGAGCAATCTGAACTTCCATTTCTGCCTCGTAAAGAGAAGTTGTGACCAGACACATCAGCATGAGCTGCAAACTGTGTCAGCAGCAAAGCTGGAACCTCTCATTCCACACCTGAGCTTTCCTAAGATTCAAATATCCAAGGGGCATTTTAATTTTGAAACTCAAAGAGCGAGGTGTGCAACTGCTTCATGCCCTGTCCTTCTTTTGCTTGAATTTAAAGTAAAACAAGCTCTTTTCCCACTGCTCTTTTTTGGGGGGTTTTAAACCAAATGAGACAAACCGACTGCAGCAGATGCAAACAAGACCTTTCTGGTTATTTAATCAGCTGCCTCAACATCTAAATCAAGTCTCATGACATTCAGCGAAATCTGTACACAAGGGCACAGTTCAGGGAAACAAAATGGCCTTCCCACATCCGATTTACGCATTTTGTTAGTCACAGTTATTTTTCTCATGGCGATTAACTGGTGCCACAGTTACAGACATCCCAAAATATGTAAAAGCTTTAATGTGATGCAGATTATGTTTTGCCTGTCACAGACCTCCTGGCCCTCCCAGTTAGTCGATCTCTGCCTTTTGCTTTACTGCTCATTACAAGCACGTTTTTAGCTGCCTTGTCTTTGCGTCGCTTGTCATGACCTAAAACAGAGAAGTACAAAAGGGTTATGCTTTCTTCAACATTCCTGGGTATTAATTTACCTTTAAACGTTTTAATTTTACAAACTACATGATATCTTTTTTAAGGATTCTTTTTAGCGATCCACCAACGCAAAGTAGAATCTAACTGTGAAGTGAAATAAACATGATACGATGCACTGAATTGTAATAATAAATGAATTCACATTCCCTCTCTTAGTTGTCGACAGACGGTACTTTTACAGCGGCCTTTAGCTGCAGCTGCCAGTTCTTTGAGGTGCATTTATTCTATCTTTTACTTATATGTTACCTCCACACATTAATTTTTAACTCTAAACAGTTGGGGAAAAAAACACTACTAATAGCTGTCATATCAACAGATTTTCCCACCCAAGTTGTGGAGCTCCTCCTTTTACCATGAGTGCTTTCGACACTAATGCTCTCCCAGGCATGATCTTTCAGTTTATGTGGAAGGCTATTTGCTAAATAGTCAGAGTAAGGCGGCTAAATATGCATGCCATTTGTTTCAGATTTCAAAATGAGAATTTTTCCTGAAAAAGGTACTTTTCATTTTGACTAATCACTTGATTAATCGAATACTATCCCAATTCAATGCATTAAAGTTACTGTTTAATAGGTGACAAAAAGTGAAAAAAAATCTAAGACTATGAATACCTTTGAAAGACATTGCACGTTCAGAAGCAAAGGAACGTCAGATGAACAGTTTATTGAATACCTTTCGAGCCCGCCTTCTTTTGACCTCGTCTTGCATTTCGTCCTCCTGCAACCACAAAAAGAGAAATAAACAACCTGTTATAATCACATAGTGATAAAAAAGCTCTAGATCCACTTGTTTTTATTGAAATAATCACTTTACCTCTATTCGAAGCCCCCCAGTCTCTATCAGGAAGAGATTTGTCTGAAAACCTAAAGGAAAATGGATAATTTAGATATAGGGAAAAAAGGTTTTTGTATTTTTACTATGACTTATCTATTTCAAAATAATAATCTATTTTGAGCTTATCTCACGTCTCTGATATCAATCAGTGACAGTATAATAGGGTTAAAGTGTAACATTTTTTTAAACCCAAAAGGGATCTTACATCAGGAGTCAAACCTAAACAGTTACCATCCACTGAAACAACTTAAACTGTTGTATAAAAAGCACATTTCTCCCCGTGTTCTTGCCCGGACGCCTTGTTTAAGCTATGCCAAATAAGGCAAACTATTCCAACGCTTATCCCCTGGCTAAAAATAGCAGTTCCTCCCTTGTCTCTTTACATTTTGATGCTTCCTTAAACAGCACCAGTAATTTGCTATTTGAACTACACCTCAACTTGTTTGAAGTCCCACAAAACACTTCAAGACCAAGGGATGTAGTTCTGTTTGTAATCATTTATGCTTTGCGATTGTGTGATCTGAGAAAAGTAATTTAAATTTTCAAGATACGCTGTACGAAAAGCTTCACTGAGACTTACTTTAGGTATTACTAATGAATAACTAATAAAAAAAGCAACTCTAGGAGATCCTACAATAGACTGTGTTATTTTTCTGATGCATAAGGACTTCTGGATATCTAATATAAAACACAAGAAGAACCAAGTTATATGGATATTTCCGTTCTATGTGAAAATGATCTCCAGGTAATTTTCAAATCGTACATAAGCAGTTATGTAAGATGGATGGAAAATGTAGCATAATATATACATATACGGGTGTGTGGTGTAGGTAGGTAGGTAGGTAGGTAGGTAGGTAGGTAGGTAGGTAGGTAGGTAGGTAGGTAGGTAGGTAGGTAGGTAGGTAGGTAGGTAGGTAGGTAGGTAGGTAGGTAGGTAGGTAGGTAGGTAGGTAGGTAGGTAGGTAGGTAGGTAGGTAGGTAGGTAGGTAGGTAGGTAGGTAGGTAGGTAGGTAGGTAGGTAGGTA
>JAVLVB010000602.1:2443825-2474740 GCA_032876305.1 Orestias chungarensis
TATATGTGGAGGATGTAAAGGACTTCAAACGGGGAAATATTTCCGAAAGGAATAATGTTTAATATTTGGTGGAAGTGAACTTTCAGCTTTTACAAAAGCGATGCTTAGTAAATAGTAAATAAAAACATAATTGTCACTTTTTTTCATGAAAGTGTAAAATGAGACCGATAAGCTCCTCTCTCTTCTCTCTACGGTCCTACTGCATTTTGCAAAACTATGCCACTCCAGGTCACAAACAACCAATCAGAGGTGTCAAGCACACTTGTATCTGCTCCTTATGTAGTCTTAATTGGCAGATGACACTGATAAAGCAGGATGTTAGAAGAGCAGTCCGACTTGAAGTGCAAAAAGACTTCAACAGGTGATAAATGCTATGTAACAGAAGTTAAAAAAACCAAAAACGTGAATAAAAAAAAGGAGCTGTAACACATTTCGTTGATGATGTCTTTAGGCCGTCTTACATGTTCTCGGTTTTGTCCATGTCCCATGCCCGTCTCCACTGGCCCTTTGCATTTTTGTGGCGTGCCACTCGCTCCCTGTCAATCTGCTCACGTTCCTTTTTCCACTGCAGATACTCCTCCTGCTCCTCCCTTGATGTTGGGATGTTGAGGTCCGTGCTGGCCTGCAGGCTCTCCGGCTCCTACTTAGACACAGAATACGTCACTGTATTTTAATGCAAACTAAAAAAGAGCATTTTTGTTAAAAATGGCGAAAAGCAATCTGAAGCTGAAACCAAAAACATTCGTTTTTACGCTGTATTTAAGCCTTTTACTTTGATTTAGAAGCCCTTCTTTGCCTGTACTCTGACCATAGAGGTTCAGTTTAAGAAAAGTGTAGTGTAGACCTACTAAAATCCGGTCTATTTCCTCCAGTGGCGACTGCATGTTAAATGTAGATCAGAAGCAGGCTCTTTAATACATCAAAGGGGACACAGGTAGTACAGTCAAGGTTTAAAGCCTTGGAGCAAACCTGGATAATAACCGGGGCTGTGCAAAGAAATACATGGAAACCCAAGGAAGAGATCTCCACTGCAAAGAAATCTTCCGGCAGCTTATTCCTTGAAAAGCAACAGCAAAAACTGTGAACAAGAAAGGCACAATAAAGCGCTGTCGACATTTCCCGCTATGGTCTGGACCAATGGAAGCAGGGTAAACATGTTGTGCGTACTAATCCTTCTGTTTATCGTATTCCCTGCATCTCCCTTACCCGGGGCCCTCAGAGGAGCGGCAGGGTCGCATGGGACGCCTTTCTCTCATGTTCCAACAGGTCGACCCAGACTGCCACCAAAGCTGCTAATTGAATCTAATTTTCTCTCTTCTGTTGGGCCTCACAAGGAAAATTGACACCTTCCTGGAAAGGGAGATCAGCTGCTGGTGATGCCAGCAACGTTCTCTACTTTCCTGTTATTGATATTTTTCTGTTTCCTCTGCGTCTTTTCACATGAATCTAAAGCAGGTAAAACCAGCACTTTCGTTTTTTGTTTATTTTTTATTTTAAAAGAAATTATTGCTATATTCTTCATGCGGAAAACTGTAAATGTAAATAGTTAAATGGGAATTCACATCGTTTACTCTTCACAGCAGCTTCGTTGCTGATCGTCTACCATAAAAGCTCGGTTTGTGGAGTGGGCAACAAATAGTTGACAACCTAAAATGCTCCTTCCTTTGGCTGCTTCTCTGACTATTGCTCTCTTTGGCAGGTTTACTGTTTCGTCATACATGTGTCATATTTAGGGGTATCAGAGCAAAGGGGACTAAAATACTAATACATATAAGGCCTTTCCATCCATTTCCAATTAATAAGCTAATTTGTGTTGGCCTGGCTTCAAAAATCCTACATGTAAAGCAATTTTTGGATTATGAAAACTTCTGCCACAGTGTGGTCAGCATGCCTTTCCACTCAGCCTGTTTATCATCCTCCTGGTTTGCCAGCAGAATGCACAATAATAGGTTTGGGAAAATTGAGCAAAACAAAATGACACTCTCCAATGAAAGTAATGTGTCCTTTTATCCACTTTATTTTTCTTGCACTCTTACAAATCTGAGAGGGCTCTGCTTTCCAAATGAAGTAAAAACAACTATATTTATGTAGGACTGTCTCAACCTTATTTTACCTGCTTTTGTTCTGTATCCTTGTGGTGCTCCTCTACATTCATTGGCCCCGGTTTAGACTCCTCCTGGGAGGAGAGGGGAGATGGAACGGTAGAATGTAAGCAGAACAATGGCAGGATGACACAGCAATTTGTTGTCAGGCAGTTTAACATTGTTGCAAAGATCCACATCTCTGCTGCTGCTGCCCCAGAAAGGTAAAATAAAAACAAGGTAGGTCAGTGACTCATCCCAATCAAGGGTCCTGCAGTGCCCTCAAATGGTTTCATGGTGTAACACCACGAATCGAGACTGAAAAAACCTGCTCTGAAAATGGGTCTTCATAGGAAACCTCCTTTTGAAGGGAGTTGATATTCAAAACTGCCTCGTCATCTGTAAGAATCCATTGCATCACATTACAGAAAAATAATTTTCTGACTAGTTAAGGTTTCTGTGGCACTAGTGGCGTTTGTTTAACAGGGGAAAAAAGGGGAAGGAATTGATCCGAAAACATCAACGTCAAGGACTTTAGCATTACTGAACCATGGGGCACCCCGAGAATTTATTTCGAAATATGTGGTAAAGTTGTGAATTTATAGCTATATCTATAGTAACAGGCAAGAACTTTAAATAGCAAAAAATGAAACATCTAAACATCTGTGACTACCTGTTTTTCTTTGTACTTCCTATCTACTTCACATTCTTTGGTTTCTGCTTTTCTATGTAATAGAAAACATCCAGGGGTTCATCTCGTTGGCATGAGCCATTTTAGAGTGAGAAGGCAGTCGAATGCTAATTAGATCCAATTGGCCCTTTCCGAGTGCTGGGAATGGGCAAACAATTGTGTGAGAGGAGTTCAGAGCACTTAAACTTTCTGTGGAGAAAAACAGAGACTTGATTGCGGACAGGCGGCTGGTGAGAGCCTCCCCTGTCCTCCTCACCCTGCTTTGTTGTTCCTCTTCCACTCTTCACACGCCCTCTGTCCTGTTTGTTAATTTTGTCACAGAGGCTGTGAGGCACATACGTATAATCTGAATGTGGCACACCCATGAGACGTTTCCTATATATCATCACTACAAAATATTTGAATGGTGAAGAACGTCTGACACAATATTATTAGTTTTTAAATAAAAATCCTTTTTTTTGCCCACTTTATTATTAATTCTGTATCAACACATGTGATATGTATGATTTGTTGTAACTGTGGTCTTGTATATTGTAATAAAACTATAAGAAAACATACTAGAAATTATTTCTTTAACTATAAAAGCACAATTTCAGAAATCATCAAGATTATCGTCCTTTAAACTTATGCTCTAAACAAGGAGTGTCTAAAGGTGAGGCAAATCCCCAATACCCCTTTCAAGTCTTGGCTCTACAGAATTTACACATTTTTATCAACAAAAATCAGAGTACATTACATGTTTCAGTAAACAACCGCAGCTTAGTTTATTGTTCAATAGTGATGAAATCTTTTGAACACCCATGGACTAAATGATAAATTGCTTTGAAACATACTTGGCTCTACCTTTCTCATAAATCATCCTATATAGTTAGGTTAACCTAATGTATATATAATTATGCTGCTGTAGAATCAGACTGCTGGAGGATAATCTAACCACTTGTCACTCTGCTACCTTTCTCCTTCTATTATTCAATCTACTTCAGGCTCGGTCAACTTTCATTTTTTTCTCTCACCGTTTTTCTTTCCACAAAAGCTACACCTGATCTGGTGTTCTGCTAGCTGAGACACCTTCCCGGAAAGGGAGATCAGCTGCTGGTGCTGCCAGCAACGTTCTCTATTTCCTGCTATTGATATTTTTCTGTTTCCTCTGCATCTATTTGTGTCATCTGTCTTTTCAAACCTCCAGTACCTAACAGAAGATGGTCGCTCCTGTTTCCTGTTTCTGCAAAGACTTTGTCCTTTCTACAGTTCCTACATTTATGTGTAGTATGAGGGATTCCTGTAATGTCAACTACAATGCAAGTTATCATTTTAGTGTGCTGATTCAGGAGAAGTAAATGATGAAAGTCCTTAGATAAGACACTTTTTAAGCATATTGGTTTACCATCTATAAATGATTGCAATGAAATTAGTGCCTAAGGACGCAGTGTTTTAAATTGGCTCTATATAAATAAAGAAACAGAAATTGAAACTATTATATGCGGTTCTTTGTTTATATATCATTATTAATATGTTTATATATATTTCTATTTTTGGACAGGTTATTCCCGAACATAATAATCCACTTTAAAAAACAATGTAATTGATTGAGAACTTTGGTCCATTGCATAACCTGACACTGCTAACAACTACACAACGTCTGACTTGCTGGTTGTTCTCTTTGGTCTATAAGATGCCGTTTGTTCACTAGTGTTCTCAAAGCTCTGCAGCCTTCACAAAACATACAGATTTACTCTGAGACTATATTAAACAAAGATGGGACTCTCTCTGCTAAATAGGGAACTTCTGTAGACAGTGAATAGAACTAGGTTATATTTAGGGATATCAGAGTAAATACAGCTTAAAACAAAAGCTTCCTGAACTGTTTTATTTTAAAAAAATCTTCTATAATAAAAATAATTTTTCGTCTGACTTTAAAATTACAATTACTACACAGTTTTAGTGTATCACTTAAAATCCTTATAAAATTACGCAATGTTTATTGTGGTAATGCATCAACATGTAAAAAGCCTAAACATGTGTGCAGATACTTTTGCAAGCAAATGTAATCAGTGTCCGTGTGAGAACACGGACACTGATTGTGGAGCTACTTGATAACTGGAGCTTTTGGCAACTGTTCAAATGCTGATTCAGTCCACACGATAAATAAGGGGGACTAAACTAACGGGCCTGGAATAAAAGCAACAGACCACTGAGTTCAGCCTGTAGCTTTTAGACCCCTTCAACTCAAAAAGCCCAGAGAGCAGCACTCAGCACACATCAGCCTTTCAGAAAATCGTGTACATATTTAGAAACTCCCATTGGCTTTGCTTTTATATCCCCTCCAAAACCCGAGTGGGTCTGTGTTTACAGTCGTGAGGGATCATCCGCATGCTCTGCAGCTTATTGACTTGAGCAGCTTGTTTGAGAGCTTTTAAGTGTGAGTATGTGCTTCGTACTGAGACACAGCAGCTGTTCCAGAGTTTCTCCATTCCCAGGGGGACTGAGTTCAGCGGGAGGGTGGCATTTCAAAGCCCAGCCGTGGGTACCTCATGTGTACAGGGTAATATTTGGTTTAAGCATGGGAGCTCAAGCACACTGCGGCAAGAGCTAGAGCGACACAGGAAAAAAAGTTGTAACCAGATATTTCATCATACAACATAAAAATATTTTTTCGTTAGTGTCAGAAATTAAATCTAACTTTAGTTATCCTATCATGATTATTATAATAATAAACAAGTGCCAGTATAATAACACTCCACTTTCAGAGGCTTACATACACTAAGATAACTATTCTTTAAGGAAAAAAAAAAACTGGATAAACACAACAGGTTAAGAGACACCATCATAAATAAATGGAGTCACATATATGGGAGTACTTCAAAGCACACCTCGAACACACTGCTTGCTGGTGTGACACCGTGATGGAGAGTCAATTGAAAATTTTCGAGACATCAGAAAAATCGAGTCAACAGCCAAATCTGATTCCAAATTTGCTACAGTTTTCAGAACCATGAAGGTGCCAAGCTGATATGTTGGAACTTTGCTAAGAGGCCAAAATGCCCGCAAACTATAGCGAGAGACTTGTTAAAGAATCTGAAGCATTTGAGCAGAGTTATCTGGCAACGAGGACAAATACTAGATTAATATCGATAAACTTCAGGCACTGAAGAAAATAAAAAACACAATCACTGAATACTTTCCATTCTCATTATTTTAGCATTTAGCAAATATACATATTGTAGTCATCCTAACTAACCAAAAAGAGGAAATGTGTCATCTAATTTATAATCAATGTTAGTTAAACGTATAGGAGAGGATCTTTTCAGTAGAATAATTTCAATGGATAATCCCATAGAAAATGACAGCCAATCAAAGACGACCGGTGGTGAAAAATAACTGGCTGTCAATGCGGAAATAAAATTTACGCGAAGACGTTTTTCACTAATGTCCCCACCCACCCGACCCGTACAACGCGCGCTCGTGTTTGAATTCATGCAAGCGCAGATTGTTGTTTAGGAAGTAAAACGGGACAGACAAGACACATCCTTCATCATTGAAGAGAGGTTCTCCCCGTACGGAAGCGAAAATGGAAACTCGCAAGAGAAAAATCGTGTTCGAAGTCGCTGAGAAAAAAAAGAAAGACGGCTGCAGAGATGAACAAAACACGAGTTTGTCTCGGAGATTCCTGCTTTGTGCGGTGGCGGGCATTGAAAACCAAACAGGGATTCAAAACCGATCAACTCGTCGTGGAGTTTCTCCTAGACAGGTAAAGTGCTTATACCTGCTCATTTAGAAGGATTTGTGTTGATTTGACACAAGTGTTGTAATCGCTACGCAGGGTCCGTCAGAAAACGCTAGCTGTTCAGCCTTTATGTGGAATTACTACCCAATGGTGGGATTATTTATCACTGATAATCATTAATTACAGTCAAATGTTCTTGCACAAGCGTTTTCCTGAAAAAATAACCTTTTGGTAGCTAATTCATTGCTGTAAAAGAAATCAACTCTGTAATAAGTCCGATGCGCCGCCAGAGGCTGTGGTCCCGCAGATGTAAACAGACTGCATGTGCTGAGGACGTGCGCGCTCCCGATATCAGGGGGCGTTACTGGAGATGAGGTAGCGCATGCGCAGTGTTGCGAAAAAGAGAATGAGCTGAAGATCCTCTCCTATACTTTTAACAAAAATGCAGAAAAAAATTAAATCTAAAATATTTCTCACGAATCCAGAACCAAAACCATCTTAGAAGACAGGTGTTTAGTATGTATAATATAATTAGACCTGAGTTTTTAATTAGACAGCTGGGTTTTTACAGAGCAACAGCTCCATCAACAGCCCCCCTCTTTTCCTAATCCCACAGTAGTAAGTCACAGCCTTAGCCTACCTCCTGTCTGCTGCTCATTGTGCTCGCTCACTAGAGGGGACACATGGGCAGACATGTCTGACATCTATGTAAAACACATGGGTACAGCAGGAGAGAATAAACAAAGAGGAGTGGTGAAAGGGGAGGCAGACGGAGTTTAGTGTGTCTGAATCAGACCTTTTCTGCTGCTGCTGCTGCTGCTGCTGCTGATGATGATGACTCGCGCTTAGTCGTCTTTGGCGTCTGCTTTCCTCTCCCAGCTGACTCCACTTGCCTCGTCTGTCCTTCATCTGAGGGGCTCTGGACATCTGCGGGGCCCGGTCGCTTCTCTGGCCTCTCACTCACCACCCTTTTACCCTGGAGAAACACTTACTAATGAGAATCTAATGTGTTGTCTTAGGAAACAAAAATACAATCCCTGTAAAAGTTGTATTAGCATAGTTTGGCTCCACAGTCAATCATAATAGAATCATTAGTTTTATTGAAATCCGCAATATATTTTGGATGCAACATTTGGTAGGCTACAATGATCCAGAAGCCATGCAGTCAAGCTACACACGTCAAGAATAAATCAGGTACAGATCTTGGTAATGAATAAATTAAACCACAAGGAGAAGTTCGGAAGATCTTGATGGACAAGACTGAGGGAAAAGTGGATAAATTACAGTTGATATCGTCCTTACAGTGTAAAGCTATAAAAAAAACGTGTTATCTTAATGTTATTTCTTTTCTTAACTCTACAATGCTGAAGCGTGATGTAACTCCATAACATTTGAACTAAAATCATATAAAAATAAGCAATGCCACCTTTAGAGGTGCCTTTATCCGATTTAAACAATCACTCTTACAGAGCGAGGATACAATGAAAATGGGATATAGTTTTGGTTATTTGGTGATAAGGTGTTATTATTTTCCAAACATAGGAAACTCACTCAACTGTCATGACTCTACTCAACAAAGTTTGCTCTCTTTATACTTACTCTAAAATATGATTGTTTTTTGTTAATTTAAGGTTTAAGGTTTGGAGTTCCAAATGTTTTAACTGACCCAAGAATTATATATTAAAAATAAAATGACAAGCATTTCTGAACATAATGTATATTAAAATAACCTTATGTAGTATAAATGCAATATGAAGGTATTATTTTTGCCTGGTGTTGATTTAGATTTTTAATTAGATACAAGAAGTTATTTTTACATTGATTATTGATAAGGATATAACTGTTCACATCAATAATTTTTTTCTAAATGATGCTCCTTAAATTGATTAAATGTTATGCCTAAGTAAGTTTACAACAAGGTGATAAATAACTATAATTGCTCAATAAATGTAGTGAAAGTGTTTTTGGTTTCAGAATCTGTTCAAATTGTTTATAGGTTGAAAGTGTCAAAGGGTGCATTTAATAGTGATTTTTACGCATAAAATTTCCATTTAAAATTAACGAATTCAGAATAAAAAATAAAAATATTGATACAGAAACTTTAAAAACACACAGGTAGGTAGAACCTAAACAAAGTTGAATTAACACAATTAAAGTTTACTAAACTTTAATAACTGCTGCAAAATGAGTGTTAGTTGGTCTAAACTATTTCTGTACATAACCGTGAAGGCGCCAAAAGTGAATGTACCTTTTTAGTCGCCATTGTGACCGTCAGCTGCTTTCTCGTGCCTCGCCCAGTCCCCTGAGTGGACGCGTCTCCCACCCTGTTAGCCCCACCCTCCTGCTGTCCTGTACCAGTCGGAGACCCACTCCTGAATGGCTTCGTTACCACCACGCGACTCTCCTGCCCACAATCAAAAAAGGAACAGATTAAAAAAAATAATTTCTATTATTTTATTTTATTTAAAGAAACACATTGATGTGACAGCTGGGTAGGATACACACATCTAAAGACTTGTTGAATGTGATGGTAAGATCATCAGCTTTGCCTTTTCGGCTCTGCAGGGCCATTCCTTCCTCTTCTGCCTTTTTCTTGTCCTCTTCGACTTCCTTAATCAGGAACAAATATGAAAGATATCTTAGAGCAGTAAAACCTATAAATATTAAAAGCATGAAATATAATTCAATCATAATCCTCATATCATTGTTTTTAAAAACACCCTCATATGACAAAAACACCATTTAGTTTCTGAACAAAAGAAAACTTTTGAAAACTTGATAATATGTCTTTACATTTTTATTTATCTCTTTTTAGGAGGGATTTAATTGCACTTAGAAAAAACAAACAGTAACCTTGCTGATTTCTCATTAATAATAAGCTATCCACAATTCTTTTTTTTAAATAGGAAACGGTTAGGACACCGTAACCCCTAATAGCTGGTGTTACTTCTACAGCCAAAAATTACTTCAGTGGGAGTCTTGAAGCAGTCCAACAATCTACAACATCAATCTAAGCAAGTTTATCCTACTTCTCGCTTTCAGCTGTAAGAGGTTTGACGGTTTAATTGTATGTACAGCCTGTTTCCAGTCACCCCACAGCCTCTCAGAGGGAACAAGATCTGGGCTTCATCTCACAGTCCCTCTGATCTAACTCTTAAAACAACACCACCAGGCTGAGCTGGCCAGGCCTAGCTGCAGCATCGTATCCTTGAACCACAATACTCACCCATCCATGCCTAACAGCTGGAACAAGGTTCTTTATGTGGAAGCAAAACACTCCCTCTGTTTCTGTTTTGAAATATTCAGTTTTATACTACGTTACATTATGTTGACAACAACTCTAATTTCAAATTCTTATGAAGCCGTTCTAAGACTCCTCAACACCTACAATTTTCTTTCCCTACAATCTTTATAGCAAACCTTCTTAAAAATACCAAATAACAATGTTTAAATGTGCACATCATGTTGTTCACTTGTACATGATTTTACCAATTTTAACTAAGAATAAATGTAAATTTGAAAGAATTATGAAACAATATAAATCTTGCATTTAAATGAAGGAGCAGCCCAGACTTGAGGAAAGAGTAAACAACACAGTCTATATTATGGCTGCAGTGGACGGCTCGAGCAGGAATCATTAGACGGATCACTTTGTCCACAACAGATGTTTTTTGCCAGCATAAAGTTTATTAGATAAGAACGTGGGTTGTTTTGATGCTTTTAAATAACTTATGTGTCTTCCGTCACTGTAAAGGTTCACTGATGTCAGGTTATTAAATCAATAACTGCTCTCTCTTTTCTTTCCATTACAAGTGTTTGCATTAGTTTGAAGACATTTTAAGGAGTAAGCCTTTATAAGATAAATTGATAGAAGACTGACTTGTACAGTTTGACTTTTAAATGGGGTAAAGTAAAACTGAGTGTTTTGCAATAAAGTATGCAATTTTGTTGACTGCTGACACACATCTATATAGTTTAGAATAGCAATCCTGGTCAAAACAGAAGAAGTAATTACAGAATACAGAATATAATGCAAAAAACTAAAAACTGGAAAAATTACCCTTAAAACTTCACTTTATGAACACAAATTTCACATTTTTAATAAAATTTGGCCAAGTAAATGAATAAAACTATAGCTACAAATAAAAAATGTTTGAAAGAAAAAAAGGCATTATAGAAACTATAACTATAATCAAATTGTAAAACAAATTAAAAGTCAAGTTGGACACTCTGATTCTGAAAACACATCTCAGCCAGCAATCAGGTTGTTCTCACCTTGTACCTCTTCATGAGCGCTTCGTTCTTCCTGCGGAGAGCCTCGATCTTTTTGTCCAGTTCCAGATCTCTCTCATGATCCCTTTTGGGCATGACGTTACTGGTGGTCTAGATAGAAACATTCAGCCGTTAGTCAATTGATGGTATCAGATTTTAAATTTAGCTCTGATAGTCACATCAAGAAGGGTATGAGTTTTTTAAGGTTTTATCTTTATACAAAAACAAAGGATCAAATGTATAAATGGAAATAGATTGCCGGATTTTCCAGATTTGTTTTTCTAGAAATGAAAAAGTAAAGACCGTAACTTAGAGTAAAATAATAAGAACTAAATGGCTCAGACAACAAGTAATCACAGCAAACTGAAATATGGCCTTTTCATGGAGAGAACATAAACCAAAGTGCTTATCATTGATAGATGTCTGTCTGAGCAACAACACACCACCAACACATCCTCACAGCCACCACAGATGGAGCATTCATTAGGAAGCTCAGTTTCACATATGCCGAGCATTCTAAACATCCTGGTGAAGTCAGCAGGACACTCCTCGCCCACAGCACACGAGGTGCAGACCTAAAAATTCCAATGTGAGCCCATAGAACAGCAGATTTACCTCTGTGGAAATGCTTCCAACATCAACTGAACTGTTGCTGTTGACTGAAGGCATCTCCATTGTCACGGGGCATCAAATATCTGTGACTCAGTGATCCCACTTCCTTTCACCTCCTGTAAGTTAATATTCACTCTTCGATCTGGTTTATGCAGATTGAGAAAAAAGGGTCTCAGAAAAATGAGCATGATGAACACATCGTTGTTGGGAAGAAACAATTCCTTCAGGCATGCAGTCAATGCATTTTCAATCATTTAATCTGTAAATAAATAAATAAATAAATACAAATTGGGTTTTTGTTTAGACCAATATGCCTTTGTTTCAGTTTTTCTTATTTCACTCTCAAAATTGTTGTAATTTATTTTTTAGTACCACCTAACGGTGGAATAGGAAAGGAAATAGTCTTTCAAATAAAACTACCTTTATTCTTGATACCCATAAACAAAACCCAATACAACTGACCGTGAACATGATCACTTCTACTGACTTCTTATTGAACAACTGCCTTCTTCTTGTTAGTCTCCAAGCAAAGCAAGGCCAGATTTGAACCATCTTGACAGGTCACAACTCATTGGCCCATCAAAGAACAACACAGACCCTAAAGAGAAACGGACACGCTCTCCAACTTGGTAAAAAACAGTGAGATGTGCACCACAGCAAATATCAAGTCTGATAAGGAACTCACAGATACAAAAATGTAGGCAGACACAGATATCCAATAATAATATTGTTTGTGTGGCCGATAACCGATATTTAGCGATAAAATTTATACTTACCTGTTCTTTTATGATCAAAAAAAAAATTACCACACCAATGACATAGCATATATGTTTCAGTTATACATCCTGCAATTTTGACATCCATAAAATAAGTATCAGACAGAAACAGTTTTCTGAAAGAATGACTAACATCAGCCGATGCGGATGCTGATATATCTCGCATCCCTAACGTGGATAAAATATAGAAAGTGTTAATTGTAGGAGGCTAAAAGTAGCTATGGGTTAGGAAAACTTCAGCAGATAAAACTTCTGCTGCAGAAAGACATAACTAGTCTGTAACAAAGCCTCTTGTGTTTAAGCCCTGTGCTCTCAAGACTAAGTTTTAGTTGCTCTCAGAGCTTTGGAGAGTTAATGTGTTAAAGTGACTGAATTGCCTCCACTGTTGCACTAATGATAATACAGAAGTCAAGGTTGTTTCCATGTGATATAACCAGAGCAGAGATGACTAACAACCAACAAGTGCACAAAGCCCATCACCATCATTTGCATGGTTCCTGCTAAACCTGCAAAGAAAATGCTGCTCCTGAGGTATGAGAGCCAGAGCTCCTACAGAACTAACTAGAGATCGCAAAGTGAGTCTTAGCTTGGGTAAAGTTTGGACTCACTCTGCTGAAATAGGTGGCGGGCCCGGAAAGGGGTTACCTCACTGTATCCAGTTGTCAGGGTATCCAAACACAACAGACCATGAGAACATACCACCAAGAATAGTCGCAACAGCGAGCAGACTCTGAAATCACAGCGAGGCGATGACAAACACCTGCTTCGGTGAATCCAAACCAAGTAAGAGAGTCAGTTTGAGGATTTTACGCCTCTAGGTTTTAGACGTTTGTTGTGAACCAGTGTACCAGCACGGCTAACATTCACACACAAAGATTTCACAGAGACGTTGCTGAAGGCCGGACGGCACCCAGCGGAAAAAGGGGCCTGCAGGGAGAAAGCTGCCAAGGTTTTCCTCCTACCCAGCGTTCCTGATTACTAAAGGAGTAACAACAGAGGGGAGAAAGAAAGAGCCAGAGAGAGGAATGAAATTTAGCCAGGGCTAAATCTGCAACAAGGCAGAGCAGGGGATACGAGGGAACCCAACACCAGAGAAAAGAGAGAAGGGAAGCAGAAAGAAGGTACTCACAGGTTTTTCCATGTCAACGGTGGGAGCCGGGCTGGGTCCAGAAGCGGGGCAGCCGAGGCAGCAGAGAGGGCTGCCTCCCGTCCACGATCATGCCTCGATTACAATGAGCCAAGTTGGGCATGCAGCCAAGATGTCTAACAAACGCACAGAGCTCCCCCATTAACGGATGTTACAGCACCCACCCGCTCGTCCTCCCTCTCTCTCCAAATCGCCCACCCTCCTACTTCTCTACTGTGTCTCTCCCACTCTGCCTTTTTTTTTAAAACACTTGCTCTTTCCACACCTCACTTATCTCAATGCATGCAGCTTTCATCCTCCTGCTCTGCCCACACAGATGCACTTCAGACACAAGACTATTTCTATGGATCAGTCTTCTCCTGGCTGATTATGTGTGTTGTTTTTGTTTGAGGTCGATTCTGTTAGTGTAACACATATGAAAAAAAAAATCTTGTTGGTGTGGTGATAGCAACATTACTTTAAAGTTTACAGAAAAGGAAAGGATTACCAGATTATCACTATTTATGAATCAAACCATGTCTAGAAACCAAGTCTTTTTTCCATCATTCTCAAAAGGTAAATCAAAGCACAAAACTTACAAAATTGGAGGAAACACTTAGTTTCAATGTTTTCAAGAGGACACATACATAATTATCAACATTAAATGTTAATTTTTAGTATTTGACCAATCCAAGCCAATCAGGGGGAAATTATAAAAGCTAATGTTTCTGCAGTCATTAAAAGGGTGTAGATGCTGTTATCAATTTCAAAATACTCAATTAGATCTTATTATCATTACCAAGGAGTTCAAAAGGCAAATCATAAAATAAACAGGCTCTGTATGTCAAGAAAAGGTAAGGCTAGAGACCAGAGATTCAATCGGAGGCCGTAAATTGATCTATAATCCTCATCGTGGTAGCCAAACTTGTTGCTTTTTGGTTGACGATGCAAAAAAAGTTATTTTAGCTGTACTAATTCAGTGTTTGCATGTTCTGTTCTTTTGTGTTCATCAGTGTAGGTTCGACGTTATTTATTTTTTTTCCCCACTGAGTGGTCATTCCTCACCTCATTCACAACCAGACATGCTATCATGCAAACCGAGACATTGTAAATGAGATGCATGTGCTGCTTGTTTTCTGTCTGCATGCGGTTTCAGCAGCTGTGTCTCCTTCAAGCTGCAGACCGCTTTTTCCAGACACTGAAAGGGTTTCAGAAAGATTTAGGAAACCGATAACATCTCAACACTCTTTATGTCTTGGATTGAAAACCTTTATATTCCCTATCATAACAAACACAATAACCTCAGACCCAGTATGTAGTTCACATATTAGGCAGCTATTGACTCTGTGATGAAATAAAGCCCTTTATGTCAAGATTTAAGCTTTTAAATATCGGAGGTATGATTTGCGTGCATGTTAATATAAATATATAGGCAATATGAAGATATAATACTCACAAAAAGTTAGGGATATTTGGCTGTCGGGTTGAATTTCAGCATGAGCCCAAAATGCATTCAAACCTTAACAGGTGAACTTAATGTGACCTTCTCTAAGCTTTTGAATGCAAATGTCCAACTGTTAAATGTTTCAGTACTTTTTGCACATGTTGCTGTTCTCTGACGAGGAGCTTAACGGCTAAAGTCACAACAGGTGTTTGACCCTCGAATCGACCAATAAATGTCCAGGTTCAATTACAGCTGCTGTTTAAACAGTCGTCCTCATCAGGCTGCTCACATTTAGACATCATGAGACCAAGACGACACCTAACAATGGATCAACAGTACCTGTCCATTGCAATGCTTCAAACAGGACGTTCTCAGATGGACGTGGCCACTAAGCTCAGAGTGTGACAGAGTGTTATCTGCAGGTTGGAACAAGATACCGAGAGACTGGAAGAGTTACAGAAAGGCGTAGAAGTGGACGTCCTTTGGCCTCATCCCATGCTGATGACCACTAAATTGTGAACAATGCCCTGAGAAACCGGACGATGAATGCCACTCAAATCCAGGCACGTTTAAGGGAGGTGAGAGGCACCCAACTGTCACGTCAGACCATTCGAAACCGTTTACATCAGCGTGGTCTGCGTGCTAGACAACCTGCAAGGGTACCTGACCACACCAGCAGGCACAGGCGTCATCGTCTTGCATGGGCCAGGGAGCATTTATGCTGGAGGGACCAGTGGGCCTCAGTGCTGTTCTCTGATGAAAGTCGATTCACGTTAAGCAGAAATGATGGCCGCCAACGATGTTGGAGATGTCAAGGAGAGCGCTATGCATCACCCATTGTTGTCACCAAACGAGCTTTTGGTGGTGGCGGTGTCACAGTGTGGGCAGGTGTGTCCAGTCTGTATAGAACTGGTCTACACTTTGTGAATGGTACAGTGACAAGCCCATACTACCTGAATAACCTCATTAATCCAGTGAATGTGCCCCTACATGAACAACACAGGCCTAATTTTATCTTCATGCACGACAATACTCCAGCTCATCTGTGTCGCATCATCATGCTGTTGGAGACTGGTGTACCTCAAATGGAGTGGCCTGCACTTTCTCCAGACCTGAATCCCATTGAAAACCTGTGGGATCAACTGAGTCGCCGTGTAGAGGCTCGAAACTCTGCACCCCAAAATCTCAATGACCTGAGGGATGCCCTTCAAGACGAGTGGGATGCCCTGCCTCAGCAGACTATAAGTCGACTTGTGAACAGCATGAGACGTCGTTGTCAAGCTGTAATTGATGCTCAAGGGCACATGAAGAGTTATTGAGACGTTGACATTTGTTGTTGTTGTGTACACACCATTGTTGTTAACTTTTGTTTCAACAAATTGTTTGAGATGAGGAAATCACCAGTGCATCTTTCTACTTAAATGTCCTACTTTCGAGACATGATATCACTGTAGCGGGAAATTTGCATAATTTAAGAAATATGCGCACCCCCACATGTTCTGTGCACTTTCCTTGATTTTGCGGGATTTTCTGCGTTCGCACAATCGCGTTTTTCTGGATGGACTGACAAAACCGACATAATCTCCTCCCAAAAAGCTGCAATGCTTCACAATGGCCACAAGATAACGCCAAATCCCTTTCTATCAAACAACCTAAAAGACACTAAAATCGCATTAGACACTAAAATCGCATTGGAAATATATGTGGTTGGTCGAATATTTTTTTATATTCTAAACTGAATTATGGGGAAAAAAAATGTATCAGTGTCTAAGAGACTATAAAGATTTTTCTTTTTTAAGAAAGGTGCAAAAGTTTTTAGCAACAAGCAAGCTGCTGGTGGAACATTTTTTCAAATGAAACTTTCAAAAAATTTAATGAATGTTAGGATTGTATGAGATATAATTGCAAAACTAGGAAAATCATTTTAATGATATGCATTTTTAAAACAGTTTTTAATTTGTATTTAATCTTTTCACTTTGTGACCCCTAAACGTAATTTCATTTCAAGGTCAAATTCCTAATTAACATGGACCTCTCTCTGTCCTGTTTTGGCGTAGTAGAATTAGAGGACATTAGAGAAGATTTCCACTGTGAGAGGAAGCACTATGAGAACTTGATAAAAGCAATAAGATACAAAGACAATTTTTCAAAAAAGCAGTTTATATAAAAGAATATTTTGTGGGTTAGAATAGCCCAAAGTTTAAGCCTAAATTCAATTCAGAATCTCTGAACTTTACTTAAAAATTTAGGTTCACAGACACTTTCCATCCAGTCAAGCAGGATGTCAATCTTGAGGTTTGGGAAAGGCCTGTGGCTGTATTTGCAGTAAAATGTGGTTCCACAAGGTAGAGAGATGAAATACAACCCCCACGTCATGCATCTGTGTCTTTCCTGATATATGTAAATTGTGGTACATAACATACGATTCCACAGCAAATTCATTGAATATTTTGAGAAGATACTAAACAAGATTGAAAAAAGGCGATACGATACAGTCTTCCCTTCAACTCCCAAACTCAAATGCTGATTCAAGCTAAACTACATCTGGATGAAACTTGTCCACCAGTCATTCATACCGCATTTTACTGCTTTTGCTCAACACCAGCAAAGAGCGTTTATTTTATACCATAACTCATTGAACAAATGAAATTAAGCTGATTTTGGCTGAATAGCACACATTAATTTGATGGAATATGGTATAAACATATATGAAGTTAAGATTGACGAACCATCAGAACTTTACTTTTGTTCTCTCTATCTGAGGAATACGTGTTTGAACATCCATGAAGAAATTTCAAAATTACATAGTACCAGAGAAACACTGATATTCTTTGACAGATGCCTAATTTACAGGGGATTAAAATAATCCACTGTAATTCTGTAATAATCATATAATTAAGATAAAACTTTCCTCTAAAAAAGTTTTTTAAGAGAAAACATTAAATCATTAAATGATCTACTCATTTAATAGATTGAATGTTTTTTTATTTTTTTAGTGTTATCAGAATGTTCTGGTCTTGAGAAAATATTTGCACTCAACTGTCAGGGCAATAAAACAAAATGAAACGTGTTAAGACTGCACACAACAATCCAGGCGCTTGTTTCATTCTTTCAGATAATGTGACTGGGAGGAGTTGCCGTAGATAAAATCAGAGATGGGTATAAAAAAAAACTGCTCTTTGTAAAAGTAGATTTACTGTAATATAACTTTACTTAAACACAATGTTAAAGTAGTTATCATAAAAAAAATAGTTAAGATTAAAAAGGTATTTCCCAAAAAAAGGCCAGTTATTGATTACAAGTTAGATCATTAACTGTGCTTTTAA
Organism: Orestias chungarensis; assembly: GCA_032876305.1. Lineage (NCBI taxonomy): Eukaryota > Metazoa > Chordata > Actinopteri > Cyprinodontiformes > Cyprinodontidae > Orestias > Orestias chungarensis. Next base: position 2,461,878 of record JAVLVB010000602.1, read on the forward strand.
AGCAAATATTTAATCAGAGAGAGAAAAGCACACATTTCTGTGAATGTTATGGTATAAAAAAAACAAAAACAAATGGAAAGTGAGTAAAAATAGATAGCATCAACAACGTTCAGGGAAAAGAAATGCACATTTACGAATCTATTTATGTCTGTAGCATACATCTTTTGAAACCAACACTCATTAGATGTTGTATCTATGTGAGAGCAGTTCAAATACTTAAAATTACAATCTATACAGTTTAATGTATGACTAAAAGAAACAACATGGTCATAAGATTTCTAACGAAGCTTGTTTACAAGCAAGAAGTCACACTTTCACGAACTAGTCATGGGGTGTGTCGTGTGCATTTTAGGAAAGGACCTGTTCTTACTACAGCTGAGTAATTGAAGCTCGTTAGACTTGCTGGAAATTGCACTTCAGTACCATTCAAATCTTCAAAAATAATATTTCTCAAGCAGAACTAAAACGTACAATGTAAAGAAACTACTGAAAGTACCTTGTTTTGTAAAGTAACTAAAGTATGCCAATAAAACGCCATGGACACTTCCCGCCCCAGTTTTTCTTTTAGGCATGAGAGAATAGTTTAATGGCTATAAGTTAATCGTAAGACACAATGCTGTGGTAAAGTTTGCATTTTGTTTAAAGTTTTAAATCATCACGACATTCTGAACGACTTTACAGTAAATAATGATGTCACTTTCTATGAGCTTGCAGCCAGTGAGAGTATATTATTAAAGTGGTTCAGTGCTAAAAAAGAAGTTTTTAATGTTGATAAAACAAATAATAAAACTTTTCGATACAACTCATTTAAAACAACTGCGTACAAGAGGAGCTGAAAACATTCCTCAACCAGTTTCTGCAAACACCTGATGGCAGTTGTTATTACAATTAAGGATTATTGTTTTCGCAAGCAGGGTCAGGTTGGATAAACTTGATTTCAATAAATGAAAATCATCTGAAAGCAGCATTTTCTATTTAGGAAGAATCCAGAATCAGTTTATTTATACAGCGCCAATTTACCACAGATGTCGTCTCAAGGAACTTTACAAGAAAATCAATTAAAATCAAAAGATACATCTTAAACAAATCAATTTGAAAAAGTTTCCAATCTAAGGAACCCCAGCAGATTGGATCGGGTCATTGACTTGCAGCATTCACTCCTCTGGAATCAGCAGACCAAAACAATGGCTTGTGTTGTCGTTGACTTTACAGCAATCCCTCATGCTGAGCATACATGTAGCGACAGTGGAGAGGAAAAACGCCGATTTAACAGGAAGAAACCTCCAGCAGAACCAGGCTCAGTACAAGTAGCCATCTGCCACGACCGACTGGGGGTTTGAAAAGACAGAAAATTAAATTAGACGCACAGGATACTGAAAAAAAGAGTTTATAGCAGCAGTTGTAGAACGTCACTGGAAGCATCTCAGCCCATGTTCTTATCCGAGAAGCTGTCTCAGCTAACAGAACGCCAGCCCAGGTGTGGTTACTATGGAGAGAAAAACACTAAGAGAAAACAAAAAGTTAACAAGGTTAAAATAACGGTAACTAAAGCAGATTGGACAAAGGAAGAAAGTAGCAGAGAGAGAAGTGGTCAGATTGTTCTCCAGCAGTCTAAACCTCTAGCAGCATAACCATAGAAAAACTTAACTATGGAATAACTTAACCCTATAGAGTGAGACATTAAGAAGGTAGAGCAAAGGAGAACCGTCTGTCAAGACTGAGTTCCTCCCACAACCGGATTAGGCTGTCTTCTCTACCTCTCCCTAACTATAAACTTTTACGGGGTTTGTCTTTGTGCGGTATTAAAATGCCCAAACTATTTCAGGAGGTAAACTAATGTTACACATTGCAGATGAAGTGTTAGGTGGTCATATTGTTTACCTGGTGTTCTCATTTTCTGGCTGTTTTTTTTGTTTTTTGTTTTGTTTTTAGTTGCATGCAAGATAGCAGACAAAATTCAGGGGGTTCAGGGGAATGACAGATTATTATACAAATCCTAATCTAAACACTTGTTTGTGATGTCTTTCAATTGGATCAGTAAATCCGTTTGCGGCTCCAGAAAGAAAACAATGTCAGCCAATCCTGTCCACTCAAGACAGGGTTTTTCCCAAAAGCTTCTCTATCGTACATGCAGCCAACATTACTCTAAAAAACAGCGGCTGAACGGTAAGACAACTTTTTGTCATTATCTAGTTGAACTTCATGAATAGGGTCACTTCTGCACCCTCCACAAAAATGAAGAAAGAATGTAAGAACAGAGAGGTTTGAAGTTATCGTGTCGCTCAGGGCGACGACACTTTCTCAGGTCTCAGAGGGTGTGTCCGACAGACTAAGAGTTCATTTCAACTCAGCACAACTTTGGGCGTTAGAGGGCTGAGCTCCACGAACACGTCAAGTGTTTCTCAGCTTTAAAAACCACGTCAGGAACGTAGATGCTACACTGACTTCAGACAGATACCATTTCATCCCCAGGTCAGGTACGTACTAGCCGGGAAGACTTGAGATTTAACATGTTTGGAATTATTTCTTGAATGCTTTGTGTTTTGTTTTTTTATTATTGAATAGGGAAAGACGTTTGTTCTACTTTCATCTTCAAGCCAACATGAGCGATCGTAAGTCTTTTTATTGCTAAATATTGTATTCAATGATTACGTACAAAATGATTACGTGGTTTAAAAAAAATAAATGGACCTACAGAATATGAATAATGATTGAAGTTAGTTTATGCTCAGACTATTTCTTCCCTTTATGTCTGTTTTTCCACTCATAATATATGAGATCTAAAATTTGTACAAGAATGCAAAGTGTGGTATTTTAAATTTCTATTCTAAAACAGTTTTTCACGTTTTAGGGTAATTTGCTTTGGTTTTATGTATATCCAGGGGTGAAAGTGGGCCGGTACGCAGTACCAGAATACCGTAAATGAGAAATTTCACTTGCGCTACACGAGAGCGCGTGCGCGCTTCACTTCGAAACAGAGCGGTTGTCAAGGAGATTGGTGCGTTCGATAGACCGAGAGGTTTTACACAGGTGGTGCGCAGACATAAAACAACAATTTCATTTCTTTAAAGGTGTTTCCAACCGACTGTGAGAGATATCATTCGTGAACACCTGTACACGTTTGCATCTAAAACCACTTTCACCCCTGTGTCTGTCCACTTCTTGCATTGAAGCAGTTATTTCTTGGTGACTTATTAATCATCTGCCACATTTTTCCCCCACATGTTTACAGCAAAGGATGCCCCAGAAGTGGTAAATTAGTTTTGTTTCGTTTTTTGTTTTTTTTACATTTCTAGCCCACTTCCAACAAAGTTAAAATACTTATATTTCCTTCTTTCTTTCTTTTTGTCACAGGTAGAGGAAGAGGAGAATTCAGGTTCAGGACCAGAAGTAAGTCAAAACTGGCTTTTCTGACCTTTGCTGTATCTGTTTAGTTTTTTTGTTATATTTTTACAGGAGGAAGAAGAACAAAGGGTAAAATGTCACTTCTTGTGATTTAAGGGACACAAGTTTTAATTGTTGTTCTTTGTGATGTTATTGCATTGTTATGGCTTACAGAGTGAAGGAAAAGGGAAGGGAAAGAAAGGCAAGGGTAATGGAAAAGACCATGGACATGGACACGGACAAGCACCAAAAGGGAGAGGTGGCCAAGGTGGAAGAGGAGGTGGACAAGGTGGAAGAGGAGGTGGACATGGAAAGTGAAAGAGGCCACTGAGGCGACCCTAATTAAAATCATCCACAAGTCAACATTTTGTCAAAGTGAATAATGTATGATTCTATTGCATACCTCAATAAACAATCTGCAAAACTACAACTGTGTCTTATTGATTCACTTTCACTGATTCATTATAATAAGAATAAGGTAAATCATAGAATAAATATGACACACAACGAATAAGAAACAAAAACAAAGATAAAAGGATAAAAGTGTTTTCCAGCTGCAGTTTTGAAGTAGGGAGGAATTTAAATGAACGGGCTGCAGAAACAGACTGTTTTGAAAAAATAACTTAAATAAAGCATGAAACGCGGGGACCAGTTTTCACAGGGTTGCAAGGAAAAGAAATCTTGTTCTGGGTCATAACTTAAAAAGTTTCTATTCTGATTTGCAAACCCTTTGTAAAAAGGTTAATATCCCTAAAGCTTTTCATTGGACCAATCTGGATTATGCATCCATATTTAGTACGTTTCAACCAGCATTCTATTAAGGTTTGTAGGTCGAAATAAATGTACCTTTTGAAAAAAACCTTTAACTGGGCATTAAAATTACCTTTCACTAACCCCTCATTAAATTTTTATTTTATTTTATTGGTCCGCTGTGATGTTTTAATCTTCATTCTTACACTGTAAGCAGAAAAGTCAACCAATCCATCAATTTGTTTGTAATTAATCAGACCATTACTAAGTGAAAAGAGATATTAAAATAAATACATTTTTCGATAATAGTTAATTTATTTAACATGACTGGGTATAAAGACTAAAACAGTGCATAGCAAGGCGATGCTTACACGTCCATAGTAACTCTAGAGCAGACTTGCAGAGACCCACAGCTCACGAAGGAGACACTATTAGTTTTGCACTTTACAAACTACGCCTTTTTGGAACAATGGCAACCAAAAAGTCCTTTTTGAATAAAACAAAAAAAAAGAAACATCATAAGAATCCCTGTTTGCAGTTTTCCACAAGCCATGTAGAACAAAGTAAGCATGTAAAAAAAAGGAGGATTACGGTACATCAAAATTGTAATTTATCAGCCTGTATGAAAAAAATGTATTTGTGTTTAAAACAAACACTGCACTATAAACATTACAACACAAATTCAAAACTTGGTGGAGGCAGCATCCTGCTGAGGGGATTCTGTTCTATAGCAAGAAAAGGACTAGGTGCAAAATACTTGAAAATGTGATGGAAGCTATAGCTATAAGATAATAGAAATTTTATCGTAAATTCAACTGAGAATCTGGCAAACTGTTTACATACATAGCACCCCACTCACAGGTTTGATTACACAAACCGTTTAGTTTGTGTAATCAAACCTGTTTTCTACGTTTGTAGTTCCTATTTACGAAAACGCGCCACCCACCACTAGTAGTTGAATGATAAGGTCAACAGTTAAATCATGCTTGTGTGAGACATGCGTAAGAGAAGGAGACAAGCAATGGTTACTAATTATCTTCATTTGAATTTGAGTTTTTCAAAACCACACTTGCTAACTGTAGCACGGTTAAAAGAATAGAGAACCTCACATGCTACTCTGTGAACAAAGGCTGTTTTGGGGTGTGTCAGGAATCAAGTCCCATCATCCGTCAGTCAGTTTCTTACCAATCCACTTTTGTATGAATGCCTAAACACAGTGACAGGTGTATCTAGGGTTGCATTCAATTATTATTATTATAAATAGTAACTTGTGCTGTATTAATTTTGCAGTATGAGCTGGGATTGAATGGTAATGTTTGTTAAACACAGTCAAAATTCATGGTTTCTTTTCTTATTTGTTAGTAACAGACATCATTTTGTTGCAGCCTATTATGTTTTAACAATTTTACACCTGTCTCCAGACTAGTTGAATTATATCAATCGTTTTCAATGCCAAGCTCTTCTGATGCAACAGAAGCAGAATGTGACCATTTGAATGAACTGTAAGTAGCCATCACATGTCAGATTAATGTCTGATGTCCAGAATTTTGAAATGCCTAAAAGCAACTTTCTGACTACAAATTAGACTAAAAGATATTTTAAAAAAAATATATATAAGATAAAATAAATACCCTTTTCCTTTTTATTTGGTTATAGTTTATGGTTTATTTGAAACAATATTTAAAAAAAATCTTTAGAAATGCAAATAAATTTTTTACACCTCTATAGTCACATACTCAATTCTGTGCTTACACATATTTTGAGCTTTGGGTTAATAAATGCCATGTGCACAGGTTCTATAACAGCAAAAGCTCAAAAATGAACCCCAACATACACTTATCCAAAACCCATGCAAGACAAAATGAACTTCACCAATAAACTGGTATCATGACAAGTCCTAGGTCTTCTTTATGATCTACATTAAACACGACCATTTTATGATTTAGGGTACAAACATTTTCACTACTGATGATTTACATAAAAAGAATGTTTGGAGCGTCGGTGGTGGTGGGCTGGGAGTTGATCTTGTTAGCCTTTTGGTGGTCGAGCTGTCTTGTTGGGTTGTGAGACCCGTCACTGGGAGACCTTTGGACTTGGTGTTCACGGTAATGTGGTTTTTGTGTGGTCATTGGAGGTGGCCCACGCCCCCGCCTGGTCCCTGGCTCTTCATATTGATGCCTGACGGGTGTGAGAAGTTCAGCCCCTCTTTTGGATCATCTTAGGTCCTCCTGTAAATGTGGGCCCTATTTTACACCGATCCACTGCAGTGTCAGGTGCCTCTACCCACCATCACGCTGCTGGTTGTCAGTATCGATGTCTGGGTGCCTAGCTATACGCCATCTCTGGCACATTGGCTCAAACAGGTTTCCACTGGGAGACAGTATGTCTTTGAGTCTAAGGTCTCCATATCCATGACTGAATCTACATTGTGGTTTCTGGATAGCTTGGATTTTGGATTGGGGTGGATGTTATGGGTGCCTGACCCCCACCCTCAAACCAGCATTACAAAATAGAAAAACCTTATATACCACCTTTGTTCCTTCCAATTCCATTTCTGTGTCTATCAAAAAGCATTTTCTATTCAGGTTTTTGATATATATTTCAAAGGGAGCATTACAGTGTAAGCCGTAATGCTCTACTTGTGAAAGTTAAACGTAATGGGGTTCTCATTGGCACACTGTTGAACAGGACAAAAAACAATTGTTTTTAAAATGGGAATAAAAAAATAATAGTTAAGCCCTGCATTTGATTTACAAATAAATTTTCAACTTTATAAGGTTTTCAATGCGCAACTATGTTATTAATTTCATAACAATTCATTCATTAGGGGCTCTTACACATCTGGACCAGTTGTGCAAACAAATGTGTCCCTGTCAGTAAGTAAAACTCTGTTCCCTTTTAATCAGTAAAAGTAATAATGACCTAACTAGTTAAGCAACAAGGTGTGGGGGCACAAGTAAAATGTCTGGGTTAAAGAAAAAACACAGAAAATGTGATGCTGATTCCAACTAAAGCCACTTTATTTGGTCCTTTTCTGGAAGATTAGGAAACATATGATTTAAATATGAATCATATAACTACTCACGACTACTTTGTAAGTATTTTAGATTAGAAAAACAGAATTATTATACATGGGATTATATCAAAAAATTAGAAAGGTCTTTTGTTTAGATTAACAAGTCTAATAAAAATAAAGACTTTTTAGACAGCCGTACATTTTAATGTTATTCTTAGTAGGGAGTAGTAAGTAAGGTATATTAGAAAATCTATTTCTTTTCTTTAAAACAAAGAACCAGGAGAAGCGGCATTTACTGTAGTGTTCAAAAAAACTTACTGGGTAATTTTCAGTTTTAAACAGTAGTGTTTGTTGATTTAACCGTTCTGGGATATAAAATGTCATTGATTAGTTAAAAAAATTAAAATTCTATCACAAACTAAGAGGAGCACTGAAAACCGCTCTGTAATAATATAATAATACTATTTGAATTCATGGTAACACCTTTCTGGGAAAAAGACACTGATCCATACATAATGGAACAAGAGCAGCTCGCGGCGCCTCCAGTTATAACTCGTCCAGTGTTTCTTAATGCTCAGTTGGGTTGTCGGTTGGTTTTTAACCCTGAAGGGGAAACAGACAGCAAAAAGAGGGATATTTAATCATCAACATTCATTTTTTCTTGTTGGAGAGGCATGCTTGCATTTCATCTTTACCTCAGTCATGCAGATAGAAGGAGGTCTTCTTCAGAAAAGCCCGTTGACCTGTTCGGTCTCAGGGTCCAAGTCAATATCATAGAAACAAGGGCGGGTGGGCAGACCAGGGATTGTGGGCATCTGGAGACAAATGCATGAAAACGTGTAAACAAAATATAATAAGATAGAAAATGCATTTCTAAAAGTGATATTATTTCACATCATAATACAAAGAACTTGTTTGTTTCAGTTATAAGTTTGTATTTTCATTATCTTGATGCAACAAAATGTCAAGGTTACTTCATTATGTTGACAAAAGTCAAATTAAAAATAGTTTTTATAGTATGAAAACTATTTACGTATACAATTCAATATGATGTGGCATTAATTAATTTTTAAAGCATTATCCTAAAAATAGCTTAAGTTTGTTTGCTGCTATGACAGTTGAACTCCAGATGAGACCACCAAGCTTTTCATGAATTAATTTTTATTTGTTTAGCTTGTTTATTGCAGTTATGAAATAATTATTTCACTACATTTAATCATTTCATAACACATTTTCTCATAAAGTGGAGGAAAACAAACAAATTTTGAATCTTATTTTTTGAAATGAAGCTTTTTTTGAGATCACAAATAAAGTTTTATAATCTGTAGATAAAAATCTTTGTATTCTCTTTTATCTGTTTATCTAATTATGACAACAATGAAACCTCAAGTTTGATTTACTTTGATGAGTTTTATGTACAGTATATGTCCTAATGTAGGCACAGCTAAAATTCTTAGTACTATAATTTAGCCTTCACACTCTGATCCAAATGTAAATAAAACAAATATGTAGAAAAAAATATGCATAGCCTTTCTCTTGTTGTTTCAAGCAGACGCTGTGCAGAAACATGTAAACACTGCATCCGTCTAGTTTTTTTTTTTCTAAGTACAAGAACAGTTCCACCCAAAAACAAAGAGAAATAAACCTGTTCGTTAGGAGTCACTGTGAGCTTACCGTGCCAACCAATGGGAAGAGAAAGCCAGCACCAACGCTCGCTCGGATGTCTCTAATGGGCAGGACGAAACCTGTCGGCACGCCCTTCTTCTCAGCCTCGTGAGAGAGGGACAAGTGTGTCTTAGCCATGCAGATGGGAAGATTTCCAAAACCCTGAAGCGAAAGACAAACATGATCTTTTCACAGTGGATTTCCTATTGATGAGGGCTGCTGATAATCAACAGGCATGACAAGAAAACCTGCCCCTTGAGGCCTGCTGACCTGCTTAGTGTAGAGCTCCACCTTGTGTTGGGCCTCAGGGAGAAGTTCAATGTCATCCGCTCCGTAGATCTTTTGAGCAATTATTCGAATCTTGTCACTGATAGGGAGCTAGAAGTAAATAGAACACTGTTAAAAAACAATGAAAGCATGAGAATAATTTTGAACTTTTAAGTTGTTGGAAATCCTACATCCAAATCATAGAGGAAATTGAAGTTACTGGGGGCCTCGCTGGCCTTCTGCACGGCCCGCCCGAGGGCCACAGCACCAGCACCACCTTCAGCCCAGTGAGAGCAGCGCACAGCATCGAAGGCTCCGGCGGCTTTGGCCATGCTGCAGACCAGATCAAGCTCACCCTCAGTGTCCGTCCTGCAGAAAAGCACATGATCATTAAACGACATGCAAGCATGTGGCATTTTCGCAACGGGGATAGTAAAAAAAATTACATTTTCGACACTCACTTGAAGCTATTCACAGCCACAACAACTGGCACTCCGAAGTGTTTGGCATTCTCTATTTGTTTCCTCATGTTGCTGCAGCCATTCTTTAGAAGCTCGATGTTCTGCGCAGATACAACACGAACAATCAATAAAAATCTCAAACAAAGCGTCCTTGCTTTATGACAAGTACAGTTCAAGAACGGCCCATTTTAAACCTCACCTCCTCCATGTATTCCTTCAGCAGTGGCATCCCAGCTGTAACCTGAATCAATCATCATATTTGGGTTTTTTTGCAAAAAATTACAAAGGTGAAATATTTAGCAAAATGAATGATATAATTCCTAAATTACAAAATAAATAACTCACTGTCGGTCCTCCGCCGTGCATCTTCAGTGCTCGGACCGTAGCCACCAGGACAACAACATGAGGTCTCAGACCCGAGTAGCGGCACTTGATGTTAAAGAACTTCTCCATGCCGATATCAGCACCAAAGCCGGCCTCTGTCACTGTTGCATGAGGATTGTGAGACAATAAATTGGAGCTTAAGATAAGGATTCTAAAAATGTGTAAACAGAACAAGAATCTGAAAAGTTTGACTTCCTACTAATCTTTTCATTTCAAAGTTCAATAATTTTTAGATTTTTGGTGTTTCTAGGCGGCTTTTAGGAAAAAATAAAAAAGTTTACTATGAATATAAAGTTGATATTGCAGCTGTTAGACTATAAATGTCTTTAAAAGTAAAAAAATAAATAAACAAACAGAGAGAAAGACACAAATATTAGATAAACAACCATGCAAACGCAAATCCCTAAATGCATCGTCATGTTTTTAGCAAGAACCTGCAACATGCTTCCCGAATACAAACAAAGTCCAAGCTGAAAGACCCTAGGCTGGGATTCTAACTCAACATCTTTCTGCTGCTAAACAACAGTGCAACCAAATGCTTTGACATGCCCCACCAGGAGTTCATCTTACCCACAAAGCCCTCAGGTCCAACCAGCTTCAGAGCGATTTTATCAGCCAGGATGGACGAGTTTCCATGGGCGATGTTGGCAAAGGGGCCGGCATGGACAAAAACAGGCGTTCCCTGCAGGTTCAGAGAACTCCTTTTTTACTTAATATTTAGGTATGGAGAATTAAAAAAAACTGTAGTGAAATGTTAACAGTGCTGTGGAATAGTTGAGTAAAAATGTTTTTTGCCAACCTCCAGAGTCTGCATCAGGTTTGGCTTTATGGCATCTCTCATCAGCACAGTCAGAGCTCCACTGACACCCTGCAGAATAGAAACAGCATTTTTATTTTTTAAAGCAACCTTTCCACAGTTTTTATACATACAGGCCTCACAGTAATGAAGAAGCACTGACCAGATCCTCAGTTGTGACGGGATCTCCGCTGCGGCTTGTAGCTACAACCATCTTGGCCAGCTTCTGCCGCATGTCCTCCAGGCTGCTGGTGAGGGCGAGGACGGCCATGATCTCACTCGCAACCGTGATGTCAAACTGAGCCTACACAGAAACATGAGAGCAGGACCTGGTTAACGTAACCATTTCTTATTTTCTATCCGATCTTGTTATCAACTTCTGTCTGTGCATGACTAAAAAACAAGAAACCACCTCTCTTGTGTAACCCTTTTCCGTTGGCGACTGGCCAATGGTGATCTTCCTCAGAAATCGATCATTTGTGTCCAACACTGCACAAAATAAATATCCGGAGGAGATTCAAAGAGGCCAGCTACAATTAGCACACAGAAATCTTGCAGAGCACCAAAACACATGTAATGGAGACATGTCATACCTCTTTGCCAGGTTACAGAGCTCGGATCGATATTCAAGCGTGCAAAGCGAGTGATCTCTTCATCAGTGAGAGTTGAAGGATCAGTTTTCTCTATACCCAATTTCTGCACAAACAAGGACAATTTGAGTATCAGAAAATTCTTATGTACAAAAAAGACTAAAACTGAAATAGTTTGTAAAATAATCAATCACCTTAAGTCTGTTGATCTGGATTGGGGAGAAGTTCCTCTGCCCTCCGCTGAGTGGGACCAAGCGATTGTACAAGGCCTGAATGTGCATAAATGAGAAAAGGGAACATCTTGGAATAAATCTTCACCCGTTTTGATTTCGACCCTCGTTCACAGGAGCAGGCACCCACCTTGTCAGACTGTGTTGCTTCATGAAACATGCGGGCGTCAACGGCAGCAGCCACCAAGTTATTGGCAGCTGTGATGGCATGGATGTCCCCGGTTAGATGGAGGTTAAACTACGGATGCGTTAAAATATCATTCATCAAACACAGATGTTTACCAACCTTATCAATAACATTTCAGAAAAAAGGTGCAAATTACCTCTTCCATTGGAATGACTTGGGAATATCCACCTCCTGCAGCGCCACCTGTTGACGAGTAAGACTATTACAAATACAGACTGTGCTGCATAAACTGTGAACAGAAGTGTTGCTTGTTGATGTGTTTGCCACCATATTTAAACTTAAAATGCAGTGTTAGTTCAAGGCTTTCATGATGCTAGAAACTTTAAGAGGGGAAAGAAGCCCAGAGGAACATAGATCCTACGTAAAAGTGGAAAAGATGAAGAATCAAGAATCAGTTTATTTATATAGCGCCAATTTACAACAGGTGTCGTCTCAAGGCACTTCACAGAGAATCAATTAAAATCAAAGATACATCTTAAACAAATCAATTGAAAAAGTTTCTAATCTAAGGAACCCCATCAGATTTCATTGAGTCATTGACTTGCAGCATTCACTCCTCTGGAATCAAGAGACCAAAACAATGGCTTGTGTTGTCGTTGACTTTACAGCAATCCCTCATGCTGAGCATGCATGTAGCGACAGTGGAGAGGAAAAACTCCCCTTTAACAGGAAGAAACCTCCAGCAGAACCAGGCTCAGTACAAGCAGCCATCTGCCACAACAGACAGGGGGTTTGAAAAGACAGCAAGCTAAATTAGAAGCACAGGATACTGGAATAATAGAGTTTATAGCAGCAGTTGTAGAGTGTCACTGGAAGCATCTCAGCCCATGTTCTCATCCAAGAAATTGTCTCAGCTAACAAAGCTGTCACAGCTAACATAACACAAAAGATGTTTTATTCCACTTATTATTGTTTATCTTTTGGTTTAAAACAGAGTTTCTGTGTCTCATCTGAAACAAAGCAGACAGTTTTAAGTTTCACTGTCTGCTTTCTATATACATATAGAGTTTCAATTATGTTTAATCTGGAGGCTGGCTTTATGATGTCAGGACAGAAATGTTGGTATACCAACATATATATATTATATATATATATATATATATATATATATATACACATACATACATACATAT